>JAWPHD010001492.1:0-317939 GCA_037043455.1 Cyrtodaria siliqua | reverse complement strand
ACTTTATTTCTTGCCATGTTTAGTTGTATTTTTAGCTCTACTGGCTGAATGCAAGCAGAGCTTATGGGATGCCGAGTTGTCCGACGTCCGTCCGTTCGTCGTTAACTTTTGTCTCGTTAAGACGATAGGACCTTTAATTTTCATCCGATCTTTACCCGATTGTTAATAACATTGAAAACTCGGAAAAGTTCTAAAACCAGCCACATCGGACCAGTAACAGCGGAGTTATGACCCTTAATTTAGTTACACAATGTATATTTTGCCTCGCGAAGACAATAGCGCCTTTATTTTCATCCGATCTTTACCAAACTTTAACCGATTGTTAATACTGGTGACAACTCAGACCATTTTGAAAGCCAGCTATATCGGACTAGGAACACCAGTCATTTGCCCTTGAATTATTGAAATAGGCCATTTTCAGCCTTGTGAACACTCTAGCGCTTTCATTTTATATTCGATATTTCCCAAACTTGGCCAAAGTGTTGATATCAATGAAAGCTCGGACGAGTTTGAAAACCAGCCAGATTGAAAAAGTAACACTGGAGTTCATGGGTTCAATATTATTTTTTTTTAATTATAATTTTTTTTTTTTCTCATAAGAAACCTTGGTTCTTTTGCATTATTTGGGAGCTTAGGGGTCCTTGTTGGATCATTTTTTCATAGAGATATAGGGAATAACTTCAAAAATCTTCTTCTCTGAAGCTGTCACGTTTAAATATGTTTTATTTATTATCAGCTTATGAATCCCAGCTTTACATAGATTTATATAGGGAAACACTTCTCTGAAACAATAAAAGCCAAAGGTTTATTTCTTTGTATTTACCATCAGCCTAGTGTCCTCTACCTAGTTTGTTCAAATGGTGACCCTGGGGTCAAATTTGGCCCCACCAGAGGTCACAGTTTTACATAGACTGATATAGGGAACAACTTAAAAAGTCTTCTTCTCTGAAACTGCAAGAGCTGAAGGTTAAATATTTTGTAGTTATTATCAGCGTATGTGCCTCTAATAGGTTTGTTCAAATAGTGACCCTGGTGTCTAATTTGACCCCGCCCCAGGGTCACAGTTTTACATAGACTGATATAGGGGAAAACGTAAAAAATCTTCTTCTATGAAACTACAAGAGTCAAAGGTTTAATACTTTGTATTTACACTAAGCTTATGGTCCTCTACCAAGTTTGTTTGAATGGTGACCCTGAGGTTAAATTTGGCCCTACCCCAGGGGTCAGATGTTTTACATAGAGTTACAGACGAAAAAGCTTTTTAAGAAATCTTCTTCTCTGAAACTACAAGCGCCAGAGGTTTAATATTTTGTATTTACCATCAGCTTATGATCCTCTACCACGATGGGATCAAATAGTGACCATGGGTTGAATTTGGCCCCACCCCTGGGTCACATGTCAAACTTTGTTTCGAGTTTTTATATTAACGAAAGTTTGATTTGTTTTAAAGCTAGGCAAACTTCAGCCAAATACATCCCTCCCCCTATATATTGGTAATTGAAGACACTTCATAAAAAAAAAACAGTTTGATACTGCCATATCTGACACAAAATCCGTCTATCCTTCCCCACCCCACCCCACCCTACCCCACCATGGACACAATATAGCCAGTAGAGCGATACAGCCCCTCTTTGGCCTCTTGTTTAATTGTATTTATGCTTAAGAGTCTCTTATATAGTACAAGGGTCTCTTACATAGTACAAGATATGTAAGTTACCTCCCTTAGCATGCTCTTTAAAAAATAATGGTCCTTTTATAGGGACACCATTGCCTTTAACCTTGGTATCTTTGAAGATATTGAGTTTTTCATTTGTTCATATTTCTTCTCCCACAAATTGTTTAATCAACATTATGGTTTTTGGAAAATAAATTAAGCTATAAGTTGTTTATGTATTGAGATGCAACACATTATCGGAGTAATCCGATTGAACGGACCAATGTAGTAAGGCAAAGGGACATATGCTTTACAAGGAATTAAATAAATTAAGTCCATCATTCTTGCGACGTAGCATCATTCAGAATTTATTGTGTTTTGCATTATCACGAAAACCACGTTATTTTATATATACTGAACCAAAGTTCTAACTCATCACCTATTTTTTAAAATATTTTAAACCCCTTTGTGTGCATAATCAAATTTTGACTGACACAGCAATTTGACTTTTTTTTTACAAGATATTTGTCTCGTTCAGAATGAAATTTATTTTGATTTATTGATTGTTATAATCATAATCATAATCTTTATATAATTGAGATATTAAAGGTACTGTCTACTGGTGCGTTAGCTGTTTGGTTACTACACATTAAATATTTACATACGCAAGTTCACATTATTTGACTTTTCCCAGTCATCAACAATATACAATCAGTACATTTGAAAACGCAACACTTCGTATTTTTTTAATATCTAGATATGTTAATTAAAAGATGTTAAAGTTAAATTTGTTTTAACTGAAAGAAGTAGAGCAAATCGTGTGCAACTTTTTATCGTTATATGTTAACCTTTGGAACAAAGAGACTTGTGGTTTAACATAAAATACAATCTTGATTTGAACAAAAAATCCAGCGCACTAAAAATAATCGAAAATCAAAAATGATGCGTTTTTAATGTACTAAGTATATCATAATTGTGTTGATGTATTATTCTCCGCGCGTGTGTCACTAGAAACTTGAAGGGTAGACATATACATGGTTTGAAGTATGTCCTAAGCAAGTTTATTCCGTTGATTTCGAAAGAAAAAGTAGCAAATACACATCACATACATCAGTGTTACTCCTTTCTAAACTCGCCTTTAGCAATATAATCATGTCATGTATTTGTATTACACAACAACAAACATTAATATGTATTCATGTATGTTTTTTTAAAGTCTTCTGTAAATACCATTTCTCTTTTACAGGCGAGGTATTCCAATGGGCCAAGGTGGATTTCCAGTTCGATCTGCCCCTGGATTCTACTGATACTTCTGAGAAACAGTGGGTGTTGCTTGCTACTTTAATTGAAGAACTTATAACGCGACTCTACCCATGCTGAGATTTTAATGTGCAAATAAATGTTGTTGAAATGGTGCGATAGCTCAGTTGTGCTTGTATATATGGCAATTAATTTATCATGTGTTTCTATAATGACAGAGTTTAAACATGTTATTTAAAAACACGGATGGCAAAATTGTCCGATGTTCTTCGAAAATACTAGCTTGTGTTAAAAAAAATATATATATATGTTCTGTTCCGTTCTGTTAAACATTTTGTTATATGTTATTGTTTTTTTGGAAATGTATGCTGTATCCTTAATATAGAATTTGCGTTTTTAAAGACCATGTTGTTATTATGTCGAATGATGTTGAGAAAAACCCAGGGCCATTTCTTGTTACAGATACGCCTAATCTTTCAATATTTCATATACACATTAGAAGTATTCGCAACAAAATGGAATACGTTAAAGACACATCTCTGATTTTGACATACTATTTTTCACGGAAACTCATTTGTCTGCTAACGTTTAACCGACTGTTTACATATTGATGGGTTTTCTACCATATATAGAAATGATAAGTATGCAAGTATGCACATTCTAGCGGGCTACTTCACGTCCAGACAACTTACTGCGCCCAGTGGTTTCTGGAGAGACCTATGCCTAGACTTAAATATATGCATCGAAAAGCTCTGGATGTGTGTAATGCTATTGTTATGGTTGGAGATATAAACGAAGATCAGTTAAACCCTAGTAGTCATTGTCTCAAAGATATAATGCTTATTAATAACCTCATTAATATTATAAATGAACCTACACGGATAACTGACCGGTCAGCAACTCTGTTAGATCCTATTGTTATACCAAATTCATTCGATTTTATTGATTCAGATTTAAATCCCTTCCGATGTAAGCGACCATGTTGGTACTTACGTTGTCATTACATTAACATATAATAACAATGTTCGTATAAAAGACGTGTTTGGCTATACAAAATGCCTGCTTTTGTTAAACTTATTGCGCTCTTGTTAACTCATGACTGGAGATTTTTAAACGAAGATTCTGTTGACACGTTTATATATGTAGTTAAGTTATGTATTCCATCAGAACGTGTTACGATTAGACCTAATGATAAACCGGTACCATTCCGAAACGTGTCACGCGAAAACGCGACCGAACAATCTTGTTTTAACATACTCTTCCAAAAAGGTGATGTGTTTGTCTACGAAACTTTGTGTTGAGTTAGGTACGTTTCTCTGTTAAATCAATGTCTGTGATAAGTTAACACATATTGTAGTATTATTTTATATGTATTTATTGCCATTGACACACGGTATATTAATGTATCAGATGGTCTTCTGTATTATTGAATAAAACATATTATTGCATACGCATTTACAACTCCGTTTACTTTCGATGTAAATTGAAACATCAATATTCGCTCATAACCGACGTGTTTTAAAGTCATATAGGGTGACTGTGTAATGTTATTAGAACTACTCGTTTGCATACTCGTTCGGGATTGGTGCACTTCACAGTTACGTCACAGGCAGTATGTGAGAAGATAACGAAATGTGTAGTAGTTTAGCTTCATTGCGAAAAGATTCCTACGATCTTAAGACACTAGGTATGTTTCAAAAAACAGTTTTCATGAAAATATAAAGAAAATAAAACCAATGATTGTGCTCTAAGTATGCGTTTTTGTATTAAAAAATGCGTATTTTGTTTGTTTTGTTTGTTTGAATGAATTTGTACGTCATTTTCAACACATGTAAGGTTATATATGCCGGTAGATTATTTTTGTGCTGGAGGCAGACCAACCACTTTTCCTGGGTAGAACCAGTACTGTACACCTCCCGCCATCCGTAAGAATCGACACTTCCACGTCTGCAATAAATCGGTTATAAGATTTGTAATTGGATATATGCACCCGTTCTTCCGCAGATAAATAGTACACTCCTGAAGTCGCGCACTATTTATACGCGAAAGAACTCTTGTATATCATAATGCAAATCTAAAAATCTATAATTATCGTGCTGCGTCAGCAAGAATGCACTAGACGGTATATATATATAACTTACATATTTTCAGAATCCAAACTGTATAGACACAATAAAAACGGCTTTAACTTGCCAGACAAAACCCCAAAACTGAGCGTCGAATTAAGTTACCAACTCATATTTCATTTTACGCATATTCAGTTAGGGTATTTTAAGAAACCGTGAAAAAGAAAACTATACTTTAATCGAAACATATACCATTTGCTATGATCTGAACACCTGGAAGACGTTTTGATAGACGTTTTTGTAGTGTAGTTTTATCGTTATTTGGTTTGTTAATTTCTTTAAGGCGACAGCTGGAAACACTTATTCGACGATTTGTTAGGAGAGTAGGAAGTTTACTATTCTATTGAAAAGAAGAATTTGCTTTTGTTTTGACAAATTAAGCCTTCAACTATATTTATGTACTATGTAATGACGTAATGCATATGCAGATATTTCTACATAGATCAAGACATTAAATGTTGTTAAAATTTGCTTTATCAAGTTCCCTGTGTTTTATTTTAGCTCAATACTATGGAATTTAAGCTATTAATACTTGACATGTGTAGAATAAATATTTGAATACATTTTCAACAATTGTATGACACATATATGCGGGTTTTAGTTTTAGCACTAGATAGAACAATTCACTTTATTTATTTCACTTTATTTATACATAGCACATATGTCTATAATTACGTTGTCTATGTGTAATGTGGGTGTCCGCACCCCCATCCCCATCCCCCAAGTACTGAATACTCCTTCAATTTAGACCCGAGTACTGAATACTATTCAATACGAATTTCTTCAAATAAATTAACCAATTTGCTATGTATTCGTTAATTTTATAAAGTTGTGATATAAAAGGACATCTAAAACTGTATTAAAGGTTGTATCTCACCATTTTGCTGTTTTGGGGTCAATCATGAAGTCTAAATACGATGTCCTACGATTTTTATGGATTTCAGCAGTTTTGTTTTACATAACATAGTTTGAAGACACGTACCTATTTTTAATGCGTGCGTACTGAATACTAAATAATGTAATTTGCGGGTACTGGTACCAGGGCCGTGGGAACTGACTAGTCACTAAATTTACCCTGAATAATGAGTACCAAAAGGTGGGGGTGGTGGGGGGAACAGCCCCCGTATGGAGAGTGAGGTTGGTGCTATGGTAAAATATCGCCTTGTTGTACTCATTACTTACGAATCTCCTGCAAATGTACGAATCATTTGTCGTACAAATACGAATCAAGGGTTACATGAGTCGATCTCCATGCGTGTAAATTTGTGCTTTGTATACGCTTGTGAAATTCACCATTTTCACCATGACTGTATGCATTTATTATGATGTAATGTTTACGGTTTTGTAAATATTATGTGTCCCGTTTGGATGTTTTAATATTTTCGAGCTGTGTCAAACCCATGATAATAGATTTAAAATGCATGTATGTACGCAGGATGAGTGTATCTATGCCGTATAGGGTACGCTGCGAGAGTGCGCTAAATATGTATGGTACCATCGAAAATAGCCTGCCTCGTTCGTACCGTACCTATCACCAAAGTACCGGACCGTATCACCAAAATACAGTACCTATCACCAAAGTGCCGTACCTATCACCAAAGTACCGTACCGTATCACCTAAGTAGCGTACCGTATCACCAAAGCACCGTACCTATCACCAAAGTACCCTACACCTTCCAGGCAATATGAATGGTATTAGTCCATAAGCCGTGTTTCCTGCATGCAGACTTTGAGAGCATTGTGCTTGTAAACTTTCAAATTCCACACCCTCCCCCCCACGTTAAATGGAACATAACGCGTGTTTTTCACCATGTTCCCCATCAGCAGTCTAGTACCTCATAACATTTTTTTCGATACTAGTAAAGAGATTATTGCAAAGGTGAAGGTCGTAATAAGATCAAATGTTCTTTTTCCTAAAGGTGCAGTGGTTTGGTACTTTGGCGACAGGCAGGGTATTCTGACATACAATTTATCGAGACTGGTATTTTGAAAAATCATCGTATAAGGTCAGAGGTCTATATCATGGTACCATGTACGACAAGGACCAATAACGTTTTAAGATTGTATTTGCTACTTAAATATTTTAATTATCTTTTGATATATTTATAAAATAAGAAAAGAAAACATTTTCATTTATCTGTATATAATTATGGAGCATTATTAACTGTTCATTGAAGTTGTCAATATGAAATGTATCACATGAAAGCTTGTGCTGCTCAGGTCAAGGTCAGTGCGTACTATTGTCGTCACGTGACCACTGACACTATAAATAAAAAACATGGCTTTCGTCAATAACTTATTTTATCCTTAAACGGTATCAAGGGGCAATTTATTGATAAGCTACGCTAAAGGAACCTTTGGAATGTGTTTCACAGTAATTTGTTCGAGGTCAATGTCACTCTTAGTATAAATACAAATAGGAAAACATTGTTTCCGCTCTGTAACTTTACTCTTGTTAAAGGCATGAAGATAAAAATGCATAATTGGGTAGCTTCTGTCAAAAGAAAAAAATGAAAGATATGGGATTCCTTTTCAGTTACACGAGTCATCTCAATAATTTATTTGGGATTTTCGAGGAGTTTTCACATGTTGTGTTCATATCTCCATAGACACTGGCTCGTAAATAGGATTTTGTACTTCATCTAAATTATTGGCAGTGTTATGAAATCGAATTAAACTTGTGTTTTCACAAACAGCTTCAACTGAACAGTGCACATGCGATTAACAAACAAAAATTCAGATTTAATTTTTTTGTTTCGATTAAAAGCAGATCATTTAATGAAAATAATCATGATATCCGTTCTCCCAGACAGAATGCTTTGTTACTTTCACTGAACACTTTGTTTTTGTTTTAACTATAAATATTTTGTTGTATTATATTACGTTGTTTTGTTATCGAGAGTGTTACAAATGCACCGTGACAAATGGCAGTGCTTAAATAAATAATAAATGTATAAAATAAATTATTTCAAATATAGATAACATATTTGTGTTTGTTCTAAAATTCCATAACAAATGAAGACCGCAAACATGCTGAAATATTGTTACGCTGAGCCACAGTAGTGGAACGGCTCCGCAACAATAGTGGAGCGGGTATGTAGTGTTACTAATGTCCAAATCCTCAGATTTCATACATGTTTACATCTACAGCACATGACAGCAGTATGTTCTTAACAAAAGAAGGTCAACATGAATGATATTCACTTAGTTTTTATACTTCGTTGATTCACATACAAGTTGTGTTCAAAATGTACTTTCAAGATTTTAGTTAAGTCCGTTTCTTAGACACCAGAAGCCGTAGATTTTAAAACTTGTTTAAAATCTTCATACAGGCAGTATGAGCAGGAAAAAGTAGGTCAATATGGACGACTTTGACCTACTTTTTGCACATTGTAAAATTTACATTATACGAAGGTCATTCAATAACTTCTGTCACTAACGCGTTTTAACAATTATGTGCTCTGCTCATTGTGAGTGTCGATGTTTGGTACCAAATGAAAAAAAGTTTCAATACCATTCTATTGATGGTAAAATGAATGCTGTATCTTTTGTATGACGAAAGTTATGGAACATTTAATACACATCACTTATACATACTGAGACTTTTTCGTCCTGAGTTTTTTCAGGTATGTTAATTGTTACTTGTTTAAATGCCTGTTTCTCTTTAAGTACTTATCGGAGACCGTTGAAGTTTCTCATACATTATCAGTTATATCTGTGCATTACAAGATTCAGAATTTAAGTATGGTAGATGAAAAGGCATTGTTTTAGAAATTAACATTTTAAGCTAACGTGTAAAATTATTGTAATGATAAATGGACATTAAATGGAAAGGCAATCTTCTGAAATAGCGTTTTTGGATGATCAATATTTTCACTAAACATTGTACTAAATTCTACAATAATGTGTTGAATATAAAATGTAAACACTGAAGGACTAGGATTTGTAAAAAATATGAACAAATATTAATACTATGAGAATATTTACGACATTTAAAAGATACTATAACATTTCCGTAAACAAAATGAAGAAAGTCAGCGTTATTTCTGCTAAAATTAAGGGATATGCATTCACTCATATCTGGTTTGCAGCAAGACCTTTCCGAACTCTCGACAATCATTTTCATGGATTATGGGCGAATAACAACAGATGTCGTACAAGAAAATTTAAAAGCATAGGATTATTCAAATATTTTTTACAACATTTTGTAACAAGGACATTTTCAGAGATGCCAGTATCCAAAAGGTGTGGTAGGGGGAGGTAATTCAGGGGTATAAATAACCGGAAATTTTTCATTTTTATTGTGGAATTTAAGAGAACGAACCCAGTAGTACTATAAATACACTACTTTATCTCAGTGTAATATCCAGTTCAAAGGATATATGCCTAGTGACAGAACTTTTTGAAGCACCCTAATGTTACATTCAAGCATTCATTAAAGCATTCAAGGTTTACATTCAGGTTTTACATTCAAGTTTTACATTCAGGTTTTATCTCGAAAGCTTTTGTACTCATTCGGGCGTCTGCGTCTCTGCACAGACCTAATTTGTTATTAATTTGCCAGTGTCGGCAGTGACTATTAGCTTAAAGTCTGCTTTAGTACGAGTAGGTAGGTATTTAGGTGGTAGGCGGGCGGGCGGGCATGCAGGTAGGTAGGCAGACATGCTTTTTCTTTAATGCATTGGCACATCTCATATAAAGCTTAAGCGGACGATGATTAGATTTTCTTTTATATGTATTAGCACCAAATACTCTTCCAGATCGCGTCCCCATCCCCAAGCATTAAATCGTTTAATTTAGGATAACTAAAGGGGCGTGGCTATACCGTACTACAACTACCATCTATTGGAATTTAGAGTACGGTCACTATGACGTCACAGTCTTACTAAGTTATAGATAGAGTATGGTCTCAATGAGTTGGTTAATTTAAACATCGAGATGGGCGTAGCCCATCGGGGTGTTTACATTAACCAACGGGATGAAACCATATTATATTCTATTTGTTTTGTAGCATGCCCATTTCAGCTCCCTATCATACTCTAACTTCCAATAAATGGTAGTTGTAAAACACCATTTATTCTGACAGGTGGTCTTTTCAATTAAAATATTTACACCTGTGCTATTACAAAGGAAATTTTCAGTGACCATGCTACAAGTGCACCATGCTACAAAAAAGATAGAGTCTGTCTCAGCTCCTTGGTTAATTATGGGATACGCCCATCTCGGTATTTAAATAAGCCAACTCGCTTAGACCAGAGTTTAGCTATGGTTATGTGACATATTAGCATGTGATCGCAGGCGGCCTTTCGATGTTCCGATTAAAACACTTATACCTAGGGTTGGAATTCCCTATCTGGACCGAATACCCATGATCGATTATTTTTCTTGCTTATCAGAGACATGTTGTTCATTGACACCTCCAGCTACTAACGTGTTGCATGTTTTTCTGCACCCGATGTAGGTGCGCGCGTGATGTTTTTATCTTTATCCCCCAACTTTCCATCCCCCATGTAAAACGTGGATAGCCTTATCTGGTATGCAAGAAGAGCCTTGGATAAACGGTGCATGTCTGATAGATTGTGAATGTTTAATAACACTAAATCAGCCGGGTGTGCTCGCCTGGTGCATTCGAAAGTAGTTATGTGTTAAAGAGTGCTAACTTTTTCTCTTTGAAATATGTTTTTAGTGCTGTTTCCTGTTATATTTTGGCTGTAACTGTATTCAGGACATGTTGTTGATATTTGAAAATGCGGCTCATCATGCTTTTGCAGTTTTTGATATTAATTTCAGAATTGAAAGTAGACAGAGCATGATATTTCAAGGGGTAAAGATAACGTTGACCTTTGACCCAGTGTTAGTATAGAGCTGAAGAAATGTTTCTTAGAAGATATTCAACCCCCTATTTCCTTGTTGATGTTTAATAGCAGATATATTTATTTGCATGAATTTGTATGAGATTTTTAAAATGTATGATTTAAAGCGCATGAAGAACATTTTTAAATGGAAATTTGAGTGGACAACTTAAATTTTCGCACTTATTTTTGGTATTAGCGCAAATAATACTTATGCATTGTTTGATAGTTACGTGTATAGAAAATAAGATTACCATACTTCAACATGCAAACCACCAGATTGTTTTAGGGAAGACTTGGATTAAAAAGATTTTTTTTATAATGTATACCACAATTATGTTTTCGTAAAACAGCACAGTATACTCCACAGATGCGTGCTAAACGCATATACAAAGTTTTCATAACTCTTAAACAAGTTATAATCATCGTATATGGCATCAGTTGTTATAGTGATACCACATAGAATGTGTCGCTGGCTCCTCACACACCTGCGATTTCAATTAGCTTGAACAATTACAGAAGCCAGAGATATATCGCTGCTATTGCACATGCTGTCATGTCACTGAAAGAACTAATTATGTCCTTATGTGTTACTTGTATATTCAGTCAGTGCATTACACTGATGACACCCATTTATTTAACACTTAAATAATCTAAATATTTTCTTTGCATCGTTGACTAGGGAGCGTTGCAGGACCCAGGGACAGACGGACGGACCGCGGGTTGGAGGGGGGGGGGGGGGGGAGGGTGTCTAGTTAATTCTACAGTAGAACCTGCAGATGGGGTGGGTGGGTATGTGGGTGGGGTGAATGCTCATGAGGGAGGGAGCGGGACGCGGAGAGTATGCTTTGGCCCCTAGTAATATAAAAAAACTAATCTTAAGCGTAAAAAAAAGTTATTTCTACCGTAGATGTCATGGGTCAGGGGTGGGGGTCCGGCCACCAAATGCTCATTGGGGAGTGGGTGTGTGTGGGTGGGGGGGGGGGGGGGGCTTGCATGAGCAGAGTATGCCAATAATTTGAGGAAAATAATGGTTAGTGCTAAAAAAGCACTTTCTACCGTAGGAGCCTGGGGACCGGGTCCCAAATGCTCATGGGGAGGGGAGGGGGAGGGGAGAGTATGCTTTGGCCCCCAATAATATGAGGAAACTAAAAAAGTACTTTCTACAATATAATATTGTATGTTCTGGTCTGCTTTATTGTGTCAATATGTTTTGCTTGTGTTTTTTTCATTAAGTTTGGCGCCCCCTCCCCACCATCCCCAATAATTGAAGCATTCCCACGCCAGTTTTTACCTGTGCATTTACTCTGCCTTTTATGTTTGATTACAGATTGTTATGCTAGAAACATGTGTGACCGACCGAAACGTTAGAGGTCCAAATATTACGACTTGAATACAAAACTGCAGTAATAACGCTTAATTCACAAATCTTAACAGCAGAGGTAAGATGTCAGAAGAATCTGAAATGATGGAAAATTCCAGCATTTAAGACAAACAATATATTTCCAGTTGCATGTTAAAAGTACATCAGTTAAAACGATACATTAAAAGGACTTACTTCACCAGTGTTAGCAAATGTGAACCAATAATTTACTACTAAATAGTCGTTTTATAATTATTTATTAAAAATCACATCGACTCATTTGCTAATTTTGAAGCTACGGTGTATAATCTCAAACCGCATCTTTTATTAACTAATCTCTTTAATCTGGCACATAATTTGTATCATAACATATTATAATTCACAACATATTCTGCTACTCATTCTTAGTCATTTTGCGTAATGCAGTGTGAACCCACAATACCAACAAAATTGAGTCATCAATCGCACACATTAACATAGTACTTGAACCGTTTACTCAGTATATATACAAATACATTGCAATTCCACGGCTTCACGGCAACAATGCAAATTTTATTACTTATCAATATATGATACCGGTAATTCTCACACACTTGTCAGTTAGACAATGAAAAGTAATAAAACAAATAAACAGCCTTTGCAATTTCACAGCGATGACTCGCTTATAAATCCAGTAACTCACCCTAAGTAACGACTCTCAACCATCCTAATCCGGCACCCGGCATCTCCTGGGAACACACAGTTCACGACTGCAAAAATGAACTAATCTTTACAGAAATCCTCCATGATTTCACATAATAATAAAGACTAAATAAATAAATCCTACTCAATACATCTCACATTAACATGCAAACCAGTGTTTAAAACCGACAATGCATATAACGCCTTATTTTGTTTATGGCAACAAAACATCATGGTAACATTTTATATAGACACCGTTTCTTAGTTCCACCATGCCGTTCAAGTAAAATAAAGACTTTATCCTTATTTCTAAGCAAGTTGCATTAATATGTTGGTAAACATGTACTAAAGATAATCGTACAATGATAAAATAATAGCAGTACCTTCAACAGGCGTGAATAACCCAAATCAACACTTTAAACTGAAAACGTTCTTGTCGACAATTTTGCGCCTCGCCGGTGAAAAGAAAATCTCTAGCCGAAAATGTTTTAACGAATGACTGACAAAATATCATTTAGTCTTTCAAATGCACGTCCCTACATCTGTTACCATTACAGTTTTAATGTAATTAAAACTGCCAAACAGAAACACAATCGTAAATGACATAAAACAACAATAAATGACGATTATTATTATTATTATGCCATATCTATATAGCACTCTTTTCATATATAACATACGTTCAAAAGTGCTTTACAAGTAAAACAATAATACATTAACACACAGTCAAAACTAGAAAAAAGAACAATACATGCATTAACTCTAAGATATGCGAAGATATTAAGTGGTAAAATATAAAACAACATTTAGATTATATTGCTAAGATAAAGTTAAGACATTATTATTATAGTGACTAAAATTAAAATCCATGTTTAAAATATAGTACTGTCATAATAAGATGATAAAACAATGGTTATCATTTATGAAATAGTCCAGCTTAAAATACACATCAGCCACTATATATCATTAAAAAGAAATGAGTCTTCAGTGATCTCTTAAAAGAGTCAAGTGTGTTGGAATTCCGGATTTCCATTTATCTGTATATAATTATGGAGCATTATTAACTGTTCATTGAAGTTGTCAATATGAAATGTATCACATGAAAGCTTGTGCTGCTCAGGTCAAGGTCAGTGCGTACTATTGTCGTCACGTGACCACTGACACTATAAATAAAAAACATGGCTTTCGTCAATAACTTATTTTATCCTTAAACGGTATCAAGGGGCAATTTATTGATAAGCTACGCTAAAGGAACCTTTGGAATGTGTTTCACAGTAATTTGTTCGAGGTCAATGTCACTCTTAGTATAAATACAAATAGGAAAACATTGTTTCCGCTCTGTAACTTTACTCTTGTTAAAGGCATGAAGATAAAAATGCATAATTGGGTAGCTTCTGTCAAAAGAAAAAAATGAAAGATATGGGATTCCTTTTCAGTTACACGAGTCATCTCAATAATTTATTTGGGATTTTCGAGGAGTTTTCACATGTTGTGTTCATATCTCCATAGACACTGGCTCGTAAATAGGATTTTGTACTTCATCTAAATTATTGGCAGTGTTATGAAATCGAATTAAACTTGTGTTTTCACAAACAGCTTCAACTGAACTGTGCACATGCGATTAACAAACAAAAATTCAGATTTAATTTTTTTGTTTCGATTAAAAGCAGATCATTTAATGAAAATAATCATGATATCCGTTCTCCCAGACAGAATGCTTTGTTACTTTCACTGAACACTTTGTTTTTGTTTTAACTATAAATATTTTGTTGTATTATATTACGTTGTTTTGTTATCGAGAGTGTTACAAATGCACCGTGACAAATGGCAGTGCTTAAATAAATAATAAATGTATAAAATAAATTATTTCAAATATAGATAACATATTTGTGTTTGTTCTAAAATTCCATAACAAATGAAGACCGCAAACATGCTGAAATATTGTTACGCTGAGCCACAGTAGTGGAACGGCTCCGCAACAATAGTGGAGCGGGTATGTAGTGTTACTAATGTCCAAATCCTCAGATTTCATACATGTTTACATCTACAGCACATGACAGCAGTATGTTCTTAACAAAAGAAGGTCAACATGAATGATATTCACTTAGTTTTTATACTTCGTTGATTCACATACAAGTTGTGTTCAAAATGTACTTTCAAGATTTTAGTTAAGTCCGTTTCTTAGACACCAGAAGCCGTAGATTTTAAAACTTGAGCAGGAAAAAGTAGGTCAATATGGACGACTTTGACCTACTTTTTGCACTTTGTAAAATTTACATTATACGAAGGTCATTCAATAACTTCTGTCACTAACGCGTTTTAACAATTATGTGCTCTGCTCATTGTGAGTGTCGATGTTTGGTACCAAATGAAAGAAAGTTTCAATACCATTCCATTGATGGTAAAATGAATGCTGTATCTTTTGTATGACGAAAGTTATGGAACATTTAATACACATCACTTATACATACTGAGACTTTTTCGTCCTGAGTTTTTTCAGGTATGTTAATTGTTACTTGTTTAAATGCCTGTTTCTCTTTAAGTACTTATCGGAGACCGTTGAAGTTTCTCATACATTATCAGTTATATCTGTGCATTACAAGATTCAGAATTTAAGTATGGTAGATGAAAAGGCATTGTCTTAGAAATTAACATTTTAAGCTAACGTGTAAAATTAATGTAATGATAAATGGACATTGAATGGAAAGGCAGTCTTCTGAAATAGCGTTTTTGGATGATCAATATTTTCACTAAACATTGTACTAAATTCTACAATAATGTGTTGAATATAAAATTTAAACACTGAAGGACTAGGATTTGTAAAAAATATGAACAAATATTAATACTATGAGAATAATTACGACATTTAAAAGATACTATAACATTTCCGTAAACAAAATGAAGAAAGTCAGCGTTATTTCTGCTAAAATTAAGGAATATGCATTCACTCATATCTGGTTTGCAGCAAGACCTTTCCGAACTCTCGACAATCATTTTCATGGATTATGGGCGAATAACAACAGATGGCGTACAAGAAAATTTAAAAGCATAGGATTATTCAAATATTTTTTACAACATTTTGTAACAAGGACATTTTCAGAGATGCCAGTATCCAAAAGGTGTGGTAGGGGGAGGTAATTCAGGGGTATAAATAACCGGAAATTTTTCATTTTTGTTGTGGAATTTAAGAGAACGAACCCAGTAGTACTATAAATACACTACTTTATCTCAGTGTAATATCCAGTTCAAAGGATATATGCCTAGTAACAGAACTTTTTGAAGCACCCTAATGTTACATTCAAACATTCATTAAAGCATTCAAGGTTTACATTCAGGTTTTACATTCAAGTTTTACATTCAGGTTTTATCTCGAAAGCTTTTGTACTCATTCGGGCGTCTGCGTCTCTGCACAGACCTAATTTGTTATTAATTTGCCAGTGTCGGCAGTGACTGTTAGCTTAAAGTCTGCTTTAGTACGAGTAGGTAGGTATTTAGGTGGTAGGCGGGCGGGCGGGCATGCAGGTAGGTAGGCAGGCATGCTTTTGTTTTAATGCATTGGCACATCTCATATAAAGCTTAAGCGGACGATGATTAGATTTTCTTTTATATGTATTAGCACCAAATACTCTTCCAGATCGCGTCCCCATCCCCAAGCATTAAATCGTTTAATTTAGGATAACTAAAGGGGCGTGGCTATACCGTACTACAACTACCATCTATTGGAATTTAGAGTACGGTCACTATGACGTCACAGTCTTACTAAGTTATAGATAGAGTATGGTCTCAATGAGTTGGTTAATTTAAACATCGAGATGGGCGTAGCCCATCGGGGTGTTTACATTAACCAACGGGATGAAACCATAGTATATTCTATTTGTTTTGTAGCATGCCCATTTCAGCTCCCTATCATACTCTAACTTCCAATAAATGGTAGTTGTAAAACACCATTTATTCTGACAGGTGGTATTTTCAATTAAAATATTTACACCTGTTCTATTACAAAGGAAATTTTCAGTGACCATGCTACAAGTGCACCATGCTACAAAAAAGATAGAGTCTGTCTCAGCTCCTTGGTTAATTATGGGATACGCCCATCTCGGTGTTTAAATAAGCCAACTCGCTTAGACCAGAGTTTAGCTATGGTTATGTGACATATTAGCATGTGATCGCAGGCGGCCTTTCGATGTTCCGATTAAAACACTTATACCTAGGGTTGGAATTCCCTATCTGGACCGAATACCCATGATCGATTATTTTTCTTGCTTATCAGAGACATGTTGTTCATTGACACCTCCAGCTACTAACGTGTTGCATGTTTTTCTGCACCCGATGTAGGTGCGCGCGTGATGTTTTTATCTTTATCCCCCAACTTTCCATCCCCCATGTAAAACGTGGATAGCCTTATCTGGTATGCAAGAAGAGCCTTGGATAAACGGTGCATGTCTGATAGATTGTGAATGTTTAATAACACTAAATCAGCCGGGTGTGCTCGCCTGGTGCATTCGAAAGTAGTTATGTGTTAAAGAGTGCTAACTTTTTCTCTTTGAAATATGTTTTTAGTGCTGTTTCCTGTTATATTTTGGCTGTAACTGTATTCAGGACATGGTGTTGATATTTGAAAATGCGGCTCATCATGCTTTTGCAGTTTTTGATATAAATTTCAGAATTGAAAGTAGACAGAGCATGATATTTCAAGGGGTAAAGATAACGTTGACCTTTGACCCAGTGTTAGTATAGAGCTGAAGAAATGTTTCTTAGAAGATATTCAACCCCCTATTTCCTTGTTGATGTTTAATAGCAGATATATTTATTTGCATGAATTTGTATGAGATTTTTAAAATGTATGATTTAAAGCGCGTGAAGAACATTTTTAAATGGAAATTTGAGTGGACAACTTAAATTTTCGCACTTATTTTTGGTATTAGCGCAAATAATACTTATGCATTGTTTGATAGTTACGTGTATAGAAAATAAGATTACCATACTTCAACATGCAAACCACCAGATTGTTTTAGGGAAGACTTGGATTAGAAAGATTTTTTTTATAATGTATACCACAATTATGTTTTCGTAAAACAGCACAGTATACTCCACAGATGCGTGCTAAACGCATATACAAAGTTTTCATAACTCTTAAACAAGTTATAATCATCGTATATGGCATCAGTTGTTATAGTGATACCACATAGAATGTGTCGCTGGCTCCTCACACACCTGCGATTTCAATTAGCTTGAACAATTACAGAAGCCAGAGATATATCGCTGCTATTGCACATGCTGTCATGTCACTGAAAGAACTAATTATGTCCTTATGTGTTACTTGTATATTCAGTCAGTGCATTACACTGATGACACCCATTTATTTAACACTTAAATAATCTAAATATTTTCTTTGCATCGTTGACTAGGGAGCGTTGCAGGACCCAGGGACAGACGGACGGACCGCGGGTTGGGGGGGGGGGGGGGGGAGGGTGTCTAGTTATTTCTACAGTAGAGCCTGCGGGTGGGGTGGGTGGGTATGTGGGTGGGGTGAATGCTCATGAGGGAGGGAGCGGGACGCGGAGAGTATGCTTTGGCCCCTAGTAATATAAGAAAACTAATCTTAAGCGTAAAAAAAAGTTATTTCTACCGTAGATGTCATGGGTCAGGGGTGGGGGTCCGGCCACCAAATGCTCATTGGGGAGTGGATGTGTGTGGGTGGGGGGGGGGGGGGAGGGGGCTTGCATGAGCAGAGTATGCCAATAATTTGAGGAAAATAATGGTTAGTGCTAAAAAAGCACTTTCTACCGTAGGAGCCTGGGGACCGGGTCCCAAATGCTCATGGGGAGGGGAGGGGGAGGGGAGAGTATGCTTTGGCCCCCAATAATATGAGGAAACTAAAAAAGTACTTTCTACAATATAATATTGTATGTTCTGGTCTGCTTTATTGTGTCAATATGTTTTGCTTGTGTTTTTTTCATTAAGTTTGGCGCCCCCTCCCCACCATCCCCAATAATTGAAGCATTCCCACGCCAGTTTTTACCTGTGCATTTACTCTGCCTTTTATGTTTGATTACAGATTGTTATGCTAGAAACATGTGTGACCGACCGAAACATTAGAGGTCCAAATATTACGACTTGAATACAAAACTGCAGTAATAACGCTTAATTCACAAATCTTAACAGCAGAGGTAAGATGTCAGAAGAATCTGAAATGATGGAAAATTCCAGCATTTAAGACAAACAATATATTTCCAGTTGCATGTTAAAAGTACATCAGTTAAAACGATACATTAAAAGGACTTAATTCACCAGTGTTAGCAAATGTGAACCAATAATTTACTACTAAATAGTCGTTTTATAATTATTTATTAAAAATCACATCGACTCATTTGCTAATTTTGAAGCTACGGTGTATAATCTCAAACCGCATCTTTTATTAACTAATCTCTTTAATCTGGCACATAATTTGTATCATAACATATTATAATTCACAACATATTCTGCTACTCATTCTTAGTCATTTTGCGTAATGCAGTGTGAACCCACAATACCAACAAAATTGAGTCATCAATCGCACACATTAACATAGTACTTGAACCGTTTACTCAGTATATATACAAATACATTGCAATTCCACGGCTTCACGGCAACAATGCAAATTTTATTACTTATCAATATATGATACCGGTAATTCTCACACACTTGTCAGTTAGACAATGAAAAGTAATAAAACAAATAAACAGCCTTTGCAATTTCACAGCGATGACTCGCTTATAAATCCAGTAACTCACCCTAAGTAACGACTCTCAACCATCCTAATCCGGCACCCGGCATCTCCTGGGAACACACAGTTCACGACTGCAAAAATGAACTAATCTTTACAGAAATCCTCCATGATTTCACATAATAATAAAGACTAAATAAATAAATACTACTCAATACATCTCACATTAACATGCAAACCAGTGTTTAAAACCGACAATGCATATAACGCCTTATTTTGTTTATGGCAACAAAACATCATGGTAACATTTTATATAGACACCGTTTCTTAGTTCCACCATGCCGTTCAAGTAAAATAAAGACTTTATCCTTATTTCTAAGCAAGTTGCATTAATATGTTGGTAAACATGTACTAAAGATAATCGTACAATGATAAAATAATAGCAGTACCTTCAACAGGCGTGAATAACCCAAATCAACACTTTAAACTGAAAACGTTCTTGTCGACAATTTTGCGCCTCGCCGGTGAAAAGAAAATCTCTAGCCGAAAATGTTTTAACGAATGACTGACAAAATATCATTTAGTCTTTCAAATGCACGTCCCTACATCTGTTACCATTACAGTAATTAAAACTGCCAAACAGAAACACAATCGTAAATGACATAAAACAACAATAAATGACGATTATTATTATTATTATGCCATATCTATATAGCACTCTTTTCATATATAACATACGTTCAAAAGTGCTTTACAAGTAAAACAATAATACATTAACACACAGTCAAAACTAGAAAAAAGAACAATACATGCATTAACTCTAAGATATGCGAAGATATTAAGTGGTAAAATATAAAACAACATTTAGATTATATTGCTAAGATAAAGTTAAGACATTATTATTATAGTGACTAAAATTAAAATCCATGTTTAAAATATAGTACTGTCATAATAAGATGATAAAACAATGGTTATCATTTATGAAATAGTCCAGCTTAAAATACACATCAGCCACTATATATCATTAAAAAGAAATGAGTCTTCAGTGATCTCTTAAAAGAGTCAAGTGTGTTGGAATTCCGGATTCCCACTAGAAGCGCGTTCCACACCTTTGGAGCAGCAGTTGCAAAGCTACGGTCACCGTATGTAACTGTACGAGATCTTGGTACTACAAGAGTCAGAGTGTCACTTTGGGATCTTAAGTCACGCTGTGGTCTATACACATTAACATGTTTTTGATGTAGCTTGGAGATTGGTCATTTAAGGCTTTATAGTGTGACTCAATATTTTAAAGTCAATCCGGTATTGCACTGGGAGCCAGTGAAGCTCCTTTAACACTGGTGTGATGTGGTCGAAACGAGATTTCCTAGTAATGATACGAGCTGCTGTATTTTGAACTGTTTGAAGTTTGTTCAAAATTGTCTTAGGTAGACCGCTAAGCAGGGAGTTACAATAGTCAAGTCTGGATGTAACAAGGGAATTTACAAGGGTTTTGGTTGCATCTATGGTTAGATATTGTCTAATGTGACCTATTTGTCGTAACTGAGCGTAACACGACCTACAAACAGCATTCACCTGTTGTTCCATGTCCATTTTGGAATCCGATCAGTTTCGAGATTAACGGACAAGAGTTGTATTGGGTTTAGCTTTCCCCAAATACAACAACTTCACCCTATTACACCATTCGCAACATCTCGTACACTGCTTCGCAGCATTACTCGAGTGTATTACGCAGGTTTCCATATTGGTTACGTCATCGCGCCTTAGATTCCCGCAAAAACCACCAAAACAAATTTGCATTCAAAATTATTATCCAAATGTTGCAATGTTATTCAGCCGATTGCTCCATCAATAGTTTATTTCCATGAAAGAAGTGATAAAACCAACCTTCATCTGCATTGTAAAAAACAAACATTCAACGCAATTTATACATCAACACCAGTGCAGCAGCAGCTAAAGCTTTTCACGCGCACACACCGCCTTACTCACTTTTGCATTTCAAGTGTTTTAACACGAAGTAGTCCCAATTTGCACTCACGTGCAGTTACGCGGAAATTGCAGTTGTCTTTTAAAAAACGTTAGCTTAAGCCAATTTTGAACGCAAAAACAACACAGACAATGAATAAAGTAAGTTTATACGTTAAACATCCCCATAGCATTCGTTTTGACTTCTACTGGCATATTTTGCATAGCCTAAATCGCTGTTCAAATGTGAAGATCGGAAATTTTGAGTTTTTTGAAACTGCAAAATTGCCGATTTCTCAAAACGGTCACAAAAAATGTGTAGTCACCAATTTGGCTTAAACTAACAGGAATGATAGATCAGTACCTCTACTACCTTTCCTGAAAATTTCTGCAAAATTCATGACTACACATTTTTTAAGACCGTTTTGAAAGATGGTCACCCTTTTTTGTCACTCAAAACACACATTATTCAAAATGGCGGCTACAAGCTAAATAAGCAAAACTGAAAATCAATAACAGAAATGTAAAACATGAATATTTTCTACTCCCGGACAAAGTTATTTCCTGTCCCGGATAAAATGTCGGTAAGTCAACCTTTAAACACTTTTTCTGCCTTTCCTTTAGCATGTTTACGGTAAAAATCAGCATCTCTAAGCGCTTATTATACTGTACTGTAGGCCTAGTCGGCTGTAATTTGTTGTGTTGATTTACGGTTGAATGAACTGTGGATAATTGCAAGTGAATACTTCACAATTCCAGGATTTAATGAGCAAAAAGACAGACCTATTCATGTGTTAACTATTGATGTAACAAATACTTGTAGAACATGTACAGCTACTAAAAATACTACTCAAGCCCGAGTCAAGGTCATGTCATGTAGACCACATGAGTCATGTCGCGTTCGCCTCGATTAGGGACACCGACAGACATAAACAAACAAAGGATGAAAGGTATGTACATTACTCGGTACTGTCTCCGTTAAAATTTAATAATAATATAGCACTGATGTATTATTTCTATGATGAGACCCTCCCAGAAGGGTCTATGTTCACTGAAAATTGCTCCCCAAAAATAGTTTGCTTTGTTCTCCAAAAAAAAAAAATCCATTTATTTTTATTATTATGTTCCCTTGGCCTTGTTCCCCAAAAATACTACCAATAACGGACAATGTTCCCCAAAAATAAATGGCCTTGTCCCCAAACCCCCTCTATGACCGCAGAGCAGAAATGCACCGCTGCCCCCACCCCCACAGCAGTACTGTAAAGAAGTAACACATCTACTGTACATGTATAAAAACAACAATTGATTTTCCTTTCAGGGATCTTCGCAGATGTTGCCACCTTCTGTCAAGTGGCATCTCCAAGTTCCAGCTCTGTGACTGAGCCTAGCCCTGGGTAAGCTAAAGCTATAAACTTTAATATATTTGACCCCTGTGATATAGGTTAATTAAGCTAATGTTATGATATGGCAATATTTCGAGCCACCCCAGAGAGTGGAATTTAAAAAATGTACCTAATCTACTCGATCCATCTTACTAGCAAATGTTAACATTTCGAGCCACCCCATAGAGGGAAATTCGGGAATACATTTCTATGGTTTTTATAAATGAAGATTTTAATAAGCTTGAGAAACATGATTTATTTGAGTGGCAGAACCCGATTTGTACAGATTTTTTTATTATTCTCATTAAAGTAGCCATCCCGCCAACAAGTCAGATTTTATAAACATTATGTACACTGTTTCTAAACCTACTGATGACAAAGTATATATATAACTTACATATTTTGAAAAGCCAAAATCTACATACACAGTATAAACAGCTTTAACCAGCCGGACCAAACCCCAAAACTGGAGTGTCGAATTAAGAGTTACCATCATTTTACGGATATTCAATCACGGGTATTCTAAGAACCTATTAATAAACCTATACTTTTAATCGGCACATATACATTGTTATATGACCTGAACACCTGGATAGAGTTTCGATAAACGGTTTTCTAGTGTAATTTTGTAGTTATTTGGCGGGATAGCTACTTTAAAAAAAAAAGAGGAGTGATAAGGGAGTCTGGTCAGGTTACAAAAACACAATTTCTTTTTTTGCCTAACTATAAGTATAATTGTCCCAGCTCATTGGGATACTTTACTTTTTTGTTTTTTTATTGAGATATTGTGAAATTCTATCACATAAAACAATGGATACACAATGATACAACATGAAAGTTTCTCTGTGATGTTGACAGTTTACAGCGATATTATTAAAGACCGCCCCAGTTAAATTACAAATAAAAGGACACTTTAAAGGGACATATGGCAATCTTGAAGATGTTGTCGAACATTAGTATTAGTTTATTAGTCCAGTATCAATTTCACTTTAAAACTGCTTGCATATAATTAAATAAAATTTAGATGTGTTATTTGTCTTCGTTATTCTACCACAGGTTTAAATATATGATTGTTGCAATAATATCAGCAATTAGTAATAATATATAAATTATACAGTTATACTATAATTATAGAAAATAATATACAGGCATTTCATATCTCATCCTTTCCGTCGATGTGTTCTTGGGAAAGACACTTTCCCTTAGCCTCGTCCTTTGGATGGGGACGTAAACCGGGCGGTCCCGTCTATCGGTCTATCCCCAGAGCACGTTAAGGAACAATAGGAATCTATTCGATAATAAGGGTAGGGTACAGTTCCCAGATTCCTATGTATCCTTACCCTCTCTCTGGGGCAGCTCTAAATAACCTATACTGTGCTGATGAGCCGTTTAACAACATTCAATCCATATCTCATCCGGTATTGCCCCGAGATGCCAATATCTGCCCGAGAGCTTATATTTGGGCGAAGGCCGGCACGATATGAAAATGTAATATTTCATTCTATGTATGACATAAAAAGGTTAATATACTTCAAAATATTTTGTTGATTTTAGCTTAACTGGGAGAATAATGATTAAATATTTATTTCTCGGCGGATATAATAGCTGATCTTCCATGATCGAGTGTGGATTTATTAAACGAGTTGGCAAAAATATACAATGTGCGGCTTGTCGAGCATCAAATAATGTTTGCTGAAGAGTTTAAAAAATAATAGATGATTTTGTGAGATTCTATTTATCACACAAAACCCATACAAGTTGATGGTAAAATGTTCACATTTCTCTGTGATGTCAATTTACCTATATATTAATACCGTATTTCCTCTATTAGAAGCGCCTTCCCTAATAGAAGCACCCACCTGTTTTAAGAAACCGTACCGTCTTCAAAAATGAATTTGATTAAATTAAAAGTTCTTAAAAAACATACACTGTTTTTACCGCTAATGGATTTGATTACGAGAGTTTGACGGAAATGTGTATCATATAGATGCAGAGTGATAACAGTAAAATAATCAGTACATTGTCAGGTTTAGGTTTAGTCACTACCGGTGTTACATTGAAAGATCGCCGTACAGTAATTCTATAAGGAAACAGTCGGGGTGGGGGTGGGGGGGGGGGGGGGGGGGGGGGGTGAAATATATTGAAAATTTGTATCATAATAGTAGTGCCTCTCTTCGCACTTTCCATAGCGCCTGGGAGCTACTGTTAGAGGAAATACGGTATATACGACAGCCCAAGTTAAATTTCCTTTAAAAATAACAGGACACTCTGTCGATTCATGTGAAATTCCATGCATATATCATATATGGCTTATATATTTTTCACCACCATCCTTTTTAACAACTTGTTTTGTTCATTTCAGAGACACATCATCTGGTTTCCAGATGCCCTTCGTTCTTCAAATACCAATGCAACCCTGAAAGACATGGATTTAACCAAAAAAGTTGACTTTAATGTGATCGCAAGATTCTAAACTCCAGGAAATATATTAATTTAATTAGGCCAAATCAGAAACGCGGTTAATTTTTCTTCGGCCTTATGCGTTACAGTGTATACTTGTTGCTGCGTATCCTGCTTGAGATGTGTTCGCCTGATCATGATGGTGATCATGATGGTGACTTCAATTTGGCAATCCCGAGGACTGAGCAGACGTTTTTTTTTTAAAGAATGAAAAAATGAACATAATTATACCTCACAGAGACTCACTATATAATGTGTAAAGCTGTTAAAAAACACCAAATGTATACAATGTCATACTGCTCACATTCAAAAAAAACTTTTGGTGCTTAATATCATTTTAACATATTTTAGGCCATATATGACGATTGATTTTTTTGTTGTAAGTATGAAGTAAATTTCATTATTGTAGTATTTAATAGATATTAAGTTTATAAATATAATATAAATAAAATATTGTATATTTATTCTTTGGTTCGGAGCTGGATCTATGTAAAAAAAAAAAGTTTCCATTTGCGTACAGTCATGTATCTGAAACTGAAAAACTGCCTTTTGGGAACACAAGGTCATTTTAATCTATTTATTGTTTATTCAAGCTTTTGAAATAGATCTTTTGTAATTAAAGTGACACTTGGGCCGGTGATGGCAATCTTGAAGTGTACATCAAGCATTGAAATTAGCATCTCGAAACATTTTGCTGTACTTAGCGGTACTCGTCTGATAAAGCAAATGTCACTGGTCTAGCCTGATCAAGTAAAATTCATCGGGTTGAAGAGTGCATAAAAAATACCCGCATGACGGATATATTTACTTGAGAACTAAACACTTATTTTTGTGTCAACTGCTTAGGATGGCAGACATTTATCGATCACTTTGTCCGTCGTCCGTCCGTCATGCTTTAACCTACAACTTAACCTTGGCCATCAATTGAAAAGTATTTTAATTATGTTCACGCAACTTCACACACATCTTCATCTCAAGGAATGTTGTTACACATGTGCAATACCTCTGACCTTCATTTTGGCAGAGTTATGCCCTATTTATCAGCCTAACATGCAACCTAACCTTGGAAATAAGCAAACAGCACTGTGAGCAGGCGAAGCAAGTGTTCATGGATGATGGAAGACTTCTAGTTCAAGGTCGACTTAGTGACCGCTTTCCACTAATTACAGTCTGGAAACTGATATTTCCATGTCTATACTAGTTTGACATATTTAAGCCGTTATATTTGTTTTGTCAAGTGTCAGTGTAGACTGTAGTGGACAGTGCGGTGCACTTAAAAGCACAGGATCCGGGTTCGGTGCCACTGAGTTTCCTCAGTGTGTTTGTCATTTCCAATTAGCCTCGTCCATCGTAAGGGGACATAAATCCTCCTATATCGAAGTCTATTCTCCGAGCATGTTTAATAAGCAAAAGTAGGAGTAGGGCGGTTTCCCAGATTCCAATGAGACACAGGTCTACCCTGACCAGATCCGCCTTTTTATTTTGTTTATGGGTGGGGTGAGTGATGGTGGTGGTGACGGGCAGGAGGGGCCGGTGAGGGATAACCAAATAAATTGGACTGAAGCTTTGTTTTAGTATTTAGATTTTAAATATGGCTGCATATGGTGAAACTCGCCAATAAAAAAAAAATAAAAAAACATTAACACACCAGCGGGTGGCCACCATCATTCCAGATTGGCCATCAAAATGCACACCGAGAAGTTGAACAGCGGTCAACCTTTTTAAATATAGGCTACAGACTACTTTTGCTACAGACTACTTTTCAGACTTTAGCGTGAGCCCCTTCACCGAATACCGAATATGCACCTGTAGACGTTCAATGACTGACAATGACACTCGTTATATTTTTTGACCGACAGTGCCGAGTCGAAAATTTTATCGTTTTAGCGAAATACCATGATGTTCGTAACATGTAGTACGCGTCATGTACTATTTAAGCTTAAACAACATATTTTAGTATCTCCTTGTATTTCATTAGAAAAGAACACAAGTGATGCCATTTTTAAACGCATTTAAACAATGGCATCTCTTACGAGTTATTTCCCCTCGCTTCGAAATTTTAAATGGGTGAATCTCGCAATTTCTCGCGCAGTAAAGCATCTAAAAGTCAATACAGCTGAAGATGACGTAACTTAAAGGGGAACTGCAATTTTAATCATGTAAACTTGTTACAATCTTCCAGATTACGCGTTTAAAAAAAAGAAAATGGCGGCCGTTTCACTTTTTTTTTTACGTTGACGGAAAATGACGTACTACTTTCCGTTGTCATGTGTTGATATGATAAGTGGACGGCGGAGCTAAAAACCACTCTGCTTCCCACCTGCACGGGCGAACAGAGGGCACATTGTTTACATAGCAACAGTGCACTATTTTCTGTGCCGTTGCCTTCCGGCTAACAGAATGTCAATATTTTGAACATACTGAAGCGCCGTGATACACACGAGGCGGGATCCCGAAGAATGACGGGATTGGCCGAGCGTTCCCGATTGCCTATTATACGTGTGTTTGCTGTTGCGTTACCTCCCTTCAATTAAATATATAACTCACCTAAACTTAAAAATGTCTTGTCTAGGTATACCGCAGATGCATTATAGAAGATTGTTAATTTAAAAAACAAAATCGACGCAGAAGGGGGATACCGCCTCACGCACCCACCCCATTCGCCTAACAACATTTGCCCCCCGCCCCACCACCACCTCAATACTTCCTGGATACGGCTCTGGGACTAATGCATAAAAATGAATGATACAATGTGAAAATGTAGTTGTTAAATCATGATTTTTTTGATAATAAATAATATCTGATGTAAAATCCGGAGACTATACACTTAAATCCGGATATCCGGACAGCAAATAAAAAATCCGAAAAATCCGGAGATATGGCACACCTGCAGAAGATATCTTAATCAAAACTATATGGTAAGTTAGGTTATGAAAATATAACTTGTTATCTGGCATAACAAACTATCTCAAATGAATACAATTCCATTAAGTAATAGATCAGGGAGTAACTTACTCCCTGATTAGATCTACTATGAATTCTAGATACGCGGCACTTATACATTTATACATTTATAGATATAATTAATAATTACTTCCCCTTGTGAAGGAGACTCCATTTACTTTTAGTCTTTATACAAAGTGGCAAACATGCTCAGTCACAGGTAGGTGAATTGGCTAGTGTTAATGTGTGAAACAATGCTTTTAATCAACAAATTTAGTGTATATCTTTAGCTTAAATCAGATGAAAGAAATAGATGAGTTGACGTTTAGTGAATTAGTGTTTATTGTAGGTTCGTACCTGAGGGTTTTCGTACCGGAGTGGTTGCGCCGTACCGCTGTTTTTATGTGCCATAACGTTACCACATATATCCATGCCAATAAATTCATGATATTATAAAATGTATACTAATTATACATTTTATAATATTATGCATTTATTGGCATGGATGCCAGACAGTGTTATAGCGTGTCCATTTTCTCAACGTACTCAAGGGTGTGGAGAGGTGTCTCCCCGCGGAATTATGCTATGCTTGATTTAAGTCCCAACAAATAAAACATTGATACAATTGCATGCAGTTTGAAATTAAAATCATTCCTATAAACAATGAGGAAAAAATCAAATGTGTAATAATTATATCAATCATGTCAATGACAGATTTATAAAAAAAAATCACTTCAGGATGGTTAATAAAAATTTTAACCTTTTAACACAATCCATTACATGTAATATTTAATCAGTTTAAAATCATATATAGTATATATGTATCATCGTTTGTTTTAACCTTGTACGAAACCGTAAATCGCTTTTAATAGCTTGTCACAATGTATCAAAATACTTTGGCACTGATGACGGTCAGTTCTTGCAACACACGTCCGAGTTCGAGTTAGGGTTCGTTAAAAGTAAAAAGGTTTAACAGTTACACATAAAAAAGCTCCTCCGCCAGAGTTTCTAATCCCTTGACTTTGACGAGTGGTCAGTTGGTTGTTCCGTGCCAAATAATTTAATGTGGTTCAAGATGGAAATGTTACTACTAGGGAATAACGATATATTAAAAATATACTAGCGTGTTCTTTCACGTTTCCGTATGTAGATTACGTACTCATTATAACAAGTTTCAAGTTTCAAGTTTCAAGTTTTATTTCATAAGCTGGGCCCAACTGGGCATGAGCATTAACAAACACAAATGAAAATAACATCAATAACAATATTTACAAAGTTGAATCATAACATAGAATATAAACACAAAATAATTTCAATTCAAGATAAAATGACTAGATGGAATGAGTTTCGTATATTAATACTGAGTAATAAATGTAAAATTAATAGGGGAAGGTGAAAAATAGTTACTTAAATTTATCAATAATTTTCTTAACAAATAATGACAGTTTTAACAATTCATAATTATCTATAGATTGAAAAATGTTTCTAAAATTATATGTATTTGCAATAATAGAATTAGAGGAAATATATTTCTTTCTTTCATTTTTAAAAAAAGTGCAAACAAAAATGTAATGAAATTCATCACCAAGCACATTTAAATGACACAAATCACAAGTTCTTAATCTTCTCTCTATATTATAAAGTCTAGCAACTAAAATCTCTTCATTACTTATCTCATTATTTAACTCATAATTGTATTCAGAAATATTTGATAAATCAATAGGGTCAAATGAATCATCATTATCTGTATTCCCTTCATTTAACTTACTAAAATGTTCAAAAAAACCCTCAGATGTTATATCTGAAATGACCTTTTTTTTATCATTTGAAAACTTATTTAATAGAGACCAATATGATTTTGGGTCGGACTGCTTAAGGTTACGGAACTTTTTATTCAAATCTTGGTGAAACTGACTATAACGTTTACTTATTTCTTTTTTATACATCTTACTACTGTCTTTTAAAGACTGTAAATTAGAATTTGAGTTACAACGCCTATAATCTGATTTTGCCCTCAAATATGCAAGTCGCTTGTTTTTACATGACGAATCGAACCACGGCTTATTTTTATTTTTTGGCAATCGACTACTTTTTGAAGTTGATACTAATTTAACCATGTCCGCTTTATCAGCAGCATTTACATAGATACTAGATAATTTTTCAGTAACAGAGTCTATATTTAAAATTACTTCTTCTCTTGGACACACCGATAAGTTTTCTAAGTCTTGCAAAATATTATTAAGTTCTTCTCGGTCAAAACTATTCCTAAATTCTGATTTTAGATCACGATTCCAAGTTGTTTTAATAACCTCTGGACTCTCGGTCGACCCTTCTTCATTATTAGAATTTATAATTTCACTTTTACATAGAATTGAAAACTTGACAGCCTTGTGTACATCTGATAAAAGTGGGTCAAAATCCAAAATATCAAAAGAGCTAAACATAGGGAAAAGCTCAGGTGATGCAACAACAAAATCTATAAGACTGCCCTTGATTGACACAAGTATTCTGACCTATAAAAGCATCACTTCCACATCTTCCATTAACAATATGGATATCATGTGTTTTACACATATCTATAAGTCTATAACCAAAATTATTACATAATCTATCATTTGAATATCTTTCAAGAGGAAAACCCAAATCTAAAAGATTGTTGCTATTTAACAAGGAATTGGTTTCAAAATCAAAATTGACTTCACTTATAACATCTTCAAAATTTACAAAATCAGATAAAGTGCCACATCTTGCATTTAAGTCACCTGTTAAACATATACATTTATCATCATTAACATTAAGTTGAATAATATCATTTTCAATATTATCAAATAATTCAATTGAACTATATGGTGAACCCTCTGGAGGAAGGTAGACAACTCCAAATACAATGTCTTTAAGACAAATGTCTTTAGATATAGTAAACCAAAAACAATTCTCACTAGATAAATTATCAAAAGTTTGTATATATTGAGATAATGTATTTTTAACTAATAGTCCAACTCCACCAGACTTGCGCCTTGCATTTTTACGATTTATCCCGAAGAATGTATAGCCTGGTATATTTATACTGTCAAAATCATCTAATTTGGTTTCTGTTATACAAACAAAGTCATACTGATTTATAAATGTGTCAAAGTCTGGACATTTTAATTTATTTTCCAAACCACATATATTAATAGTTGCAAATTTTAAAGTGCTTTTTACATCAGAAAATGTTTCATTATAATTATGATCACGAAAAGTTTCATTGTCATATATATCATCGATCCGTCTTTGGTCTTCCTGGATCTGACTCACATCACCCTCCAACCGGTCCTAAATGTAATTCTCCAACTCAAGCTCCTTAAGGTCTACCTCAATGTCCATTTTAAAGAGATCATCAGGACTAGAAACAGTAAAATGCTGGCCGTCGGTTTTTTCACAGCGAATGTTGCCATCAATGGTGTAGACTTTGGCGATTGTATCTTGCTTCCTCAAATAGTCTTTTAATTTTAGTCTAAGTTTGGTGAGGTCATCTGTGATATAGACATCCTTGTATTTTTCAATATTTTTCACATACTTCTTGATACGGAACACTCTCAATGTTTTTTGCCTCGACACAAACCTGACAATGATCTGCCTCTTGTCTACATGACCGGTACGCTTGCCTATCTTATGGCATACACTTATATCTTCCTCTTTGAAAGTTATATTATCAGGATTGGCCTGACCATTGGCAACCGCGGCTTGCTGGATGTCGTTAAGGAGTGTGACGACACACTTGGTAAGGTCTTGATCATCTACCAGAAAACCATTAACAAAATGAGCTATCTACCTGCCACTAGGGTCCCTAACTATTTATTTAAATAAACCCTAGTCAAACCCTATAAGTATTGAGAACACAGTTGCGTTCAAGTACCCCTGCCCCAAATAAATGCAGAATGAACGCAGAACGAATGGAAGATAAACGCAGAATAAATGCAGAACAAACGCGAAATGAACGTTGTACGATCTATATTTCCAAAAAAATGCATTTGCGTTCGTTTCGATCGATTTCAGCGTTTATCGTTTTAAAAAATGATCGATGAATGCATTTTTTAAAACGCTAAATGCTGAAAATGAACAAAACGAACGAAACGAACGCAAATGCCAGAGCTCTAGATAAGGTTTTTGCTATTTGGATTTTTTACGCATCATTTTTTTATATTTGTAGTTTATAACCCAGTCAACTATTTTTTAATACCCTTCGTTTTTTTATATATATATTTTTTTTCTTCAACTACTTATAATGGTTATTGTAAATTTTACAATACTTATGAGTAGTTGAAAAAATTGTCAAATTATGTGCTTGTTTACACACGTGTGTATGTTTTATTTGCTTGTTAAATATTAATAAGGTTTACAATCAGGAAAACAAAAGTAGAATACTTACAGTGGCCTTTAATACTGTTTTATTCTTGACTTTAACCATATTACTTTTTATAGGACAATAACAATAATGTTCGTATTTTACGGGAAAATTTGACAGAATATCAATACGCAGACTGGATTACAGTACCTATTAACGATACCTCAATTCAACACGTTTTATAAAGTAAACATAACCTGATACCCGTCTGTGAAATATTCGTTTAGTCAAACGTAGATTCGTTCTCAATATGTTCTAATCGAGTCTTGCATCATACAGTTCTAGTAACATATTCTACAAACGTGTGACGTGTACGGAACAGAACAATTCGACAATCAAACAAACCATTTAATTCAGAAGATGGAGATTGCGAAACGCGGTGTATTTACGTTTCGGTACGCATTGAAATAAATCGTTTGCGTTTTTCTTATTTTTTTTTACGTTTTTAGTAAGCATATAAAGATTTATATAGCTCCTGGAGTATCCATATCTCCTGCAATATTCATAGTTCTGAAGTATTCATAGCTCCTGGCATATTCATAGTTCTGGAGTATTCATAGCTATGGAGTATTCATAACTCGTGGAGTATTCATAACTCTGGAGTAATCATAGCTCTGGAGTATTCATAGCTCTGGAGTATTCATAGCTATGGAGTATTCATAGCTCTGGTGTATTCATATCTGTGGAGTATTCATATCTGTGGAGTATTCATAGCTATGGAGTATTCATAGCTCTGGAGTATTCATAGCTATGGAGTATTCATAACTCGTGGAGTATTCATATCTGTGGAGTATTCATATCTGTGGAGTATTCATATCTGTGGAGTATTCATAGCTCTGGAGTATTCATAGCTATGGAGTATTCATAGCTCTGGAGTATTCATAGCTATGGAGTATTCATAACTCGTGGAGTATTCATAACTCTTGAGTAATCATAGCTCTGGAGTATTCATAGCTATGGAGTATTAATGGCTATGGAGTATTCATAGCTCTGCAGTATTCACAGCTCCGAAGTATTTATAGCTCTGGAGTATGCATAGCTCTGGAGTATTCATAGTTCCTTGAGTTTGCATAGCTCCTAGCGTATTCATAGCTCTGGAGTATGCGTATTCATAGCTCTGGAGTATTCATAGCTCCTTGAGTTTGCACAGTTCCTAGCGTATTCACAGATATGTAGTATTCATGGCTATGGAGTATTCATAGCTCTGCAGTATTCACAGCTCCGGAGTATTTATAGCTCTGGAGTATTCATAGCTCTGCAGTAATCATAGTTCGTTGAGTTTGCATAGCTCCTAGTGTATTCATAGCTCTGGAGTATTCATCGCTCTGGAGTATTCATAGTTCTGGAGTATTCATAACTCCTGGAGTAGTCATAGCTCTGGGGTATTTATAGCTCCTGGAGTATTTATAGCTCCTGGAGTAACCTTAGCTCTGAATTATTCGCAAGCTCTGGAGTATTCATAGCTCTGGAGTTTTCATAGATATGGAATATTCATATTTCCTAGACCAGTATTATTCACAGCTCTGGATTATTCATAGCTCTGGCGTATTCGTAGTTCATGGAGTATTCGTAGCTCCTGGAGTATTCATGGCTCTGGTGTATTCATAGCTACTGGAGTATTCTTAGCTCTGAAGTATTTATACTAAGTATTCATAGCTCTGGTGTATTTATAGCTCTGGAGTATTCGTAGCTCCTTGAGTATTCATAGCTCCTGGAGTATTCATAGCTCTGGAATATTCATAGCTCCTGGAGTATTTATAGCTCATGCAGTATTCATAGCTCTGGAGTATTCATAGCTCTAGGGTATACATAATTCCTGGAGTGATCATATATCCTGGAGTATTCATAGCTCCTGGAATATGCATAGCTCCGGGGTATTCAAAGCTCCTGGAGTAATCATATCTGCTGGAGTATTCGTAGCTCCTGGAGTATTTATAGCTTCTGGAGTATTTATAGCTCTGAAGTATTAATATCTCCTGGACTTGGATTACTCATAGCTACTGGAGTATTCATAGCTACTGGACATGGAGTATTCATAGCTTCTTGAGTATTTATACCTACTGGAGTATTCATAGCTCTGGAGTATTCATAGATCCTGGACCTGGAGTATTCATAGCTCTGGGGTTTACTTAACTCTGGATTATTCATAGTTTTTGGACCTAGAGTATTCATAGCTCCTGGTGTAATCATATCTCCTGGAGTAGTCATAGCTCTGGGGTATTCATAGCTCCTGTAGTGTTCATAGCTTCTTGAGTATTCATAGCTCTGGGTTATTCATAGCTCTGGGGTTTACTTAACTCTGGATTATTCAGAGTTTTTGGACCTAGAGTATTCATAGCTCCTGGAGTAATCATATCTCCTGGAGTAGTCATAGCTCTGGAGTATTCATAGCTCATGTAGTATTCATAGCTCTGGAGTATTAATAGCTCCTGGTCATGGATTATTCATAGTTCCTGGAGTATTTATTGCTCCTGGAGTATTCATAGCTCTGGACTATTTATAACTTCTGCACCTGGAGTATTTATAGCTCTTGGAGTATAAATAGCTGCTGGACCTGGGGTATTTATAGCTCCTGGAGTATTTATAGCTGCTGGACCTGGGGTATTTATATCTCCTGGAACTGGGGTATTTATAGCTCTCGTATTATTTTTAGCACCTGGAGTATTTCATAGCTCCTGGAGTATTTATAGCTCCTGGACCTGGATTATTGATAGCTCCTGGACCAACAGTATTTATAGTTCCTGGAGTGTTCATAGCTCATGGACCTGGAATATTTATAGCTCCTGGTCCTGGAGTATTTATTTATCCTGGTGTATTCATAGCTCCTGGACCTGGAGTATATTTATAGCTCCTGGTCCTGGAGTATTTATAGCTCCTGGAGTATTTATAGCTCCTGGATTATTCATAGCTTCTGGAATATTTTATAGCTTCTGGAACTAGGGTATTGCTAGCTACCGGACCTGGAGTAGTTATAGCTCATGAAGTATTCATATCTCCTGGACTTGGAGTCTTTATAACTCCTGGACCTGGAGTATTTATAGCTCCTGGATTATTCATAGCTCCTGGACCTGGAGTATGTATAGCTCCTGGACCTGGAATATTATATCTCATGGAGTTGTCATATATCGTGGACCTGGAGTATTTATAGCTCCTGGAGTATTCATAGCTCCTGTAATATTTATAGATCCTGGACCTGGAGTATTCATAGCTCCTGGAGTATTCATAGTTCCTAGTGTATTAATGACTCCTGGACCTGGAGTATTCATAGTTTGTGGAGTATCTATAGCTCCTGTAGTATTTATATCTCTGGAGTATTGATTGCTTCTGGAGTATTTTTAGCTCAATGAGTATTCAGAGCTATTCCTAGGTTAATGTTGCCATGACTTCATATGGCCATACATAGGGCCATACGCATTCTGTACGAAAACTTCAAAGGGATAAGGAACGCCTTCATGAAACATTGACCGACAATGAACCAATCTTTAAAAAACTTCCCGCACTGTAACTCAGAAAGTTACCCTTTTTATTTTATTTACATAATAGTTTGACCTTTGACAGTATATTTTGAACCCATTGCGGTGCGCTTAGATGAATCATGCTTGCACACACCGACACGAAGTCATTTGTATGCCATTATTGTGGGAAAACATTTAAGACGAAATCGCAGATAACTGAACATACGAGAACGCATACTGGAGAGAAACCGTTTGCGTGTGCAGAATGTGAGAAGACGTTTAGGACTTCGTCACAACGCAATATACACCTGAGAACATTACACACGGGAACTAAATGACAGCAAATGTATGAAACTATGTATACAATAATGCTTTATATGACCAGTAAAGGATTTTGCATTCATTTGCAGTGCTTTTCTTTGGTCTATATATAGTAACAAAAACGGCCTGTTTTTCGTGTAATACAGGCAGTGTCTCAGCGATCATATTAGACAAGTGCGTGAAACTTCATATGAAGGACCAAAAAAAACATGGCAGGGCAAAAATCCATATTAAATATAGACTGCGTTACATACATTTAGCATTAAATTATAGATATTTTTTTGATAATCGACCACGAACCAGACATATCGTGCATCGGCACGTGCATCCAACGACAGCTGCGACGGTCGAAAATGGCAGCCAGAATGCTCGCCACCCTGTCAAAATTACAACAATGCATTGTTAGAAGACGATACAAAGATGAGGACAGACATTAATGAAATTGTAGAATTATGAAAAGCAAGAACAAGTCAGTCTACATCAAAATATGACGTGAACAAAATGTCACGTGATCATATCATTTTTTTCAAGTTTATCATCCGACTTTGATAATTATTTCAACTTTTTTTAAGTTTACTAGAATTCTTAATAATAGAGCCTGTTTGTCTGTTTCGCTACATTCGCTTTAAATTACCACTGTCCGTGACAATTAAAATACAGCTAGGTATGAAACGTGCTCTCTTACAACTTGGACATCTTAGGTAATTAAACCGCATTGTCAGACAAACCGGGAATATTAGTGGAATTAAATGTTAATGTGATATAAAATTTATAACATGATAAGTTGATATCAAATGCTTAAAACCTGCGCCTTACTTATTTACAAATAATGCATATAACTTTGATTTCCACTACTATTCCTGTTTTTTCTGGCAATGTGGTTGTTCAACACACAGAACTGTGGCCTAGCCATCTAGTGTCCGCTTTTCCGCTGAACATTCCATGTTTGATAGCTTGGCAAAGCGTTGTTGAACTCACAGAACTGTGGTCAAGTTACCCAGTGTCCGCTTTTCCACTGAACATTCCATGATTACTAACTTCGGTAAATCGAATTTGGTATTGTTGACCACAAAGAACTTGTGTCTACGATATATGTTGTCGTTTCGCCACTGACTGTTCTTAGATACAACCATGTAAAACCTTTGGTTATACAATGATCAACATTCCTAATTGCTCCCTTTTGTATTTAAACACATTTTCTTATTTTAATAAATATATTATAGAATAATTGTGTGTAAGTATTTTGTTTTGACCAATAATTTATAAACATTTTTTTTTGTTTAAACTGATACATATTTTGAGAGTTACCCGTCCTTCATATGAAAACATAAAATGTGCTAATACAACATAAACATTTAACCCATATATTGCAGATGTTCTTTTTATAATAAAATGACATATGGCTACGTCTAAATTACCTCCCATTTAATTGAATGTCGTTTGAAATTCAAAAATGTGTTGTTCAGCGTTTACATTAACTATTTCGAAAACTCATTTGAGTGGTTATGCTAGTAAAACATGATGTCAAAATATTTTTTGTTGTATATTTTAGAATTTGGAACATCAAAATCTCAATAATTTCAAGTACTTAACAAAATCCTATGTGGCCAGTTGCATGTGTTATCATTTATTTCAAAGAAATCGACATAGTCTTAACTCGCTTGGTTTCTATGTTTATACCTTGTCACGAAGTGGAGCGGGTATATAGTGTGACCCGTGTCCGTCCGGTTGTACCATATGTACGACGTTCATACGAAACACGTTTTAACATTTAGGTTTGTGGTTAAGTCCATTCGCAGACACTAGAAGCCATAGCTCTTTCTACTTCAAATATGTTAACATATAATACAGCAGTGTGTTTCTCAACACAGCAGTGTGTTTCTCTCAAAAGTAGGTCAATATGAATCACCTTTACTTATTTTTCGAACTTTACGTTAGGTCCATTACTCAGATACCAAAATCCATACCGCTTTCAGACTTCATACAGTTCATACATTCATCTACATGACATGTATACTATCCTATGATCAGAAGGTCAGTGTGAATGACCGGGATGTACTTCATTCTTCTTGCATGCTGGATAAGGTTTTCCGCGTTTTACATTGGTGATGGAAAGCCTGATCCTACACATGGAGGCAGATAAAAGTCACGCGCTGATATAAAAAATGATAGTTGCATGACGTCATTGTGTTAAATATACAAGACATTAGAAATAGGCAAGGTTAACGCACAAAATATCAGTAATATGCAAGAAAAAGAATCAATCTGGATATTCGGTTGAGATTGGGAATTCCAAACTTCGGTATGATTGCAATCGTGAAAACTCGGCCGATCCTGTCATTCGTCGGGATCCCGCCTCGTGTGTGTATCGAGCTTCGGTATCTTCAAAATCTTCACATTTTGTTAGCCTTAAGACAACTGCACAGAAAATAGTGCATGGTTGCTAAGCTGTTGCTACAGAACAATATAGCCGTCAGCCACACGTTTTGATGTATGGTTTGCGTTGCATGTTTGTTGTTTACAATAGAGATGAAGGTTTATCACGGCTTCATGTAAATACGTCAAAAAGATGGAGCATTTGGCTAAATGGTATTGCAAAAGGTTAAAGAGAACTTTGATTTTGAATGTAAAGAAAGATAAACATATCGGAAAGGGAAAGCAGCATTCAAGGACGACATACAACCACAAAACACAAAAACAATCACGCAAACAGACAAACGAGAAGGCAAAAGTAATAAAAAATGCAAACGACATCACAAACACAAAAGGGTTGACAAAAGGGCTACCGCCTTGGAACGGTCAGTGGCAACAAAGGCCACTGGGGGTTTAAACCGGTTCTAGTGAGCACCAAACCTCACATTTACCCTACTGTCATCCCATTAAAACAGGACAGTGTAAATAAAGAAATCCCCGCCATGATCTAATCTCTAACCAACAAGGCAGCATCAATAGGCAATATAAGTAAAACACAAATATGCTCTTGTAAATATAATACAAAAAAAACAACATTAGCCTAGAAAGCCACAATGAAGGTACTCATTGTCTTGGCAGAAGCCAGAGCAGCAAGAGAATAAACCATTAAGGGCACGACAAGAAAGATCATAGACCAACATCAAACGCCCAATGGGCTTTAGGTAGGCGTCATCATAGGGTCCACAGCCTGTCCGGTCATCGTACAATTAAAGAGGAAAGCATAGTGGCGAACTGAAAAAGGGTCCACCACCAAGCATGCAGTACGTTGCAAAATTTTTGATAAACTTTTTAACAAGTAACAAAGATAGTATGAAAGTGATCATGACCAAGAATCTTACGAAGTTTATAAATCACATCACCATAGAAGTCAGGTTGTGGTTGTCCTTGTCTCAGAAGAGTCCTTAAATTACTTTTATATTTGGAAAGAAGATCAGGGTTACGATAATAAAATTTGCAAAGGTTTTACGAAGTTTATGGTAACGGTAACCCTGATTGAGTAGCTTTTTAGTTATACAAAGATTACGAATATTAAAGTCCTCAACTCGAGTACAAGCTCTTGAAAAACGAATTGAATTGAATGTTGTTTAACGGTTGTTTAACACGGTATAGGTTAGGTTATTTAGAGCCGCCCCAGAGAGAGGGGAAGGATACATAGGAATCCGGGAACCTGCCCTACTCTTGTTATAGCGTCTGCATTGCATTCGGGAGGTCGTGGATTCGAGTCCCCTGACCGCGTCATACCAAAGACTTTAAAAATGGAGTAGTCACTTGTAACCCTTGCCTGACGAGTAAATAATGGGTAGTGCTGCGACTGATTGACCAGTGTCAGAATAATGTTACTGGCGGGTGGGGTATCATGTCTACTACGGCGTGGTATTCCAGTGTGGCAGCACTATAAAGAAACCATTGAGTTCGCTGCTTCAAGTAGACATATCATCACATCACACAACAACACACAGATAAAAGTCCAGACATTGTGCCTATAATCGTCAGGTAGGACGCCTGTCGTAGGTGGAGGGACTATAATCCTTAGAAATACACACACACACCCTACTCTTATCATCGAATAGATTCCTATGGTTCTTTAACGTGCTCAGAAGATAGACCGATACACGGGACCGCCCGGTTTACGTCCCCATCCGACGGACGAGGCTAAGGTAAAGTGTCTTGCCCAAGAACATACCGACGGAACTCAGTGGCACCACGGAGGATTGAACTCGGGGCCTCCGGTTACAAATCCGCCGCGCTACCGACTGCGCCAAACGAATAAGTTGAGACACACCCCATAAGAAGTTGCTCGGGGAACATCCCCATCCAAGTGGGGGTAATTAACAATGTCAAAATTAAAATCATCTCTCGTGTCATAGATTTTGCTATATATTTCACCATTTTCAATCGAGAGATCTAAATCAAGAAAAGAAGCGTTATTATCAGATATATTAGCTGATTATTATCTATTATTAGATTATTAAGCTGAAGTTCTTTAGGAATGTTGTGTCCAAGCACTTAACAGCAATACAAATAGATAAAAAAAACACTTGTCAACGTTCTGAATCGCCGATTCGCTCACTCCATTTCTGGTTACTCGGGACTCAGGGATAGCCAGATGTTTGCAAATTCAAAGTGGATGATTAAGTCTTCTTATCAAAGGTTAAAATATATTTTTATTCAAAAATGGAGGGCCGAAATTGATAGAACATCAGACACTAATATGTATAAACTGTTAAAAACAGATTTTAGACAAAGTAACTATATAAAACTATTGCCTGACGTTTTATGCAAACGATTTATGGCTTTAATAACTAGAAATCATCGCTTGCCTATTGAAGTAGGGAGTTGGAGAGGGGTACCCGTAAACGAAAGAAAATGTGTACATTGCAATGATATAGGCGATGAATTTCATTATCTTTTAATTTGTCCTGAATTTAGTGAAATGAGAAAGAAATATATAAATAAATTCTATTATAATCGCCCTAATATTCTGAAATTCACATCATTATTATCAGTTGAAAATGATGCGGAACAAAAAAACTTAGTTTATTCATGGATAAAATAATAAAGAATGTAAGATTATAATAACTTCCTTAAGACATTTAAATAAAGATGACCAAACACAGAGCTACATTTCGTTTCGGTAGAACGGTGCGTCTTTGGTCAAAACATGTATAACACTGACAAAATGCGCTCTACATTTCGTTTCGGTAGGGCTGCAGAAATACGAAATTAGTTTAAAAACCTGTTTACTTTATTTTTTTAATTTTTGTATAAAGACATAAACATGCGATACAATTATCTGAAACGATGTTTACAAAACAATTATTATTGTTATTATTATATTATAATATTATTACTATTACTATTAATAATACTGTTACATCTAGTATATTATTTAGTATACTCATATTTTGGTTAGAAATCCATAAACCGCACTGTTAGATAATTTGTATATAGTTGTTTCCTAATGTATACGTGTTTAGAATTATAATTGATGATCTGTCGCCATTGATATAAACGTATTTTGTTACTGTTGCTTATGCTGTTCATATGTATGAACCTAAGTGAATAAAGAACTGAATTGAAATTGAATTGAAAATTAAATTTTCCAACTTTAAAAAAAAAAGAAATGTAAAAAAACAACAAAAAAACCCAACAAGAAGCCGTTAATAAATCTTTTAACCGGAACATATACATTATTATATGACCTGAAAACCTGGATAGAGTTTTTATAAACGGTTTTATATTGTTATTTTGCCGTTATTCGGCGGGTTAGCTTCTTTAAAATATTTTTTCTTGAGAACCGCACTATAGATTTCGATAATTCATTTTTAGAATTGTTCTATGGGTATCTATGTATCAATTTCGTCTTTTTGTCTCCCCTGGGTTAAAAACGGCCCCAATCCAGGAGACCAACATATGTATATAGATATTTCCCATCTTTTATGTAGACTTCAAACTTGTTTTATTTCGGTTCATTTATGAAAAGTATTGGAATTTAAATTAACTGGTTAAATATTTCAGGAGAAGTAACTCTTGTCAAACTGTACGTTCTACATAGACATATATATATATATATATTGCGGAAGTCTCTAGTAAGTAAGTAAGTACGTAAGGAAGTACATTGTTTATTATAGTGACATGTGTACAAGCATCAACATAATATTCAGATATATAACATGAATAAATACGCCCGGTCCAATGGACCTATACGTCACCTTTGCAAACTTTTCATATAATAAACGTGATATCTAAAGATATATACAAAAGTATATTATTTACAAAAGCTACGCTCCGGATATCATATCAATTTAAGTTAAATATAAAATGCGAGAATATGAAACACAAGTATAATAATTATAAATGGCAGTAAGATTAAATGTCATTAAAAAAAAAAATCAATGTTTTCCTCAATGTTTTCCATTATTGACAGCAGACGGATAATAACAATAACAAAAGGGAGGTAAGAATAACAACTCTTTGTAAAGGGAGGTAATCACTATTGAAAAAAGTATTTCCAAAAACAGTGTAATTCATCCTCTCGATAAGAGTCAACTGAGTTAATGACATGTATTGTATAGCATACTTATAATAACTTGGTATGAACTGCATTATATACATAAGTAAAGTGTTTAATTTGGTAATCGGACAACCCCCCCCCCCCCCCCCCCCCCGGAAAAAAAACCCTGCTCATTTTTGAATAGGTGAAGGTATTTAATGAATTCCTGATGTCAAAAAATGAACACTCGTGACAATACTGTTTTGGCAGCTCACTCGATGATATAGAGTTACATCTTCCACTGAAAACCCCCCACAAATATCCTCTATATAATCATTAAATAAAATTAATCAAAGTTTGAGTGATGTCATTTCAACTGATGTATGGTTTTTATGTTAAGTTTAATCCAGTATTTACTTTATAATATGATGAGTTTGAAAGGGATTTGTCCAATTTTGATGCAATTATTAAAGGGAGTACATCAGGCTTTTCAAAGGGGTCTAGGGGTCCGACTTAAAATTGACAAATAATGATATATTTTATTTTAAAGCGCCTAAACATAATGAATGATCCTAAAAATGACCACTTAGTTACAAGGAAATTCTTTCTTTACTGTAATACGTGCTATCCTAGGTTACGCACCAGGGTGAATTTCAGCATTGTATGCCCGATTCCGTCCTAGCTATATGGTGTATTCGAAGTTTAAACCTTAACAATATGGTTCGAACATCATATTTTGATGGATATAAGTGTTTTATCATGAATTGGAACATTTTTATAATGTAAGATATTTCTAGAAAAATCCTGATGTACTCCCTTCAATAGGCTTATAGCAGTCTAATTCATGTTCATAAGTTATTTACATACGCTTGCAATATACTTATTTTTTCTTCTGATTTTTTTATGAATGTTTCTGTAAAGATGTGTTCGTTTTATTTTTTACGAGTGTTAATTTTTTGACATCAGGAATTCATTAAATACCTTCATATCGCTTTCTGTCTTTTTTTTAGTGTTAGCATTGGTTGAGCTTTCCAGGAAGGATTTAACATCAACAGGTGTGAAGTCTCTCAGACCAGTGCTGGCAGCAGTTGGGAGATTTTCAGGCTCTGATACACTTGCCTCATTGGTTTCTTTAGCATTAATGTACTCATCTACATAAAAAATATGACCAAAGGATGCTTGGAATTGAATTGGATCCATTTCCACAATGTTTTCCATTATTGACAGCAAACGGATAATAACAATAACAAAAGGGAGGTAAGAATAACAACTCTTTGTAAAGGGAGGTAATCACTATTGAAAAAAGTATTTCCAAAACACAGTGTAATTTATTTATGGTAATTTCACTGTTTGAAAACAGTGGATTACCACTTTTATTTCACTGAGATAATTATATAAACCACTGGAAATGTCGTTATCATTATGTTTATCACTTAAAGGTACTGACGCTATACCAACTTTGCATGCCACTTTGAAGGCGTTTCTTTATTTGTAATTTCATATTCACTATCTCATGGCAAAGTCGGCTATTTAAGCGATCAAATTTAAAGCAGGTCATCTATACAAATATAGATATAAATTTAAACAATGTGGTATAAATTTACGCTACATTTAAACAATATTATCTAATGTACTTTATTTTTTTATTTTATTTTTTTATATTTTATTTTTTTATTTTTTTTATTTAGTGTTTATGTCTATAGATACTTATATTATGCCTAATCTAACAAAAAATCAAAAACAACAAGAACAATGAAAATACATATATAATAATAATAATATTAATGTTTATTTATGTATTTATTTATGTATGTATGTGTGTATGTATATATGTAGGGTGTGTGTGTGTGTGATGATGGATTGATGTATGGATGGATGGATTTATGTATTATTTATTTATTTATTATTTATTTATTTATGTAAATTATTTATTTATATATATGAGAAAAACCTATACAGCTCTGCAAACTGATGCGAGATATTAATATTGTTGTAAGCACCTTACATTTGTCCTATATTTCTAGCAAGTGTCCAATAACGACAGCTGAGTCAAATGCACAGGCGGAATGCGTCGAATTAGGTCGCCTGAAACATACACAATATACATGCCGGGGACCTCTGTATTTAACAAGCTTACTTGCAAGGAAAGAAAGGGTTATCCAAATTAATTACAAATTTAACATATACATTACAGAACTCTCTACCTCAATATGAGCACGCAAGTTTAAATGCAGAAATTATCCTAATTAACGGCAATATAAACTGTATATGCTGACGTTACGAGACAAAGCATCCAGACAAAACACAAATCTTCAAAATTCTGATTAATTGAAAGCATACTGAAAAGAAAGTATGGCGGAATACTTATTAACAGAAGCTCATTATGCTATTGCAAACGAAAAAGCATATTGACCTCAAGGAAAGGGAGAAAAAATCATTATTTTACATAACATGAACAAAACTACATACCGCTGTCATTAAGTTTTGGCCGGGAAAGGCAGAAAAAATATTGCGCATGCGCAATTAAACGAATATTACAATTGCAGAGCAAGCTAACAAAACCGTGGGTGCTGCCTCCCAATAACTCTGGCTATTATTGGAGTAATAGCCCGTATTAAATTGAAGAAGTCGGAAATATTTACATTTCAATATCGTCTTTTCTTCTTATTATATATGCAAATGGAGGTTCCCGATATAAGGGTAATAACCCCTATTTCCTAAGTGTATGATAAACTAAATTAAAAATAAACAATTAAGAACCAGTGCATATAACAAATGCATTTAAGAAACCTTGCTTAAAGCAAATACATTTAAGAAACCTTGCTTAAAACATACCAATAAACTTGATGTGGGCGATATCATATACACATTATTATGCGTGGGCGATATCATCTTTCATTTTCCTTCTTTTCATCTCAGATTATCTGCTTTTGTTTTAAATCAATGTATAACTCGTTTAATATTGAAATGCTATATCTAAATAAAAGCTATGAACACAAGAAAACTTGAAACAATGGAAAACGGAAATACTTTGGCAGTAGAGTGTGGTTATCACTGAATTATTGTGTTGTTTTGAAAATGTTTCTGAAGTAATCTTCAAAACGGCATCAGTCTCGTTTATGAACTTTATAGTCGTGGATTCAGATTTTTTTTTCTGGGTTCCGTGCCCTTTTCCAAATCAAAATTGACGCATTATGGAATGAGTAATTAAGATATTTCTTACCTGAAACGAGGCCAAAACACCGTAAAAAAACGTGGTACCGATCATAAAAAAACACGTGACTTCAGTTGATTCCCTGCAGGGTATTTGTTACTAAAGACAATCCGTGTTTGGGATTAACAACGCTAGTGGTGCATTAAGTTCATTTGAAACCCGATGCAAAATCTAAGCACCAGAGGCCATAGACACTGACTCCAGAGAAAAGGGATGTTTTACGTCATCAGTTAGATGAACTATTAAAACATTAAACAGGAGTAATAACACATGTGAGTAAACAAGAGGATGTAACAATTACTAGCCCAATTGTTTTAATATCTAAACTTAGTCATCCAAAAAATGGGAGTGTAAATCCAGGGTCAAAAGAGGAGAGTTTGTCATTGTATTGTCTTTGCGTAGATTGCGTTATTTAAATTCACAATCTTTGGATTTCCGTTATACAATTCCCGAAGTACAGGACCTTACGGAGTCATTTACGCAGTCACAACACAAAATTTCATGTCTTATATCGATCTCACCTCTGGATTGTTTTCAAATGAAAATTGCTCAGGTATCGACCAAATACACTGCATTTAACACATGTTTTGGAACCTACAAATTTCAAAGACTTCCTATGGGAATGAAATGCAGTCCAAATAGTTTTCAGTTATTAATGGACAAAGTTTCAATGGGGTTATCAAATAAAACCACGCTTTGTCATATAGACGATGTAATCGTATTTTCGGAAACATTTTCACAGCGTGTTAAAGATTTACAAGAAGTGTTTGCTAGGCTAAGCCTTTAATGACACCTCTCGGTATCTGGATGACATATTTAACACTGACAACCCTTTCTTTCCAACTATGTTTATTAATAATATCTATCCTAAAGAACTTGAGCTTAGCAAAGCTCATTTATCTGATAATAACGCTTCGTTTCTTGATTTAGATCTCTCGATTGAAACTAATTAGCAAAATCTATGACAAGAGAGATGATTTTAATTTTGACATTGTTAATTATCCCCACTCGGATGGGGGATGTTCCCCGAGCAACTTCTTATAGGGGTCCATGTGTCTCAACTTATTCGTTTTTCAAGAGCTTGTACTCGAGTTGAGGACTTTAAAATTCGTAATCTTTGTATAACTTAAAAGCTACTGAATCAGGGTTACCGTTACCATAAACTTCGTAAAACCTTTGCAAAATATTATTATCGTAACCCTGAGCTTCTTTCCAAAATAAAAGTAATTTAATGACTCTTCTACGACAGGGACTATCACAACCTGACTTCTATGGTGATGTAATTTATAAACTTCGTAAGATTCTTGGTCATGATCACTTTCATACTATCTTTGTTAAACTTGTTAAAAAGTTTATCAAAAAAGGTTATGACCTTATCATTTTGCAACGTACTGCATGCTTGGTGGGTGGTGGACCCTTTTACAGTTCGCCACTGTGCTTTCCTCTTTAATTGTACGATGACCGGACAGGATGTGGACCCTATGATGACGCCTACCTAAAGCCCATTGGGACGGTGGCGTTGGATGTTTGTCTATGATCTTTCTTGTCGTGTCCTTAATGGTTTATTCCCTTGTTGCACTGGCTTCTGTCAAGTCATTGAGTACCTTCATTGTGGCTTTCTAGGCTATATTATTTTTGTATTATATTTACACGAGCATATTTGTGTTTTACTTATATTGCCTATTGATGCTGCCTTGTTGGTTAGAGATTATATCATGGCGGGGATTTCTTTATTTACACTGTCCTGTTTTAATGGGATGACAGTAGGGTAAGTGTGAGATTTGGTGCACCCTAGAACAGGTTTAAACCCCCAGTGGCCTACTTTGCCACTGACCGTTTCAAGGCGGTAGCCCTATTGTCAACCTTTTTGTGTTTGTGATGTCGTTTGCTTTTGTTATTACTTTTGCCTTCTTGTTTGTCTGTTTGCGTGTTTGTGTCTGTGTTTTGTGGTTGACTGTCCTTCTTGAATGCTACTTTCCCTGTCCGAACTTTTTATATTTCTTTACGCTTAAAACATTTAAACCTGGCTTTACTTGGATAGCCCATAATTTCTGAAAGAGTCAACGTGGTGGAATATATGGATGTGTTTCACACATTGGTCCAATATAAATGCAACCTTTATACATAAAGACGATACGATAAGCCTTTATACTTCTTAGATATTATGGCTCAATCTGGCTTGATTTAAACCTCGACCCGCGTTTCATTCCACGATTGAATCTGTCATTAAATGGTATTTAGTTCATCGATTAACCATTAGCACAGACTTACTCGTCTGTATGCATTCTTGTATATTGCAAATATAATTCTGATTAAGATAACATTTTATTATTTTATGTTTTAAGATTCGACATCAATATGTGTAACATCTCGTTGTGATATAATCACAATATATTATAAATTGATAGCAAATGCCAGGGCTTATCTTATTCATACATCTTGTATCATACAATACATGCATAATTAATCACACGGCTGTTCATTTGACGAACTAACATCATTAACAACTGAATCGCTAATTCCATAGCGGCTTATCTTAATCGGAAATCTGCATCATGCAAATACATGCATAATTTTTCATAATTGTGCATACACTGAAACATGGCTTAACCAAGCTAGCCTGTCCTGGCTTGGCCTGGCCTGGCATAAGATTAATTGGTCCCTTGGGACTAGTTTAGGTCAGGCAAAATGGTCATTGCTTCAACCCTGGGGTTAATGTTTGAGTAACCAAGTTCATCTATGTTGTTTCTAGATGGACAGTGGATCACATTAAGGTTAGTACATGTCTCGTGGGACAATTCATCTGTACTGAGTATGTTAGGAATTGTACACCTTGTGAGAGTCATTCAAAAGTATTAAATTGATAGTTATCATGTTGAAACAACACGTTTTTGTCTTAAGATGATGAAATGCAACCAGTTTATGATATAAGGAAAAACTTGTTTTATTAATGTGAAATAGCAAAAATCACATGTATTAATGGAAACACGAATATAATTTCTAAACAAGTAACTGAAAAACTCAATGCAACAAGCACATACATCATTTACACCATATCACTTTGTTGTTGTTAGGATAATAACACTAAATAACAAAATCTCCATTAAAACAATATACAAATATAACACAACTATAATACAATTGAAAATTTTCAGGTTATATATTTATAGCGTATGAACCCTATCATAAAGCAAACTACCCACATTTTATCCCTACCAAAACGAAACCACTCAATCACCCATTCGACCATCCATCAACATTGTACCATTATATCGTTCCATGACTTATTATTTGAATCATAATCATCAAATTAATCCAAGTTATACAATAATTCATCCTGTCACTAATGTATCAATCACGCAATCGTTTAATCAGTTTCGAACATTAACTCACTTTATTTTTCATTTTAATTTGAACATTTCCTTACTATTATTGTTTTCTAATTTGCACACTATTATGTTTCTTCCTTCTACACGTTTCTCATGATTAATACCAGTGAATTCCCCTCATTGCGAAGAACCTGATTAAGGACTTGACCTGAACCAATAACAATTATGGTAAACAATGTTAAGATGAGGCCAGGCCACTACAGGCCAGGCAAATGAGGCCAGGCTACTTAGGCCAAGGCATGTTTCAGTATATGCCCATGGCTGTTCACATTGATCATCACAGAAGCAAATCAACTCACTCAGTAATTCTGGGCAACTGCTGGTTCATAACATTAAGACCTGTATCTTATCAATTTCATATCCACACTCTGTTGGGTCTGGCACATTTAGCATATCCTCACCAAATCAATAACTGACATGCACGCTTGATAGATGAAGTAACAATCATATGTTTGGGGTAGGAAGGAGTTGAGGTGCGTGTAACTTCCTTGGGTTTAAACTCTTATATATTCAGTGATGAATTATAGAAATTTCCCAGTTTGAGAAAATCTATAACATATCCCTTCCTCTACTGTGCAATCTCGCCTGTGTGCAAGATAGCACAGTAGCCAAATGTTATGAACTAAACAATAGACGTCACGATATTACCTCACGAATTGACGTCATGATATTACTCCGCGCTGTCGCCAAAGGAGTGACAGAAGAAGAATACTTGTTTCAAAAGACGACTGGAAAGAAATTCATCACAGAATATATATTATATAGTTTAATTAAATTTTTTGTCGTGATACGGAAAATAATTCACTCGTGAGAAATATTCTTGCGATATAGAAACGCGTGCGAAAACGCACTTGTTTCTATATCCAATAATCTTTTAATTAAACTCTATATTTTCAAGTATCAACCTTTATTCCCAACGTGTTTAGAGACCTACATTTATCGGACAGTTAATTCTTAAGCCTCACCAGCACTGTTCATTATTACTGTAGATGCCATTTTCTTGCCAATTTCAAAGTGTCGCACTCTGTGAGTGTGTAAACCATCGACAAGATTCGCTCACATTAACGTTTATCAACATTATTATATACATATGGATTACTCTGGGCAAATATAAATGCTTTTCCTGCCAATCTCAAAGAATAGTTTTGAACTTGGCTGTAGTATAGCAATACATGAATAATTATGATGGTATCAGCTTTCCCAAGTTAGATTCAAGAAGTTCATGGGCACTTTCAGCTAGGTGGTGTGTATACAATATTTCAAATTTCCTTTACTCTTGCTACTTGTGAGAACCTTTTTCTAGGCACGAATATTATTTTTTCCTGTATGTGAGATGGTATATAAAGCGAAATAGTTTTTCGAAGTTTCTCACGAGTTTGGGCTATTAGACTTTTTTCGTACTGCTCAAAAACAACATGTACGCTTTTAATATCCATACTTCTGTATAAGTATATGCATTGGAAACAATGAAACCATGTAACTGTGTGTTTGTTTTACTAAAGACGACATCGGCTGTAAAACTTGAATAATTCCATTCCTTCGATATTAATGCTATCCACTTCATCGATACTCATTAAAACCGATACTGGTGGATATTTGTTTCGTTTTCCATGATATCGGCCGTTTTGTTTGCAACCTCATACCAAAAATAACTCAACGGTACAGCTGCATTCTCAAAAGTCATAACGCTTTCCTGTGGGGTATTTTTTAATTATTGTATGGTCATTAGCCCTAAATACATAATAATCTTTCTCATTAATTAGGATATCTTTTGATTTGCATTTCACATACTCTTTACTTTACTATTTGTCATTGCCTTTTTTGGTATGGCTCATAGACCGGATACATCGTTTAGCACACCACGCAGATGTTACCATATTTTTCACGACCAGACCTATTTTACTGAATTTATCTCAGTCCGACGATTTGTTTAGATTTTTGCGACGCTTGTAATGTTTGTATTTGAAACAAGCGTCGCAGATGATCAATACTATTGCTCAGTAGGTATGAAACCACTAATTATTTTCCATATACACCAATGTTAAAGTGTCACATATTAATGATTTGCTGCCAATTCAACTCAAGTATGGATAATGATAGATAGATAGATGGATGGATGGATGGATGGATATTTTAGTGATTTAAACTTTTACAGTTTCTCATCATTACATACATAATTTGTAATACGTAATTATAATCACATAATTATAATCACATGACAGGTTACACATATTTCTACACACTCACTTATAGTTCAATTTAAAGACACATGAACGAAGCTAATATCTTCAAAGTAATTAATAAAAATAGTTTGGAGGTTAGGTGTTTCGAACCAAATACCGCGGTTTTAAAAAAATACAATTTCGCATGTCATGTATATACAGCGTCTTATAACTTTCCCAATTTGTGCACGAGTTTAATCATCCTTACAGGTTTAGAAGGGAGTTATCTTCAGCTAAATAAATACATATAAAGGTCTTTAATAAATACATATAAAGGTCTTCAGATCAAAGCTGTATTTAATAATTCCGAGAGGGGACTATGTGTTTTCCTCCATCAAAATATGTCGAATTTGTGATTCTGATGTATGTATGTGTTGCATTCAATAAATCACTTATTTCGCGTCCTAATTTAAACATTTTAAATATCTTTACTGTGTAAGAAAGAACATGGTCCACGCTTTCTAATGGTATATATGTTTACTATTTCTGTTAAATAATAAAGAAGTTATTCTGGAGGCCAGGTGGGCCTTTTTCTTTACTACACATATAGAAGAATCTCAACATATAAACTCGCCCAGACTATATCTCGAAGGCGAAAAGTCGCAAACCCGAAAAGTTGCAAACCCGAAAAGTCGATTGAGTCTCTCCAATTTTGCTATGATATGAAGGTTTTCATTGGTCCAGTTGATTGAATTGGATTTTATAGTCGCACCAACAGCTAAGGTCATATGGCGACTTTCCAGCTTCCATTGGTGGAGGAAGACCCAAGGTGCCCCTCCGGGCAATTTTCGTGCACGGGCGGGCACCTGGGTAGAACCACCGACGTTCCGCAAGCCAGCTGGATAGCTTCCATGGTCCAGTTGATATCACTGCACCCTTTTTAACCAACCAGAATGCTTCATTTGTATTAAAAATGAATTGCTTCTATCGTGACATCACTTCTTGGTATTATGACATTTCTTTGTACTGTTGTGATGTCGCATCTTTACACTCAGTCTGTTCTGAGATTTATTTGAGTAATGTGTTTCTTGAAACCAAGAATCACAAAATTTCAAAATAATAAAATTCTAAAATGAGTTGATAAACTGTTTAACATGGATTTTAGTTCAGCCCCAAAAGTAGATTTCTTTCATTGGGAATTGTAATGCAACCAGTTAAAGGGCAATGCATTAGAAATGTAATTATATCTTGACGATAACTTGATAACTGTACATAACTGATACATTTCTACGCTTCCTAGTCAGCTCAGCTGACAAATTGCACTCTAACAGTCTATTCAATCATTTTAGAATTATTTTATTAGTATTTTTATGCCCCCGAAGGGTGGCATATAGTAGTCTGTCCGTTCGCGTGTACAATCGTGTCCGCTTCATAACTCTGACAATAATGGACGGATTTTCAAATAACTTTGCACAATTGCTCACCACAAGACGTGTCGCGCACAAAATCCAGGTCCGTGGCTCCAAGGTGAAGGTCACACTTAGAGATCAAAGGTCAAAATCCGTTCGTCTATACAATCGTGTCCGGTTCATAACTCTGACAATAATCGACGGATTTTCAAATAACTTCGCACAATTGCTCACCACAAGACGTCGTGTCGCGAAAAACATTTTTTTTTTTTTTTTTTTTTAAATTTAATTTAATTTAATGTTTATTGTTTGTGTTATTTGATTTTTTTTAAAAATTATTTTTAAATATATCTGATGGTTTCATATTACAGGTCACTTCGGGGGCATTTGTCACTTACTGTGACATTTCTTGTTAGCTCTACTAATCAAATATCGGCAGAGCTTATGCCGTGGTGCGGTGTCCGTCTGTCTGTTCGTAAAGTTTTGTTTGCGGCGACTACTCCTCTGAAACTACTGGATGGATTTTCATGAAACTTTACAAATGTCTAGTTGATCTAAAATTCACATTGATGTAAAAACCAAGATGGCCGCAGAAGCTAAAAATAGAGACTACTTCTTGAAAACTATAAGTGATATTGATATTGGACTTTTTCTAAAATGATCAGCGTGATATGGTGTTGGTCTTTGTTGAAAATCGTTTCGCTTCAACGTTAAACGTGGCTGCGAGCGGCCATCTTTGTTTACATAGAGTTATATAGTAAAAACTTGTAGCGACTACTCCTCTGAAACTACTTGACAGATTTTCATGAAACATCACAGGAATATTACTCTTGATATCTAAATGATCCTAGCAAAATTTCAGGTCGGCCGGAAATTCAAGATGGCCACGACAGCTAAAAATAGATTTTTAAAAAAAAAAGTTTGTAGCGATTACTTAAAAACTATAAGTGATATTGATATGAGACTTTCTCTTAAATGATCAGCATGACATGATGTTAGTCTTTGTTGAAAATCATTTTGATTTGACATTAAACATGGTGGCAGCCATCTTTGTTTACATAGTTATATAGTAACATGTTGTAGTGACTACTCTGAAACTACTTGCCAGATTTTCATGAAGCTTCAAAGGAATGATACTCTTGATATATATTTGATCCTTGCAAAATTTCAGGTCTGCCTGAAATTCAAGATGACTGACACGGCTAAAAATAGATTCTTAAAAAACATTTGTAGTGACTACTTCTTGAAAACTATAAGTGATATTGATATAGAACTTTTTCTAAAATGATCAGCAGCATGATAGGATGTTGGTCCTTATGATTCGTCATTAAACATGGCTGTCAGTGGCCATCTTTGTTTACACAGTTAAAACTTGTAGCAACTACTCCACTGAAACTACTTGAAGGATTTTCATGAAACTTAACAGAAATGTTGCTCTTGATTCCTAGTTGATCCTAGCAAGATTTCAGGTTGGCCGGAAATTCAAGATGGTCACCATGGCTAAAGATTTTTGTTTGTAGCAACTACTTCTTGAAAGCAATAAGTGATATTGATATGGGACTTTTCTAAAATGATCAGCATGACCTGATGTTGGTCCTTTTTGAAAATTATTTTGATTCGACATTAAACGTGGTTGCCAGCGGCCTCTTTGTTTGCATAGAGTTATATATAAAAACTTGTTGCGACTCCTGAAACTACTAGACAGATTTTTATGAAACGTCACAGGAATGCTGATCTAGCTATCAAAACCTATGGATAGAGCTTCAATGTCATTGACCTCTTGTTTTGATCCTGAATTTTAAGAACCTCATTACTCAATTTCAAATTCAAACTCTGCGTTCTGAGAATGGAATGAGTTGTTCCAGCTTGCTAAATTGACTGTTTTTAGCTCTACTGATCAGATATCAGCAGAGCTTATGCCGTGGTGCGGTGTCCAAGGTCTGTCTGTCTGTAAACTTTTTTTTGTAGCGAATACTCCTCTGAAACTACTGAATGGATTTTCATACAACTTTACTGAAATGTTGCCCATGAAGTCTAGTTGATCCTAGCAAAAATTCATGTTGATGTGAAATCCAAGATGGCCACCAAATCTAAAAATAGATTTTTAAAAAAAGTGATATTGATATTTAGACTTTTTCTAAAATGATCAGTATGGATTGATGTTGATCCTTGTTGAAAAACATTTTGATGCGACGTTAAACATGGCCGCCAGCGGCCATCTTTGTTTACATAGAGTTATATAATGAAAACTTGTAACAACTTCTCCTCTGAAACTACTTGACGGATTTTCATGAAACTTCACAGGAATGTTGCTCTTGATGTCTTATTAATCCTAGCAAAATTTCAGGTTGGCCGGAAATTCAAGATGGCCGCCACGGCTAAAAATAATTTTTCAAAAAACAAGTTTGTAGCGAATACTTCTTGAAAACTATAAGTGATATTGATATGCGTCTTTTCTTAAAATGATCAGTATGACATGATGTTGATTCTTTTCGAAAATTATTTTGATTCGACGTTGAACATGGCTGCCAGCGGCCATCTTTGTTTACATAGAGTTATATAATGAAAACTTGTAGCGACTACTCCTCTGAAACTACTTGACGGATTTTCATGAAACTTCACACGAATGTTGCTCTTGATGTCTAATTGATCCTAGCAAAACTTCAGGTCGGCCGAAAATTTAAAATGGCAGCCACGGCTAAAAATAGATTTTCAAAAAACAAGTTTGTAGTGACTACTTCTTGAAAACTATAAGTGATATTGATATGGGACTTTTTCTATAATGATCAGCATGACATTGTTGGTCCTTGTCGAAAATCTTTTTGATTCGATGGTAAACTTGGCTGTCAGCGGCCATCTTTGTTTACATAGAGTTGTCTAGTAAAAACTTGTAGCGACTACTCCTCGGTAACTATTCGACGGACTTTCATGAAACTTGACAGGAATGTTGTTCCTTATGTCTTATTGATCCTAGCAAAATTTCTGGTCGGCCGGAAATTCAAGATGGCCGCCATGGCTAAAAATAGATTTTCAAAATACAAGTTTGTAGCGACTACTTCTTGAAAACTATAAGTGATATTGATATGGGACTTTTTCTAAAGTGATCAGTATGACATGATGTTGATCCTTGTCATAAATTATTTTCATTTGATGTTAAACATGGCTGCGAGCGGCCATCTTTGTTTACATAGAGTTATATAATGAAAACTTGTAGCGACTACTCCTCTGAAACAACTTGACGGATTTTCATGAAACTTCACAGGAATGCTGATCTAGCTATCAAAACCTATCAGTAGAGCTTCAAGGTCATTGACCTCTTGTTTTATCACTGAACCAATCAGAATGCTGCATTCATATTTATATCCCCGCAAACAAAGCTTAATAGGGGGTATATAAGAGACCTCGGCGGTCGGTCGGTCGGTTTGTTGAATCTTGTGGAGAGAACTACTTCTACCGTCAAGATATGGAATTGAAACTTTGTATATATGATCAATATGAAGTGTAGATGTGTGTGACACAATTTTGGTGTGGCTGGCCATACCCCGGGGCAAACAAAGTTTAAGAGGGGGTATATATGAGTCACTGCGGCGGGCGGTCTGTTTGTCTGCCGGTTTGTCGGTATGTTGAATCTTGAGAAAACTACTTCTACCGTTTTCAAGATATGAGTTTGAACTATGAGCAAATACAATGTATTAACTAATAAATAAGTTTCATTGATAAAATACACGCATAATCTAGATTATGATAGATTGTACCAATATATATATGTACAAGTTATAGATAGTGTGGTCTTACATGTAGCAAGATGATTCATTTAAGCACTGAGAGGTTTTTAAATAACCAACAAGCTGAGACAAACTGTTTTGTGGTATTGTGTACTTTGTGATCCTGTTAGAATATAATCATAAATACTAACTTCCATTTAGAGCATGGTATCAGTCAGATATTCTGAAGTAAACATGCTTTGCATTCATCAAAGGAAAACATTCATCAAAGGAAATTTCACCAACCATTCACAAGTTTTTGTTTATTTTTCAAGGTCCTTCGACTTTAAAATGTATTTTTTTTAGTTTATTATGCCACAGGTTTATTTCAATATTCACCACAAGAAGACATAGTTGTCGATATATTTTGACATCGCCTGTTTATTTTTTTGGTAAAGAATGACTCCCAGTGACTTAAGATGCCGCTTTATCCGTCCGTCCTTACATCTTTTCGTCCGTCCCATTTTGTCCAGAGCCTTCAAAACTTGTGATGGGTCTACAATGAAACCTCACACAATTATAGAAGGCAATGAGAGGGAGTGCAAGAACTATAACTCTGCCGTCGTTCAAATTAGGGTTAGTTCCTTTTATATTAAGTGTAGCAAGTTTCGTGAAGATACCCATTTTTAGTGTACACGCTCAAACGGTGCGGATAACAATTATATACAGGCTCATAAAATTAGGATAACAATTGTTTACAGGCTCATGCAATTAGGATAACAATTGTTAGCAGGCTCAAACAATTAGGATAACAATTGTCTACATGCTTATGATAACAATTGTTTACACGCTCATACAATTATGATAACAATTGTTTACATGCTCATACAATTAGGATAACAATTGTTTACAGGCTCATACAATTATGATAACAATTGTTTACACGCTCAAACAATTATGATAACAATTGTTAACAGGCTCATACAATTATTAACTGGCTCATATAATTAGGATAGCAATTGTTTACATGTTCAAACAGTGATGACAACAATTGTTTACAGGCCCATACAATTAGGATAACAATTGTTTACAGGCTCATACAATTAGGATAATAATTGTTTACAGGCCCATACAATTAGGATAACAATTGTTTACACGCTCATAACAATTCTTTACAGGCTCAAACAATTAGGATAACAATTGTTTACATGCTCATACAATTATGATAACAATTATTGTTTACAGGCCCATACAATTAGGATAACAATTGTTTACAGGCTCATACAATTAGGATAATAATTGTTTACACGCTCATAACAATTCTTTACAGGCTCAAACAATTAGGATAACAATTGTTTACACGCTCATAACAATTCTTTACAGGATCAAACAATTAGGATAATAATTGTTTACACGCTCATAACATTTCTTTACAAGCTCAAACAATGAGGATAACAATTGTTTACATGCTAATACAGATATGATAACAACTGTTTACAGGCCCATACAATTAGGATAACAATTGTTTACAGGCTCATACAATTAGGATAATAATTGTTTACACGCTCATAACAATTCTTTACAGGCTCAAACAAACAATTAGGATAACAATTGTTTAAACGCTCAAACAATTAGGATAACAATTGTTTACATGCTCATACAATTATGATAACAATTGTCTACAGGCTCATACAATTAGGATAACAATTGCTTACATGCTCAAACAGTGAGGATAACAATTGTTTACACGCTCATACAATTAGGCTAACAATTGCTTACATGCTCATACAATTAGGATAACAATTGTTTACAGGCTCAAACAATTAGGATAACAATTGTTTACAGGATCAAACAATTAGGATAACAATTGTGTACACGCTCAAACGGTGAGGATAACAATTGTTAACAGGCTCATACAATTAGGATAACAATTGTTTACAGGATCAAACAATTAGGATAACAATTGTGTACACGCTCAAACGGTGAGGATAACAATTGTTAACAGGCTCATACAATTAGGATAACAATTGTTTACAGGCTCAAACAATTAGGATGACTATTGTTTACAGGATCAAACAATTAGGATAACAATTGTATACACGCTCAAACGGTGAGGATAACAATTGTTAACAGGCTCATACAATTAGGATGTCAATTATTTACAGGCTCATACAATTATGATAACAATTGTTTACAGGCTCATGCAATTAGGATAACAATTGTTTACATGCTCATACAATTATGATAACAATTGTTAACAGGCTCATACACTAAGGATAACAATTGTTTACACGCTCAAACAATTAGTATAACAATTGTTTACAGGCTCAAACAATTAGGATAACAATTGTTTACACGCTCAAACAATTAGGATAACAATTGTTTAAAGGCTCATATCAATTGTTTACAGGCTCATACAAGTATGATAACAATTGTTTACATGCTCATACAATTAAGATAACAATTGTTTACACGCTCAAACAATTAGGATAACAATTGTTTACAGGCTCATACAATTAGCATAACAATTGTTTAAAGGCTCATAACAATTGTTTACATGCTCAAACAATTAGGATAACAATTGTTTACACGCTCAAACAATAAGGATAACAATTGTTTACAGGCTCATACAATTAGCATAACAATTGTTTAAAGGCTCATAACAATTGTTTACAGGCTCAAACAATTAGGATAACAATTGTTTACATGCTCATACAATTATGATAACAATTGTTAACAGGCTCATACACTAAGGATAACAATTGTTTACAGGCTCATATAATTAGGATAGCAATTGTTTACATGTTCAAACAGTGAGGATAACAATTGTTTACAGGCCCATACAATTAGGATAGCAATTGTTTACACGCTCAAACAATTAGGATAACAATTGTTTACAGGCTCATACAATTAGGATAACAATTGTTTACAGGCTCATAACAATTGTTTTCAGGCTCAAATAATTATAATAACAATTGTTTACACGCTCAAACAATTAGGATAACAATTGTTTACAGACACATACAATTATGATAACAATTGTTTACAGGCTCATACAATTAGGACAACAATTGTTTACACGCTCAAACAGTGAGGATAACAATTGTTTACACGCTCATACAGTTAGGATAACAATTGTTTACATGCTCATACAATTAGGATAATTGTTTACAGGCTCAAACAATTAGGATAACAATTGTTTACAGGATCAAACAATTAGGATAACAATTGTTTACACGCTCAAACGGTGAGGATAACAATTGTTAACAGGCTCATACATTTAGGATAACAATTATTTACAGGCTCATACAATTATGATAACAGTTGTTTACATGCTCATACAATTAGGTTAACAATTGTTTACAGGCTCATACAATTAGGATAGCAATTGTTTACACGCTCAAACAATTAGGATAACAATTGTTTACAGGCTCATACAATTAGGATAACAATTGTTTACAGGCTCATAACAATTGTTTACATGCTCAAACAATTGTTTACAGGCTCAAACAATTAGGATAACAATTGTTTACAGGCTCATACAATTATAACAATTGTTTACAGGCTCATACAATTAGTATAACAATTGTTTACACGCTCATACAATTAGGATAACAATTGTCTACAGGCTCATACAATTCGGATAACATTTGTTTACAGGCTCAAACAATAAGGATAACAATTGTTTACAGGATCAAACAATTAGGATAACAATTATGTACATGCTCAAACAGTGCGGATAGCAATTATTTACAGGCTCATACAATTAGGATAACAATTGTTTACAGGCTAATACATTTGATATAAATTGTTAACAGGCTCATACACTAAGGATAACAATTGTTTACACGCTCATACAATTATGATAACAATTTTTTACACGCTCAAACAATTAGGATAACAATTGTTTACAGGCTTATACAATTAGGATAACAATTGTTTACAGGTTCATAACAATTATTTACAGGCTCAAACAATTAGGTTAACAATTGTTTACACGCTCAAACAATTAGGATAACAATTGTTTACAGGCGCATACAATTATGATGACAATTGTTTACAGGCTCATACAGTTAGGATAACAATTATTTACACGCTCATACAATTAGGATAACAATTGTTTACAGGCTCATACAATTAGGATAACAATTGTTTACAGGTTCATAACAATTGTTAACAGGCTCAAACAATTAGGATAACAATTGTTTACACGCTCAAACAATTAGGATAACAATTGTTTACAGGCGCATACAATTATGATAACAATTGTTTACAGGCTCATACAATTAGGATAACAATTGTTTACACGCTCAAACAGTGAGGATAACAATTGTTTACACCCTCATACAACTCGGATAACAATGTTTTACATGCTCATACAATTAGGATAACAATTGTTTACAGGCTCGAACAATTATGATAACAATTGTTAACAGGCTCATATAATTAGGATAGCAATTGTTTACATGCTCAAACAGTGAGGATAACAATTGTTTACAGGCCCATACAATTAGGATAACAATTGTTTACAGGCTCATAACAATTGTTTACAGGCTCATACAATTATGATTACAATTGTTTACATGCTCAAACAGTGAGGATAACAATTGTTTACAGGCTCATACAAGTATGATAACAATTGTATACAGGCTCAAACAATTAGGATAACAATTGTTAACACGCTCATACAATTAGGATAACAATTGTTTACACGCTCATACAATTAGGATAACAATTGTTTACAGGCTCATACAATTAGTATAACAATTGTTTACAGGCTCATACAATAAGGATAACAATTGTTTACAGGCTTTTACAATTAGGATAACAATTGTTTACAGGCTCATACAATTAGGATAACAAGTGTTTACACGCTCATACAATTAGGATAACAAATTTTGACACGCTCAAACAATGAGGATAACAATTGTGTACACTCTCATACAATTTGCTGAGCCTTTACTTGTAGTGAAGCGCAGGGCCCTGTTTTATTAAATGTCTCAAAGTTCACTTTTTTCTCCCAAGCATTCAATGTAGACAAGTATGTGTGAACGTAGTGCAAAAATACCACATGTATAAGAAAATGACATGAAATCACGTTTATTTGAAAAGTGTAATTGATAGTGAAGAATTTAAGAAACTGTAAGTTGTTTCATAAAATGGGGCCCATGCCTACATTTCTAAGAAAACGGAGCATCTCTGTGAAGCAGGAGGTAAATCGATAGTCACGATTAACTCGTGCTTCCCTAGATTATATTTTAAGTAGCATGCACCTCGGACTGGCGAAAGAGTGAACGTGTCCAAAACAGAACTGCAAAGTATAAACCTGAATAACTTCGTATGTTGACCACAAAGCAGATCTGTCTACCATCGATGACAAAGGACAGCTATCCTTTGTTTTGTATGAGAACAACTCCGTCTTATGAAAACTCGGAAAACGACAATCATTAACATTTAGGCATCTTCGTGCGCAACTAATTGCTGCAAGTTCAATTGCCAATCCCTCAGGCATGGTCGTTGATTCACAAACGAGTTTAAGTTGCGTGTGAATTCTTCTAACCGGCATCTGAAGTATCGTGAAGACAATATATAATGTACGATTCCAAATATCGGCATACAGGCTAGTCATTCGCCGAGTCAATCTTGTAAATAAATTGAAAATTATAGGTAATGAGTTGTAGTTATTGAGCTATTGTAGTTAAACGTAATAGATGCAAATTGGTTTACTTTTACAATTACTCATCTGTATTCCGTTATCTCTGGGATCTCAGACAGAGCTTTGCATGTGGCAATGAATTGCGCGCTACTTCGAAAGTGTTGCTTACTTCTCTAGTGTTACTTTTATTTTGCAATACAGTCTCCGGTAAATTCCATTTCTAGCTCTCCTGATCATAGGACAATGTCATATGAGTTTATGCTATACGATAGTGTCCCTAATTCTAGCATGTTATTAGACAGTTCATTATTCTTTATTCGAAGAAGTAATAAAATAGAATACTTTTATTTTCCAAGTATGGACCATTTCTGGCATAACAATCACAATATAGTATCAGCACATGTCAACAATGCATATAAAGAGACAAAAGCTTCATTTTGATTTTAGAAACACAAAACTGGAGATTTATAAGTAAGTCTAAAATGTAGACATTATTAACTATCCACTACCCTCTATTGGGTCTTTTGCACTAATTGAAGGGAGATCACTCAATAACTATACAAGGCATATTTTGGTGATGGATTGTTTCCCTTACATGTATAAAGAAGTATTCTAAAAAAGTTCCAAATTCCTTCAAAGTTTTGGCAGATGTTCAATGATATTTAATTACACGTCCATAATGCATTTTCATATGCGTTTGTTTCGTCACTGCGTCTGTTAACATGACAGTAGGCTCTAAAAACGAGGGAAATCGTAAGCAATATATCATCCGATATCACTATCCTTATTCCAGTTAGATTTTAGTGCATTTTCCTTCGGTACACTCGCAGTATCATCATGAATTCTAATTACATAATTATTATAGATGTCTTTTTCGTTCAACAATGCATAACTATAACTAATTAATATCGATATTTGCTTTCACGAATAAACAATAGGGAACCATTGTTTTGTTGTTTTTTTGTCTCTCAAATTACGAATATGGAACCTTTTAAATACATTTTAGATGTCTTTTTCGATTAAAATGAATAACAATAAATAATCAATATGAATATTTGCTTTTGCGAATAAGGAATAGGTAACTAGTCCTTGTTTTCTTTCAAATATGAAATAGGGAACCATTGTTTAATTTCCGTTTTTCAAGAATAAGAAAAGGGAACTGTGTAATTACATTCATGATATATTTCAATTAGAAAAATAATATTCTAAATTTTACAACTGTATTCCATTTTTGTATACGCAAAACACAAATAAAAACAATATTTCATGGCAATGCATTGTAAAACAAAACATCTATTTACATAATATAATGGAGTTTTCACTACAGCTAACAGTTTTGTCTATAAAAAGTTCTACACATGCCGGAGCAATATGCTCGTCATTGTAACAGTCATTATTCGCCTTGGAGGAGAAGTAAAAAATGGGGCACAATTTTTATTTCCCTTCTTTACTAATTTGAGCAAATGACCTGATATGATAATTACATATTGATTGTAATCTAAATGCTGATTTAAAACTATAAACACTGACAAGTGGATACCTTGGAAGCAGCAAACACAAACAAGAGTTAAAAGTAGCAGATTCGGTTTTATTGAGATGAAATGTATATTGCAACACCTCTCACGCCTCCTAGCACCGGCGTAAGCAATATTTCACTTTAAAGACACAAAAACTGGACTTGATGTTCCCAAAGGACCAGTTAGTAATAACACTACTGATGTGTGGGGGCAACTTTTTCGGTCGCCGCACAGCATTAAACAAACGCTAGTGTGAATGTCAATAATGGCCAGTACAGGAAGTGTCAATCTGTCCCGTTTGCAAATCTGATTCAATAGGTTGCATACCAGTAGCGTTTAAGTTGCTGCCCATTCAGGCGCGTACCTGGAGGCTTTTCCCCATTACGCAAGATTGGGTTTCCCCGTGCTAGAGGGTCCGGGGGCATGCTCTCCCTGATTTTTTAAAAATTAGACGCAAAATTGTGCGTTTTGGCGTATTTTGGTATGAACCAAAAATACACGGATTTTCTTACATATTTTGATGTTTTTACTACACAAGAGTGAAGCTCGATATACGCACGAGGCGGGATCCCGAAGAATGACGGGATTGGCCGAGCGTTCACCATTGATTATGGAGCTGCGCTGGTCTCTGGTAGCTCTTGCCCAAAATATAATGCCTTTTTAGCTCACCTGAATCGAAGGCTCAAAGTGAGCTATTGTGACCGTTTTTTGTCCGTCGTCCGTCCGTCGTCCGTTAGCTTTTGGTTAAACAACTTCTCCTTGGACAATTTGACCAAATTTCACATCGATGATACTGAGGTCAAATTATTCCGAAATTTTACAAATTAGGTCAATGCGACATCCAAAATGGCAAAAGTTAGACAAAGAAAGTACCTAATATCAAAATGGCTGTGCACCGGGGTTATGGAAATATTACATGTTTTACATATACTTATATAGGGCATTTGTAAACGACATCTCCTCAGTAACCGCTTGACCAATGTTGACCAAATTTCCCGTGAACAATACTGAGGTCAATGCCTTCCAAAATTTAACAAATTAGGTCAATGCGATATCCAAGATGGCCACCATTACCATATATGGTCAAAACCTTAAAATATCTTCTTCTCAAGAACCGCGGAACAGATTTTGACGGTTTTTATTTATAAATTATCACCAACTCCTAGACTACAGAAGTTATACAAACAAAGTTCCTAGGGTAAAAAATGACTGTGTCCCGGGGTTCCAAACTTTGTATATGGAGATTTTACATGTTTTACATAGACTTATATAGGGCATTTGTAAACGACATCTGCTCAAAAACCGCTGGACCAATTTTGACCAAATTCACGTGGGTGATACTGATGTCAGTGCCTTCCAGAGTTGTTCAAATTAGGTCAATGCAACATCCAAGATGGCCGCCATTATCATACATGGATTTAGTTAAAACACTGTATTTTGCCTCGTTAAGACGATAGGGCCTTCATTTTTCATGCGATTGTTACCAAACGTTAACAGATTGTTAATAGCAATGAAAGCTCGGACAAGATCAAAAACCAGCTATATCGGACCAAAAACACCAGAGTTATGTGCCCTTGAATTATTGAAAAATCCCATTTTCAGCGGTGTGAACACTCTAGCGCCTTCTTTTTGTATTCGATCTTTCCCAAACGTGGCCATATTGTTGATATCAATGAAAGCTCGGACGAGTTTGAACACCAGCCAGATCAAACCAGTAACATCGGAGTTATTTTCCTTTTTCAATATTTGGTATTAAATGTACATTGGACCAGGGGTCGTGGGTTAAAATCTCACTGGAGGCTTATTTCTTGGTTCATGGGTTGAATTTTATTTATTTTTTAATTTTTTTTTTTTTTTGTTTTGTTTTTACTTTTTTTTTTAAATAGTTTTTTAATATTATTTTTTTATTTAAATTTTGTTGTTGTTTTTTTAACTCTTTTTTTTCTTTCTTCTTTTAAATGTTCTTTGTTTTGATTTTGTTTTTGCTTTTGTTTTTATATTTGTATATTTTTTTTAAAAATTCTCATAATAAACCTTGTTCATTTTTCTTTAATTGGGGGCCTTGTTGAACCAGTTTTACATAGAGTTATAGGGATGAACTTCAAAAATCTCCTTGTCTGAAACTACAAGAGATTAGGGTTTAATATTTTTTATTCATTATGTTCTACCAAGTTTGTTCAAATTTGGCCCTGCCTCAGGGGTCACAGTTTTATATTTTATTGGGTTGACAGTAGGGTAAGTGTAAGGTTTGGTGCACCCTAAAACCTGGTTTAACCCCCTCCCCACCCTCCCCCCCCCCACCCCATCGGCCTTTTTTGCTACTGACCGTTCCAAGGCGGTAGCCCCATTGTCACAATTTTGTGTTTGGCCTTTTATTCATCATTAAATTTGTTCTTTGTTTCTCTGTGTGTTTGTTGTTGACTGTCGTCCTTGAATGCTGCTTTTCCTGTTCGATTTTTATATCTATATTTACGTAGACTTATATAGGGAAAACTTAAAAATATTCTTCTCTGAAACTATGAGCCAAAGGTTTAATAGTTTGTATTTACCATCAGCTTATTGTCCTCTACCAAGTTTGTTCAAATGGTGACCCTAGGGTCAAATTCTATTAGAGCGTGCGAACGCTCTACTACAGCGTGCTAACGCTCTACTACAGCGTACGAATGCTCTACCAGTAGGGGAGCAGACAAGTCATTTCACGTGCCTGAACCGCATAACTCAAACATAAATAATTGGGGTTGGAGGCAACGTAGTTCCCATTTTGCGAGCACGTGCAGATGCGCGGATTTTATAGTACTCTTTTAAAAAACCCTAGTTTAAAGCTTAGACTAGATGACAGAGAAAACAAATCATATCAGAAGTAAATTATTATGTCGGAGATTCACCAAACAATCGTGTTGACAGGTTTTATAGAGATATCATAGTCGAAAATCGCGATACAAATGCGAAGATCGAAAACAAACTTCGAAATTGCCAATGTTTCAAAACGGTCACAAAAATTGTATATTCTTAAATATTGTTGAAATTGTCAGGAGTCAAAGATCATTACCAGTTCTACATTTCTTATTTTCGTGAATTTACATTTTTCGTGACCGTTTTGAAAGTTGGTACCTGCATTTCACTCTTTCAGAGCCTATTCAAAATGGCGGCGACACAGAAAAACACCAAGCCCAGGGCAAGTCAGCCGCACGCCACCCACTTCTCCCTGGACAAATTAACATCATAATGTCACACAGTCACAGAAACTAAATATTGTGAATTGAACTGAACGGTTATAAATATCTAAGGAATGTGCTAAAAATAGCTCACACACATTCAAAGGTCAAATTATGCTGATGCGTGTATACACAGATAGATCGTATACGGCCCGATAGACCGATGGATTATTTGCACAGGAGTGGAATTAAAACAGTGTTACAATCACGATCGTATATAATTCCAAGTTTTGCATGAGTGCGTAATTTACAAACTACAAACAAATAGATCTATGACAGTAGACAATGTAGAGAATTAAAATTGAAAAGTGGAACACACCAGCAAATGCCTGAAATGGGTCATGGCATTGTCTGTACTGTAGCCTATGTAAGTAAATACACTTTTAATTTCTGTATGACAAGTGTTTAACGTTGAAACATGTAAAAGGGTGGTGGTTCATATATATAAACTTAATTCTGATCATTTTTTAGAACACATGAGTGATGAATAATTGATGAAAATGTAAGCCTTGAAAATACTATTTGTTCATGAATGCCACCTGTGACTGTGTGTGTAACCAGGAACGTTTAATATACGTTCCTGCTCTAAGATAGTTCTTTAAAAAAGTTAGGTTTTATCATCCGTTCCGATATGGTAATAGGTGTTGTAGGCCAATAGGCTATAATGGAGGCCAATGGGAAATGCAATAGTGGTTTATAAAAATAATTAATAATTACTTCCCCTTATGAAAGAGACTCCATTTACTTTTAGTATTTAGACAAAGTGGCAAACATGCTCAGTCACAGGCAGGTGAATTGGGTAGTGTTAGTTTGTTAAACAATGCTTTTAATCAATAAATTTATTGTATATCTTTAGCTTAAATCAGATGAAAGAAATAGATGAGTTGACGTTTAGTGAAAGTGTTTATTGTAGGTTCGTACCTGAGGGTTTTCGTACCGGAGTGGTTGCGCCGTACCGCCACTTTTATGTGCCATAACGTCACCACATATACATTTTATAATATCATGCATTTATTGGCATGGATGCCAGACAGTGTTATAGCATGTCAATTTTTTCAACGTACTCAATGGTGTGGGAGAGGTGTCTCCCCGCGGAATTATGCTGTGCTTGATTTAAGTCACAACAAATAAAACATTGATACCATTGCATGCAGTTTGAAATTAAAATCATTCCTATAAACAATGAGGAAAAAATTCAAATGTGTAATAATTATATCAATCATGTCAATTACAGCTTTATAAAAAAATCACTTTAGGTTGGTTAATAAATTTAACGTTTTAACACAATCCATTACATGTAATATTTAATCAGTTTAAAATCATATATAGTACATATGTGTCATCGTATGTTTTAACATTGTACGAAACCGTAAATCGCTTTTAATAGGTTGTCAAATCGCTTTTAATAGCTTGTCACAATGTACCATGAGGGCTGGCGTGGCGCAGTCGGTAACGCGGCGGATTTGTAACCGGAGGCCCCGGGTTCAATTCTCCGTGGTGCCACTGAGTTGTGTCGGTGTGTTCTTGGGCAAGACACTTTCCCTTAGCCTCGTCCGTCGGATGGGGACGTAAACCGGGCGGTCCCGTGTATCGGTCTATCCTCCGAGCACGTTAAAGAACCATAGGAATCTATTCGATAATAAGAGTAGGGCAGGTTCCCGACTGTGTTGATGAGCCGTTAAACAACATTCAATTCATTCACAATGTACCAAAATACTTTGGCACTGATGACGGTCAGTTCTTGCGGCACATGTCAGATTTCGGGTTAGGGTTCGTTAAAAGTAAAAAGGTTTCAGGTTTAACAGTTACACATTAAAAAAGCTCCTCTGCCAGAGTTTCTTATCCCTTGACTTTGACGAGTGGTCAACTGGTTGTTTCGTGCCTAATAATTTAATGTGGTTCGAGATGGAAATGTTACTATTAGGGAATAACGATATATTAAAAATATACTAACGTGCTCTTTTACGTTTCCGTATGTAGACTATGTACTCATTATAACAAAATGAGCTATCTACCTGCCACTAGGGTCCCTAATGATTTATTTAAATAAACCCTAGTCAAACCCTATAAGTATTGAGAATACAGTTGCGTTCATGTACCCAAAATAAATGCAGAACGAACGCAGAACGAATGGAAAATGAACGCAGAATAAACGCAGAACAAACGCGAAATGAACGTTGTACGATCTATATTTTAAAAAAAGGCATTTGCGTTCGTTTCGATCGATTTCAGCGTTTATCGTTTTAAAAAATGAACGATGAATGCATTTAATTTTTTAAAATGCTAAATGCTGAAAATGAACAAAACAAACGCAAATGCATTTTGCAATTTAGGATTTATAACTTCTAGTATTATTCTTTTGAGTTGTTATTTAAAATTTTGATTTAAACGAAGAGCGTTTTTCAGTATTTTATATAAAGAATTACACCGTGTAAATGGTGGTTTAGAACTCTTAAGCACGATTACACATTTACTTTAATTTTTACTGATTCAAAATAGGAAATATTTTACTTTTTGTATAGCACTTAATTTTAATATAAAACTAAAATAATGTTGATAAAAAACAGCCAGTATATCGTTATAAATCGTAATGTATTCATAGCTCTGGAGTATTTATAGCTTCGGAGTATTCATAGCTCTCGAGTATTAATAGCTCTGGAGTGTTCTCATAGCTCTGGAGAATTCATAGCTCCTAGAATGTTCATAACCCCTAGCTTATTCATAACTCTGGAGTATTCATAGCTCTGGAGTATGCATAGCTTTGGAGTATTCAGAGCTCTGGAGTATTCATAGCTCATGGAGTAGTCATAGCTCTGGAGTCTTTATAGCTCTGGAGTATTCATAGCTCCTGGAGTTTGCATAGCTCCTAGCGTATTCATAGCTCTGGAGTTTTCATAGCTCTGGAGTATTCATAGCTTTTGGAGTATTTATAGCTCTGGAGTATTCATAGCTTCTGGAGTTTTCATAGCCCCTAGCGTATTCACACCTCTGGAGTATTTATAGCTATACAGTATTTATAGCTCCTGGAGTATTTATAGCTCTGGAGTAGTCGTAGCTCCTGGAGTATTCGTAGCTCCTGGACATGGAGTATTCATAGCTTTGGAGTATTCATAGCTCTGGAGTATTCATAGCTCTGGAGTATTCATAGCTTCTATGGTTTTCATAGCTCCTAGCATATACATAGCTCTGGAGTATTCATAGCTCCGGGGGGTTTCCTAGCGTATTCATTGCTCTGATATTTTCATATTTCTGGAGTATTCATAGCTCTGAAATATGCATAGCTCTAGGAGTTTTCATAGATTTGGAGTATTCGTATGGAGTATTCATAGCTCTGGGGGTATTTATAGCTCTAGAGTATTCATAGCTATGAAGTATTCATAGCTCTTGGAGTATGCACAGCTCTGGATTATCATAGCTCTGGAGTATCCGTATATCTGGAGTATTCATATCTCCTAGACCAGAATCATTCACAGCTCTAGTTTATTCATAGATCTGGCGTATTTATAGCTCATGGGGTAGACATAGCTCTCGAGTATTCTTAGCTCCTGGAGTATTCATAGCTCCTGAAGTATTGCTCCTGGAGTATCCATAGCTCCTGCAGTATTCATAGTTCTGAAATATTCATAGCTCCTGGCGTATTCATAGCTCTATAGTATTCATAGCTCTGGAGTATTCATAGCTTTGGAGTATTCATAGCTATGGAGTATTCATAGCTCTGGAGTATTCATACCCTGGGGTAGTCATAGCTCTGGAGTATTTATAGCTATGGAGTATTCATAACTCTGGAGTATTCATAGCTATGGAGTATTCATAGCTCTGGAGTATGCATAGCTCTGGAATATTCATAGTTCCTTGAGTTTGCATAGCTCCTATCGTATTCATAGCTCTGGAGTATGCGTATTCATAGCTCTGGATTATTCATAGCTCCTTGAGTTTGCACAGTTCGTAGCGTATTCATAGCTATGGAGTATTCATAGCTATGGAGTATTCATAGCTCTGCAGTATTCACAGCTCAGGAGTATTTATAGCTCTGGAGTATGCATAGTTTTGGAGTATTCATAGTTCCTTGAGTTTGCATAGCTCCTAGCGTATGTATTCATAGCTCTGGAGTATTCATAGCTATGGATTATTCATAGCTCTGGAGTATTCACAGCTCTAGAGTATCATAGCTCGGGAGTATCCATATATCTGGAGTATTTATATCTCCTAGAGCAAGATTATTCACAGCTCTGTATTATTTATAGTTTTGGCGTGGTCATAGCTCTGGAGTATTCTTAGCTCCTGGAATATTAATAGCTCCTGTAGTATTCATAGATTCATATTTCCTAAACCAGGATTATTCACAGCTCTCGATTATTCATATCTTTGGTGTATTCGTAGCTCATGGAGTATTCATAGCTCTCGAGTATTCTTAGCTCCTGGATTATTCATAGCTCCTGGAGTAGTCATAGCTCTGGAGTATTTATAGCTCCTGGAGCATTTATAGCTCCTGGAGTATTCTTAGCTCTGGAGTATTCGTAGGTCTGGAGTATTCATAGCTCTGGAATTTTCATAGATATGAAAGATTCATATTTTCTAGACCAGTATTATTCACAGCTGTGGATTATTTATAGCTCTGGCGTATTCGTAGTTCATGGAGTAGTCATAGCTCTGAAGTATTTTTAGCTCCTGGAGTAGTCCTAGCTCTGGAGTATTTATAGCTCCTGGAGTATTCATGGCTCTGGAGTATTCAGAGCTACTGGAGTATTCGTAGCTCTGAAGTATTTATACTAAGTATTCATATCTCTGGTGTATTCATAGCTCTGGGGTATTCGTAGCTCCTTGAGTATATATAGCTCCTGGAGTATTCATATCTCTGGAATATTCATAGCTCATGGAGTATTTATAGCTCATGCAGTATTCATATCTCTTGAGTATTCATAGCTCTGGGGTATACATAACTCCTTGAGTGATCATATCTCATGGAGTATTCATAGCTTCTGGAATATGCATAGCTCTGGGGTATCCATAGCTCCTGGAGTAATCATATCTGCTGGAGTATTCATATCTCCTGGAGTATTTATGGCTTCTGGAGTATTTATAGCTCTGAAGTATTAATATCTCCTTGACTTGGATTACTCATAGCTCCTGGAGTATTTATTGCTCCTGAAGTATCAGGGATCTGGAAATATTGTGAAAAGTCACTTGCCCTGCCCATAATGTCACTTGGCCCACATTTAAGAACTGTATTCATAGCTACTGGACATGGCTTCTGGAGTATTTAAAGCTACTAGAGTATTCATAGCTCTGGAGTATTAATATATCCTGTACCTGGATTATTCATATCTCTGGGGTTTACTTAACTCTGGATTATTCATAGTTTTTGGACCTAGAGTATTCATAGCTCCTGGAGTAATCATATCGCCTGGAGTAGTCAGAGCTCTGGAGTATTTATAGCTCCTGTAGTATTCGTAGCTGTGGAGTATTAATAGCTCCTGGTCATGGATTATTCATAGTTCCTGGAGTATTTATTGCTCCTGGAGTATTCATAGCTCTGGACTATTTATAACTCCTGGATCTGGAGTATTTTTAGCTCCTGGAGTATAAATAGCTGCTGGACCTGGGGTATTTATAGCTCCTGGATTATTTATAGCTGATGGACCTGGGGTATTTATATCTCCTGGACCTGGGGTATTTATAGCTCTCGTAGTATATTTAGCACCTGGAGTATTCATAGCTCCTGGAGTATTTATAGCTCCTGGGCCTGGGTTATTGTTAGCTCCTGGACCTACAGTATTTATAGCTCCTGGAGTATTCATAGCTCATGGACCTGGATTATTTATAGCTCCTGGTCCTGGAGTATTTATTTCTCCTGGAGTATTCATAGCTCCTGGACCTGGAGTATATTTATAGCTCTTCGTCCTGGAGTATTTATAGCTCCTGGTATATTCATAACTCCTGGACCTGGAGTATTTATAGCTCCTGGATTATTCATAGCCTCTGGATTATTTTATAGCTTCTGACACTGGGGTATTGATAGCTACCGGACCTGGAGTAGTTATAGCTCATGAGGTATTCACAGCTCCTGGACCTGGAGTATTTTTAACTCCTGGACCTGGAGTATTTATAGCTCCTGGAATATTCATAGCTCCTGGACCTGGAGTATGTATAGCTCCTGGACCTGGAATATTATATCTCCTGGAGTAGTCATATATCGTGGACCTGGAGTATTTATAGCCCCTGGAGTATTCATAGTCCTGGAGTATTTATAGCTCCTGGAGTATTCTTAGCTTTTGGACGTGTAGTATTTATAGCTCATGGAGAATTCATAGCTCCTGTAGTATTTATAGCTCCTGGAATATTTATAGATTCTGGACCTGGAGTATTCATAGCTCCTGGAGTATTCATAGCTCCTAGAGTATTAATCACTCCTGGACCTGGAGTATTAATAGTTTGTGGAGTATCTATAGCTCCTGTAGTATTTATATCTCTGGAGTATTGATTGCTTCTGGAGTATTTTTAGCTCCATGAGTATTCAGAGCTATTCCTAGGTTAATGTTGCCATGACTTCATATGGCCATACGCATTTTGCACGAAGTCTTCAAAGGGATAAGGAACGCCCTAATGAAACATTGACCGACAATGAACCAATCTTTAAAAAACTTTCCGCACTGTACATGCTGTAACTCAGAAAGTTACCCTTCTTATTTTCTTTACATAATTGTTCGACCTTTGGCAGTATATTATGAAGCCATTGCGGTGCAATTGTTAGATGAATCATGAAATCACAGGTCAAGGTCACACATTAGTGACATTACGTCTGCTCGACATCTCTTACTCTGCTTCTCAGCGGGATCCCAAAGAATGATGGGTTTGACTGAGTTTTCACGATTGTTCGTTAAGTAGGTGCAATAAATGTAGTCTCGATCACCCAGCCGCATGCCCACCTTTTCTGAGCTCAATCCTAAGTGACGCAGATTGCGAACGTCTGGGTGACCGAGACTACATTGAACGCTGTAGGATCCATTTGGGTGTTGGTCAGGTGGCTCTTCACTTATTTATAAAAGTCAATGTAACAATGAACGTAACTTAATCTTCAAACTAATACCTGCATATTATTTACTATAATTGCATACACTGGAAATACAAGTCAGACGGTAATAAAACTAACAGCATTACATATATTTTTTCTCTCCATTTAAGGAAACATCTTCACAGGAAGAACATGCACGTACTGGCTTGCAGACAATTTGATTACGCACAGTTTGAGCAGTTTGGCAGATTCTTGGTCACTGAAGAAACGTATGTCATATTACTCCAGCTGACGATTTCTTAAGAACTTTTGTCAAATACATCAAACTGGTATCCTTCCAAATGACATACCCATTAACACTTTAGAGAACACCATTTAGTTGCTCAACATATAACAGCGCATTTATATAAGACAACATATAACAGCTCATTTATCTGAGACAATAAACATAAATCTTAAATAAATATGGAAGTCAACACCGCAGAAATTGTTCAAAGGTGCAATTTGTGTCAAAAGACTTTTTCCTCACAGAAGTCATTAATGAATCACATGCGTGTACATACACCTACAGGAGAGAAACCGTATACCTGCCAAAAGTGTAATGTGAAGTTTAGTTATATATTTTCTTTAAAGCGTCACACATGTGCTGGTACGGAATGTGCTAAACCATTTAAGTGTAAACTGTGCGAATATAGCAGTAACCGTGCTTCAAATTTAGAACAACACATGGTGGTACATACTGGAGAAAGGCGACACATGTGCCAGCGGTGAGGAGACCGATTTACACACCTATCAACCCTTACTCATCACAGTCGAATTCATATAGAGGAAAAGCCATTCCAGTGTAAACATTGTGAAATGGCATTCAGATATTCAGAATCTTTAAAAAACATGCAATAACACACTGCTGAGAAACCATTCAAGTGCACAGTGTGCGAGAAAGCATTTCGCCAAAAAGGCGAATTTGAAAGGCATATGAGTATACATACTGGAGAAAGTAGACACATTTGCAGCGTTTGTGACAAGTCATTCATAAAAACTCATTCTTTGATGCTGCATATGCGATCACATACTGGAGAAAGGCCATTTGGGTGCCAGCATTGCACCAAGCGGTTTATCTCGCAGCGAATCTCAAGCAGCACATGCTTGCACACACCGACATGAAGTCATTTGTGTGCCATTATTGTTGGAAAACATTTAAGACGAAATCGCAGATAGCTGAACATACGAGAACGCATACTGGAGAGAAACCGTTTGCGTGTGCAGAATGTGGGAAGACGTTAAAGACTTCGTCACAACGGAATATACATCTGAGAACATTACACACGGGAACTAAATGACAGCAAATGTATGAAAATATGTATACTTAATGGCAATAATGCTTTATATGACCAGTAAAGGATTTTGCATTCATTTGCAGTGATTTTCTTTGGTCTATATATAGTTACAAAAACGGCCTGTTTTTCGTGTAATACAGGCATTGTTTCTGCGGTCATATTAGACAAGTGCGTGAAACTCCATATGAAGGGCAAAAAAAAACATGGCAGGGAAAAAATCAGTATTAAATATAGACTGTGTTACATTTAGCATTAAATTATAGATATTGTTTTAATAATCAACCACGAACCAGACATATCGTGCATCGGAACGTGCATCCAACGACAGCTGCGACGGTCGAAAATGGCAGCTTCTGCCAGCCAGAATGCTCGCTAACCTGTCAAAATTAAAACAATGCATTGCTAGAAGACGATAAAAAGAAGAGGACAGACATTAATGAAATTGTAGAATTATGAAAAGCAAGAACAAGTCAGTGTACATCAAAATATGACGTGAAAAAAATGTGTAACTGGCTCGGAGATGTTGAACGGCTCGAGGAAATTCAACCTGAAGAACTAAATATGCATTTAGAACTGTTTTCTTGACTATTACAAAAAAAGATGGATCAAGGGCCAAACATTCATTTCTTTTTGGGTCTGTCATGCGATAATTTGGAATTGAAAGCAGTCGATTTCATATGAAAGTACCACAGCAATTTGAAGATAGTGCTGACCTGTTTATAGACGAAGAGAAGACCATACTACGTACCTAATTTAAATATTGTTAGAGATGGTGTGATAGATTTAACATATTTAATTATACATGTACATCATCAACTGGTTCGTTGTTTTGCAAAAACATAATATGAACATAGGTCTAATTTGCATTGCCATTCGGGTCTCAATTACATTTCACTAAAAGTCATTCAGGAAACAAATAATGTACTGTAGACTATGTGAATTAATAATTATTCTTCTTTTTTATCCTTATATCTTATTTGCGAAACCAAATGCCATTCTTGAAAGGTCACTTGTGTCGCTATTGACACTTATACGTTTAAACGTGTGACGTATCAATATCAGTAGTGGAATATAGTGTACATATTATGGGCTTGATAACCACCATAGACCTAATCTTACGATTGTGCTATTTTTACGTGTCAATAGACACTCCGTTTTTGAAATATCCATTACTCTACAATCTCAAACATAAACAGAAAAACAGACAACGTCAATGCCGTGGAAAACAACGTCAGATTGTGACGATTTTCTTACAAAGATTACGTCAGTAACGTTTACAGCGTAATTTTAATTGAGGGGGTGAATTGGTGGCTTGGGAACAAGGTACAGAATTGCCTATATCAAATGGCACATCCTATGATTGAGTAATATTAACGCCATACGTTTATTTTATTCTTGTAAATCAATGAATAAAAATGGATCTAAATAAAGAGCCATATTTAAACAAAAAGTACACAAATAGATAAAAGGTATTTTTACGTTGCTCAGTTTGAATCTTCCAAAACAATATGGTTTTGGTTGCACATGTAATAAACAGGTCATTGACTGGGATAGGTGTGCCCCTTTGTGACATTGGCCCTTGATAGCCATATGCGGCCCTCGAGCTAAAGCTCTCGGGCCTCATATGGCCATCTCGGGTCAATATCACAAAGAGCTAAAGCTCTCGGGCCTCATATTGCTATTTCGGGCCAATATCATAAAGAGGCACACATATCCCAATTAATAACCTCTAAATATTCCATATAATTATGGTAATTTGGAACTATGACGTCATAGTTCTCAAAATGGCGGCTTTCATATCCGTTTTAGAACAACCTTCACGTGATCATATCTTTTTTGTTTATGTTTAAATGTAACACTACAGCCTTGCCACTGTACTTAACCTAACAGTTACAAATGTAACACAATTGTATTCAAGTACACCCCTGTTAATCCCTCTTATAACTAATCACACAATGGGAGATTCCTAGTACTGTAAGGTAGTGGTTGGTTAATCATCTGAACACCTGTTATTGTTTTCCTGTTCTAAACTTTAGTTTCTCTGGAAGTCTGGGAGTTAAGAGGTATAGCCATATTAGGGGAGACCATTCGCCGAAAGGTCTTGTGGGTAATTTATGCATACAAAGTATAATACTGAGCGCACGCAGAGTCTAGTAGAGAGTCTGGGGTCGGTGGTTGAGTAGTGGAGAGTCAGTCCATCTTGTAAGATGGATCCCCGCAGTCTAAGACAGGGCGTGAGATAAGTTAAACTATACTATGTAAGCCAGTATAGTAGGGCAGTCATCGTTACATACTAATTGGAAGATTTGGACATTTGAAAGTTTCTAAATACTATTATACTTTGCGAACCTAAAAAATTTATTAATAAGGACTATTTAAGTAATGGAAACAAATGGACGTACTAGAAAACCACTATACTAAACGGATATGCATATGTATATATATATATATAACAGGAAGTTCATAGCGTATTATGAATGTGTAATTATTCGGACTGTTTTATATGTACCAATAAATTATGGAAATCACAACGCGAAGTCCGGACCTTGTTATTAAATGTACCAAGCATAGCATACGACCCCGTAGTGCTACATATCATCCGATTTTGATAATTATTTCACCTTTTTCTAAGTTTACTAGAATTCTTAATAATAGAGCCTGTTTGTCTGTTTCGCTACATTCGCTTTAAATTACCACTGTCCGTGACAATTAAAATATAGCTAGGTATGAAACATACTCTCTTACAACTTGGACATATTAGGTAATTAAACCGCATTTTCAGACAAACTGGGAATAGTAGTGGAATTAAATGTTAAGGTGATATAAGATTTATAGCATGATAAGTTGATATCAAATGCTTAAAACCTGCGCCTTATTTATTTACAAATAATGCATATAACTTTGATTTCCACTACTATTCGTGTTTTTTCTGGCAATGTGGTTGTTGAACACACAGAACTGTGGCCTAGCCATCCAGTGTCCGCTTTTCCGCTGAACATTCCATGATTGATAGCTTGGCAAAGCTTTGTTGAACTCACAGAACTGTGGTCAAGTTACCCAGTGTCCGCTTTTCCACAGAACATTCCATGATTACTAACTTCGGTAAATCGAATTTGGTATTGTTGACCACAAATAAGTTGTGTCTACGATATCCGTTGTCGTTTCGCCACTGACTGTTCTTAGATGCAACCATGTAAAACCTTGGGTTATACAATGATCAAAATTCCTAATTGCTCCCTTTTGTATCTCAACACATTTTCTTATTTTAATAAATATATTATAGAATAGTTGTGTGTAAGTATTTTGTTTTGACCAATAATTTATAAACATCTTTGTTTGTTTAAATTGTTACCTATTTTGAGAGTTACCCTTCCTTCATATGAACTAATACAACATAAAAATCTAACCCATATATTGCAGATGTTCTTTCTATAATAAAATAACATATGGCTACGTCTAAATTACCTCCCATTTAATTGAATGTCGTTTGAAATTCAAAAATGTGTTGTTCAGCGTTTACATTAACTATTTCGAAAACTCATTTGAGTGGTTATGCTAGTAAAACATGATGTCAAAATAATTTGTGTTGTATATTTTAGAATTTGGAACATCAAAATCTCAATAATTCGAAGTTCTTAACGAAATCCTATGTAGCCAGTTGCATGCGTTATCATTTATTTCAAAGAAATCGACATAGTCTTAACTCGCTTGGTTTCTATGTTTATACCTTGTCACGAAGTGGAGCGGGTATATAGTGTGACCCGTGTCCGTCCGGTTGTACCATATGCACGACGTTCATACGAAAAAGGTTTTAACATTTAAGTTTGTGGTTAAGTCCATTCTCAGACACTCGAAGCCATAGCTCTTTCTATTTCAAATATGTTAACATATAATACAGCAGTGTGTTTCTCAACACAGCAGTGTGTTTCTCTCAAAAGTAGGTCAATGAATCACCTTTACTTATTTTTCGAACTTTACATTATTGTTTGGGGCGCTTGTTTGAAGCCAAAGGTTTTTTGGACTTATCAGACAAAATACATCTCATACCTAAAAAATTGTATATCAGTGAAACATACATTTATAGTGGTAAATAAAAATACCTTACTTTTCAAAATCAGTTGAGAAATAAAATTTGCATGTGCGAAAGCTGTTTTTGATGGGTCATTTTCAATGCAAAATTCTGCTGCATGAAAAATTTGAAAAATGTTTTTTTGTTTAGATTTTTTATCCAAAAATGGTTTTAAATTGTTGGATATTTGTCAATTAATACACCCTGAAAGTTTTATAGCAAAATATGAAGGATTACTGAAGTTATTTGAAATTTGTTAATTTTCTGCTGTCCCACCACAAGGAATTTACATAGGAATAGCCCCATCAAAAAATCATTTTGGATGTAAATTATTTATTTCTCAACCGACTTTCAAAAGTAAAGTAGTTTTATTTACCACTAAAAATGCCAGTTCTAATGATATATAACTGATGTACGTATTATTTATATTGCTCAAGTTACTGCAGAAAAACCTTTGGCTGAAATAAGCGCCCAAACAATAGGTACCAAAATCGCTTTCAGACTTCATACAGTTCATTCACTCATCTACATGACATGTATACTATCCTATGATCAGAAGGTCAGTGTGAATGACCGTGATGTACTTCATTCGTCTTGCATGCTGGATAAGGTTTTCCGCGTTTTACATTGGTGATGGAAAGCCTGATCCTACACATGTAGGAAGATAAAAGTCACGCGCTGATATAAAAAATGATAGTCGCATGACGTCATTGTGTTAAATAAACATACAAGACGTTATAAATAGGCAAGGTTAACGCACAAAATATCAGTGATATGCAAGAAAAAGAATCAATCTGGATATTCGGTTGAGATAGGGAATTCCAACCTTCGGTATAATTTGGAAATAGTCGAACACGATAAATACAAAACATTTCAGTTTGACCTTCGGTATAATTGCAATCGTGAAAACTCGGCCGATCCTGTCATTCTTCGGGATCCCGCCTCGTGTGTATATCGAGCTTCGGTATGTTCAAAATCTTTACATTTTGTTAGCCGGAAGACAACTGCACAGAAAATAATGCACGGTTGCTAAGCTGTTGCTACAAAACAATATAGCCGCCAGCCACACGTTTTGATGTATGGTTTGCGTTGCATGTTTGTTTTTTACAATACAGATGAAGGTTTTATCACGGCTTTCATGTAAATGCGTTACAGATGGAGCATTTGGCTAAATGATATTGTAAAAGGTTAAAGAGAACTTTGATTTTGAATGTAAATTCGTTTTGTTGGGATTCATGCCCCCCTCCCCCCCCCCCCACCACCTCCCCCCTCTCCCCCCTTCCCCTACCGTGGAGCCTTACCACCATTAATGTCACATAGACTTATAGTATAGCCTAAGTTAGTGCCACGCAATGCATACTTGAAACCATCTTCAAAGCAAGCTCAACACAGACATAGCAACAAATCAAGCTGTCTTTACGCATCCTCATTCAGAAATTTGCTCATAGTGAAAGTACATGTAAGGATCGATTCTAAGCCAGTTCAGGTAAAATCTGCCGACACAACCAAACCTTACCTCACAAAAAGTTATGCCATTCACTTGTCTCAGCTCTGATTAACCCGATACTTGAAACGAAATATATGGGAATCTACTACAACTCAAATAACACCACTTTCAATTGTATATGAGTACTACTAGTATATACGTTAGGCAACTACCATTTTGAACCCCCTAGTTCCCGGTCCAAGTGCAGCTAGCACTGTCTGAAACATACTTTGCTCAATTGTGTATATAATTATTTGATGATTTGTTTGTATATTTTATATCAACTACATATTTTGAGGTATAAAGAAATATAAAAAAGATCGGACAGGGAAAGTAGCATTCAAGGAGGACAGTCAACCACAAAACACAGAAAAAAAACACGCAAACAGACAAACAAGAAGGCAAAAGTAAAAATAAATGCAAACAACATCACAAACACAAAAGGGTTGACAATAGGGCTACTGCCTTGGAACGGTCAGTGGCAAAGTAGGCCACTGGGGGTTTAAACCGGTTCTAGGGTGCACCAAACCTCACACTTACCCTACTGTTATCCCATTAAAACAGGACAGTGTAAATAAAGAAATCCACGTCATGATCTAATCTCTAACCAACAAGGCAGCATCAATAGGCAAATATAAGTAAAACACAAATATGCTCTATGAAGGTACTCAGTGACTTGGCAGAAGCCAGAGCAACAAGAGAATAAACCATTAACGGCAAGACAAGAAAGATCATAGACAAACATCAAACGCCACCGTCCCAATGGACTTTAGGTAGGCGTCATCATAGGGTCCACAGCCTGTCTGTTCATCGTACAATTAAAGAGGAAAGCATAGAAAGCCACAAAGCAAGTACACATTGATTTGGTAGTATCCAGAGAAGCAAGCGAACAAACTAAGGGTTATGACAAGACTAGGTTTAGGACAAACACCTAACGCTATCGTCGTTTGAGGATTTTGGTAGACTTCATCATAGGGTCCACACTCTGTCCGGTCATCGCACAATCAAGGAGGAAAGCATAGTGGCCATCGGTAAATGAGTCAACGACTTTACATGTAGTGCGTTGCAAAATGAAAGGGTTATAACCTCTTTTGATAATATTTTTAACAAATGTAATAAAGATTGTATGAAAGTGATTATGACCAAGGATCTTACGAAGTTTGTAAATCACATCACCATAGAAGTCAGTTTATAAGGTGTCAGGTGATAGTCCTTGTCGCAGAAGAGTTCTTAAATTTAAAAGTAGATCAGGGTTACGATAATAACTTATTGCTAATGACGTTTATGGTAAGGGTAGCCCTGCTGGAGTAGCCTCTTAGTTATACAACTATTACGAATATAAAAGTTCTCAACACGACCAGAAGCTCTAGAAAACGAATTAGTTGAGAAACATAGACCCCATAAGAAGTCTTCATTTTTTACCATAACGCAAATAGCAATGCTGGTTTTCATCAGTTTAATTGATATTGGTATTAATGGGTGTAAGTGGTGAAAAAAACACAACAGTATACTATTAATAATTCAACACGATAATTGTAACATTATAATTATTCCCTTTTTTCTGTCATGATCCAGCAAAAATCATGTACACTTCTTCAAATGAAACACAGCTTCTATAAAACGGAACTTACGTTTAAAATGTAGAAGTAGAAGGAACTCCAGTTCCGTTCACGACCTTTTCGTCTGTCAAAGATGGTGAAGAGGTGTAACAGTTCCAAGCTCTACAGGAGGGTAATTTGACCATTACCATGACGGTCCAGTGTGAAGATAAGGGATGGTATACGTTGCAATGTGAAAATGTTCTTGACATGGACGAGTGGATGGAAATTGTAACAGTCTTTTGTAAGAAAAAAATGTTTCTAAATTGCAATGGTATATGATTGTTTATCGGATGTTCAAATTAATTGACAAAACAGCAATTTTGAGCCTAAGCAATATCTGGTTAGCACAAACACTGGTTAGTTTGTACGCAATTTAAGAAAACGAAATAGTAATGCCGGTATTTGATCCCGGAACTCTATATAAACAATGTCTGAGTCCACTAGCTATTTTTTTATTTAAAACATTTTGCAGCTTAATCAAATATTTCATATAAAAACAAATCATGTTCTGTTATTGTATAACCGTTAAGCGGTATTATATAATATTTGATACTTAAACGCGTATTATTCGTATGAAAATAACATGTTTCTAGTATCTATTTCGATACATTGTGGAATGGGACCCAAGAAGAATCCGCCTTTTCCCACTGTGTTCATAATGTTTTAAACATTTCACAGCATTGGTTTAAACGCATTAAATATAAAGCGTACAGCACAACGATTGTGTAAACAACTGAACAATAGAACTGAAGAACACAGTCCTGCATTATTTATGTTAATGGTGTAAACATTAATATGGATTTTTTTGTAAACACAATATGCATAATAAAAATGAGATATAGGGTCCTATAGAAACCACAGCGTCCGAACGCAATGGCATCGTAGGTCTGCACTGAACTGCAAACAAGGACTTGCTAATACAATGAAAGAGACAAAAAACAACTGAAAGGGTGGTGAAGACAGGGTTACCGACTTGGAACGGTCAGTAGGCAATAAGGCCTACTGGTTAGCTTGAATCGATTTTATATGCGCACAATCCTGGCTATTATCCTGTCTTCAGCGCCCAAATAGACAAGACAGTGTAAACAAAACTACATCCCATCAAAAGGAATTCTCTGACAATAAAGTCCACATCCAGAGAAACTAACTAAAGAAACACATACAAAATAATAAACATCTGAGGATGTATCCAGAATCGTACTGAACAACCACAGTAGTTGCAGCTAAAGAGAAAACCAATCTGGGGTACGACCAGAAAACCCGAGGGACGAAACCTCATGCAACCACCTCCCTTAGTTGGGGTTTCAGTAGGTACAATCATAGAGTCCCAAGAGGTAGTCCAGTCATCGCACAATTGAAAAGTGAAGCGTAATGACTGACTGTAGAGGGGTCAATCACTAAACATGCAGTGCGCTGTAAAACCAAAGGGTTATATCCTTTTCTGACGAGCTTCCTGATTAAATTTGTAAAACGGTCAGGAAACCTGTCAGACCCCTTTAACTTTCGAAGTTTATAGACCACAAGTCTGTTTGAACACAAAATAAATAACAGTACACGAATTTTCAGATAATTCGCAATTTAGTTTTCCGACTTCTTCGTATCTTTGTATGACATTATTGATATAGAGTGCTGGACTGATATTTCGAAGGCCGCACGTACTGGCATTGGTGGAAAAACATTTTTCGTATAATATGATTAAATCGGAGATGAAAATGTACAAACATTAGACCAACGCTAAAACGGTATGTCGAGCAGTCACTTATATAATATGTAGATGTGTTTCCATGTTGCAGTGTTTGGAGATCGCTGAGTCCGATACTTATATTTAGATATCGGTGGTACATTTTCAAATGTTTATGTTTTCTTACTTAAATTTCGATTCGGTGGTTCCACTACTCCAGCCGATAAAGGCTCTGCATATTGTTTAACCACCCATAGGATATGTTGTCCGCTTTTTAATTTTGTCTTTTGACTGTTACTTGTGATGCACAGGCTTCATAACCGCTGCTCCCATCTAAATTCCATTTTGTTTATTTCGCTCTTCGGGGCATATAATTGTGTTAGATATTGGGACCATACGCCGCTGCACATGGAATAATGACAGCGCCATTTGCATTCCATTTTCGGGATGGTTAAAATTATGTACTATGCATTTTATTTATATTGAGTTCTGCTCAACCCGGGGCTAGGGGGCGTGAACGGTGAGTTCTGCTCAACCCGGAGCTAGGGGGCGTGAACGGTAGCAAGCATATTTCACTACCGTTCATGAACAGTATCAATCAAACCGAGACTGCAATATTTCGTATTTATCGTGTTTGGCCGTTTCCACAGGTCCACTATCATATTTCTTTTATTTCAGTTACTTGTAGTATTCCAACTAGGAAATAAATCTTATTCATACTCATTAGGCGACGAGCACAGGATGATTCAAAAGACTTATACAGTAACTTTAACTCAAAACATTAAACTCTCTTGTCAAATTTTATTTGATTATAAAATTGTTATATTCAAACTGTAGATTGTCTTTTATATTACTTAAAAAAGGTGCACCTGTAAAGAAACCAGATTGCGATATCAGTGAAAACGAAACCAACCCGTCTTGGTGATACAGTCACGTTGAAAATGGTATGCATTGGGAATCCATATCCAAACTACTCATGGCGGCATCAGGGGATATAACTATTTAATTACACTATTTAATTAAAGCTCTCGGGCTGGTATGGTGTCTCAGGCCTGATATAGGGTGTAATATGAAAATACCCATTTATTATTCTCTATAAATTGATTATTTCTTACAAATTTAGTATTATGATACCCACTACACGACAGAAGTAATATAACACCAGTACACCAACATACCCTTGATATTGCTCTTATACTTCATATGTAAACTTAATATATCGCACCGTGTCGTATCGATAGCGACTCTATTATTGCACCTGTATCCTTATGTAAGATCACTATTTCGCAACTTACCAAATAGATAATATGTATCACCATTTACTATACCCATATCGCACTTTTACTGTAAAGCTGTACTATATTGCTACCCTATTATCACATATTTATAATAAATGTTCCCTATATCGCACCTTCACTGTACATCTAACCTACCGCGAAAATTACTGGATCGCACCTTTACTGTAAAACTACCATATGTTACTGTGATAGACAATGCATAGCTATTTTCTAATGTTATACCACACATAATCAATTTTGGAACTATAACAAACCCTGGCGCATTACTCATTCCGGTTAGGTTTTTTTAACAGTGGTTTCTAAAAGTAGATATAAAAGTCGAACAGGAAATATAGCATTCAAGGACCACAGACAATCGCAAAGACGCACAGAAAGAAACAACAACTACAAATATGAATAAATGGCAAGATATGACACCAAGAACATAAAGGGATTGACAATAGGGCTAGTGGAACGGTTAGTGATCAGACTACACCAATTACCAACCAATCAGTGGTCAGGGCACTTTAATTTTGTAATTTAATGAATGTATTGACCCCGAATATGTTCATCTAAATGCAAGTGTAATGATTCCTTCGATATAACAAATATGAAAAAAAACAATGATGTGCTTCATATTTTGCTGCATCCATATTTTAGAAAACAGGGAGAGAATGCGAATTGAATCATTATCTTCAATTACAAAAATAGCGACAATATATCTTAAGTAATCACTGTTTGTAATTTGTCGTTTAAAGTTATGGTATTTCGATATGTTCATGCGTGAACTCAAAAAAGTGTAATATGTATGTTTTGCTATAATTCGGTTTTTGCGATTTCAGCGAATATTAACATGATATTCAGTGTATTGAAGGTGATAACATTTATGAAAAATCTAGTTAAAAACATCAGCTGCAGGTACTATTATGATTTTCTCCTCTATACAAATCAGTTTTGAACACTTTATTATCAAAATAAATTTCAAAATAAAAATACTTTAGATTTGGGAGCAAAACACACACATTTGCAAACAATGACAAAAAACATATACATTTTGAACAAAGATATCTTCATATGGTATGTGATATTCAGTAACAATAACTATTCGTCTGTTGAATAACACACTTTGAGTAAAATGCTTATTTTTGGTTATTTATAAAATCGCGAAGAAAGTAAATAAATACGAGCAAACTGATCCATAATTTGTCAAGTTCATAAGACTGCGATAGAATTAACACTTTTAATTCAACGTTTATATGTTCGTCTTAAAATAAAACATACAATCATATTTAAATTACAATCACAGTTTTTAACAATCATTATTAGCCTTTACTGGAATCATTTTGGTTTTATGTAAAAATGAACGGCAATAGAAACAAATATGTTTTACAATTTGAAAATAGCAACTAATTACAAATGTTATTTGAAAGGAACCGCGTGGAATTATTTTCAAATGTATCAGGTCTAAAAGACAGTCTCACATAATTAAATCACGTTTTTTAATGACAGTCTCTGAAGAAAAACATCTTTAAAAGGTGTTACTTTATAAGATGAATACCCCTTGTATATTGTACAAATATATCAAAAGTAAATAATTAGAAAGACCTCAGGATTATACAGAAAAACAGAACAACCACAGCCCAGACTGAATGAACACCCGAAGATGGTCTCCGCCTGGTATTTCAATGGGTCTGTCTACGGCAAGACGAAAGACGAACGGCGACATAAGTTTGATCTCTATGGTGACATTGACCCTGTGATAGCCAAATAGACACTTGGAAACTGAACATAAACATTTTATGTGTATGTTTAGTGTACCGTTTTACTTTTTGTTTTTGTATTTTAATTGTGCAACTATTATTGGAAATAAGATATATAAACAGTTATTATATATGGATGACTAATGTGTATTTCTGGACTATTAGGACTACTGGATTTATTGTGAGGATGTTTGTGTGAGAGGACTACTTAATCAAATAAACTATAGACAGTTTCTGAACACTATTACAGTTTATGTGTACCACACTACAAATGGAATTATCAGTTCTTAAAAATAAGTAAAATTAAAACGGAAAAGGACTCTACAGGAAACATCTCAATTGTGATTTTTTATTGTTTTTGTAAATTTATTTATGAATATATAAATATATGGAAAATAAGGAAAAGCATAATAAGTTTAACGTTTGGCAATATCTATTTCTTCCGATTATATTTTTGTTACGAAATTAGTTACTTAAAATCATAGACTCAATTTAATATTGTATTTTATTCCGATATTACAAAAAATATTGAGACAAGTACATCATGATTTTAGAAAAAAAAATCGTAATTAAATCTTAATTTAGTTAGTACTGCAAATAGCATTCCTTGACTTTTGATTTTCGCAGTGAAGCTAATTGAGTATTCTTGGCAAGATACATGTAGTTTTTCCTGAGTCTTTCTTGGTCTTAAGGAGTAAGGGAGGCAATTGGGAACAATTGGGAACAAGTCAATAATACAAACAAGTCAATAATACACAGTCGCGAATGTAAGATTCTGTTCACCACATAACACACCTACGACGTGATAGTTTCACTCTTTATGTTGTCAATTTTCCTTATATAAGGCGGCATTTTGAAGACAAATCCTGACGTCGTTTTGTTGTTTACATGACGTCGCTAAGTTACGCGGCTGTAAATGCGTTCGCCTTATAAATAATGCGACACCTTAAATCAAATTGAACGCTACTAACATGCGTTCTATGAAGTAAGATTTCAAATAATGATAACTAATTAAGGCGTCTGAACGTACCGTATGATATACCATGCAAACAATTGGGATTAAATGTTTTTCTGTATATACACACGGTGATTCGGTCCTCATTTGCATCTGTAATACACTAGTGTATTACGATAAATAAGTCATGGCTTTATGGCACTCCCGGAAGCCATGTTATGGGATAAAACAAGAAAGTAAAACATTACCAAAATAAAAGATATATTACACGCTTCAAACACTACTGCCCTTTGAGGATTTAGGTAGACATTATCATAGGGTCCACACTGTGTCCGTTCATCGCCAATCAAAGATGAAAGCGGAACCACTAAATTAACAGTGCGTTGCACATTGATAGGGTCATAACCTCTAGTTTATGAATGTTTTAACACGTTTTAATAGAGATTGTATGAAAGTGATTGTTTTGAGACGGAATCTAAATCTCAATTTGAAAACATATATATAGTATTACAAAACGCAAGGTTATATTATGGACGACATAACGAACTGTATGCAGATGTGTCTTGAGGTGCGATCTACATGTACAGTTATTTTGCATCATGATAAATAGTACTAAACTCAGCAAAAATAGAAACGTCCCTCTTTTAAGCTGTGATTTGCATAGGGTTGACTTTGTTACACTTTGTACAACAATCTAGATATAATTTCATCATTTTATACTTATCACTCAATCATTCTGATCAATATTAATAATCATCAAAAACCAAAGTTTGTCTGTTGCTGCTAAAACATGTTTTATTCAAATTGCGAAATCACTATATTTTTATTATAAAGGGAGGTAATCTGAAAATATTCGTTCTTGAAAGCTGTATTGCGCAAAAATGAGTGAAAAGATTAGCGTCATTTCTCTGTTTTTATGGTGATGAGGTCATTCTATGTTTATTTCAATACAACAAAACTGTGTTAACTCAAAGTTTTAACCACAAGACCCGGAAAAGTTGTTTAAACCAAATCAAGGGGAATAAGTTTACCCACAAGTTTGATTCAATGAAAATTGTTTTCATGACAGTGCTGGCCTTTAACAAAGGTATTGGCATATAAGATTAAATAAAATATAATTTCATTGTGTCTAAATCTATGGGTAAAGTTGGGGACGTTTCTATTTTTGCGCAGTTAACATATACCATTTCCTCAAGAAGTCCACATAGACTAGATGTTAGAACGATTGACTGTTAAATAAAACAACGTGTGTTTGTGCGATTCCCAAGAGAGGCATTTAGGTAATAGATAGAGTCTGGTCTAAGCGAGTTGGCTTATTTAAACACCGAGATGGGCGTAGCCCATCGAGGTGTTTAAAAACCAACGAGCTGAGACAGACTCTATCTGTTTGTGTAGCTTGGTGTACTTAGTAACACTGTGACGTCATAGTGACCGTACTCTAATTCCAATCTCTGGTAGTTGTAGTACGGTATAGCCACGCCCCTTTAGGTACCCTAAATTAAACGATTTAATGCTCTGAAATCATCAAAGGAAATGTCACCGGCCATGCTACATTTCCTGTAATTGTAATTGTGTGTACAGGTGCGATTTGCACTACGCGAAGTCTATGCTGTCCTGTGTTGGATCACTTAAATATCCGCTTTCGCCATCAGCTAAGTATCGTCTCCCATTCATTTATTTCCTTTTATATTGTACTTATGATTATTGACCAATGATATTTTTCAATTATTTAACCCCTTTTATAACGTACATATGTACAATTCAGAGTGTATCACCCAATCGATCGTAATTATTCAGTTTTATAATCGTAATTAAACTGTTCCAATGTATATGAAATTACAAATAAACCAATGTATATGAAATTACAAATAAAGACACGCATACACAAATAATTCGATTTAAATACAGGGACAGTAGCTTTGTAGGCAACTTTGGACTTTTGGCTCGATATAAGCATGTGCATCGAAACTTTGCGTCAATCCGCAAATTCTTTCTGAAGATGCTGACCAGAAATTCATGAGTATGTGCAAACATGGGAACACGAGTAACTCTTTACTTTAAATACTTATTGTATAGCGGGGCACGCTATGACTAATATATAAAACAGTAACTGACGACTAAAAGTAAGTATAAAAATCGAACAGAAAATGCAGCTTTAACAGAACACAATAAACCTCAAAACACTCAAAAGACAAACAAGAATGGCAATAGTAATAATAAAGGCATATGACGTCACAAACACAAAAAGGGTTGACAGTAGTGCTACCGCCTTGGAACGGTCAGTGGTAAAAAGGCCGCTGGGGGTTTAAAGCAGGTTATAGGGCGCACCAAACCTAACACTTACCCTACTGTCATCCCAATTAAACTGGACAGTGTAAATAAAGAAATCCCCGCCATGAACTATTCTCTAACCAACAAGGCAGCATTAATAGGCAATATAAGTAAAACACAAATATGCTCTTGTATATATATACATATATATATATATATATATATATATATATATATATATATATATATACAAACCTCAACAAGTATCTTAATGCGTATAACGCAAGCAACAATTACAAGGACAAATAGAAGCAAAGAATGCGTTGACTGTTTTCCAATCCCATGCATTACTTGAATAGTTCATTGTTTAAATTAAGAAAAGTATCGACACCACAAACATAAAGGGGTTAACAACAGGGGTGCCGCCGTGGAAACTTCATTGTCAACATGGTAGCTGGAATTTTAAACCAAATTACCTCACACAAGTCTTATTATCATCCTAATAAAACTGGTCAATGTAAATTAATTCCCGCTAGGCTGTAAACGTTATACATAGAGGATCTTAAACGAGTTTCCATTTCATATAAGATTTATGAAACGAGTTATGAATTGTTTTAATTTTAACGAGCCTTTTGGCGAGTTAAAATTAAAAATAATTCATAAAGAGTTTCATAAATCTTATGTGGAATGGGAACGAGTTTAAGATCCTACTTATCACATAACATTGCAATCAAATTAGTAAAAAATAATTCAGATGGACATAGAACCGCCACGACGTCAGACACACTTTAGCGCCAAAACGTCCTAAAATATGTGACGTCGTAACGTCGCGTCTCACACATAACGTTGCGTATAAAAGAGTTCGTGTTTTACCTCTTTACAAAATAGCAGTTTACGTAAACTTTTTAACAAACCAACAATAATGTTTTGTATAAATTGCATTATTTTTATGAGCTGTCACAAATAATAAGTTTCTGACTCAGATCTGGGTGAATTTGTAATAAATAAAATAGTTTCAGTTAATAAACTTGCGTAGTGTTACAGGTTTAACTCAACCAATCAAAATCGTTCCAGGTTGTATTACACGTGTGTCATACAACAGAATACTAAATGAGTGTTCGACACTGCTAACAAGGGACGTTATGTGATAAAACATATAATGTGATGCCAGACATATCATATTTGCCAACTCGTTTCTTTAATTCAGAATATATATTCACGACTCTATGTATTTGTTTAACACTATTTATATCATCGACTGTAGATCTGCAGACGTCGAAATGCTTAGTCACACAACGGCGTCAGTGACTTCATATGGAATTTTGATATGTATTTATATTCGTAAAGCCGAATTGAGCTTGATCTTATCAACTTTTATACGTCTCGCTTTACGTGTAGCAGTGTTCTTTATTATTAATCTGTTAACTGTATTACATAATTATATTTTTGGCTTGCTGCGTGCTATAAATGCTGCACTTCCGGTTCTAAGTTATAGACTAATTGATTATATAGGTGATGCTTACACCTAAGGTTTAGTTCTTGGTATTGGTAGAAGTTTGTATATCTACAGGTTGACGTACACATCAAAATATAACGTGTTACCGAGGATACAAGTATGTTTTAAAAGTCATTTATTGTGAGTGACAAACCATAGATGGGATTGTCTTCTATGAACAGACTCAATAAAACCGAATCTGCTACGTTATTCTCTTGGTTGTGTGTGTAGCTTCCAAAGATCTCCTTTATCAGTATTTATTAAAATTCACTTTTACATCCAAGTTTGTTTAGTGAAAAAAATATCTCTCCATGTGACGAATCAGTAGCGTTTTTTTTACTTGTTCTTTGGGATCAACGAGCACAATATATGTGGCTTTGATGTAAAATACCGCAGGTGCTAGGGGCATGAGAGGTGTACCTTCCTCACATTACCTCCCATGGATAGACTTAATAAAACCGAGTCAGCTACTTTATTCTCTAGGTTGTATTTGTTGCTTCCAAAGGATCTCCCTTATCAGTATTTATTGTAGTTAAAACCATGGTATTGCTTGTAAAATTAATGGTTAGCGTGAAGTACATATACCTCTCAGTATACAATTATCATGTTTTACATATTATATGACAGTCCATTATAATTTATCTCGGTCAAGGCTCAAATTTCTAAAACCTTTAGATACCAAGTTACGCGTCCAATTAATCGCATAACATCTTCAAAATGCATCAGTTTAAGTAAACACCTCCTCATTCCGATATATGTCGTATATCACCATGCACATAATGTCAATTTATATGTCCAGCAAGATAATATGGTACGATTTATTTTTATAAAAAGAGTATGAAGCTAAGAAGACATTTGGAAATCGCCGAACACGATAAATATAAACAATATTGCAGTCTCGGTTTGATTGAGTGGCGGTATTGCTAAAGGCTTGCTACCGTTCACGCTTCTAGCCTCGGGTGGAGCAGAACTCAATACTTAATATGTCAATAGTACGAACATTTGAGTAATGCCGAAGATGGTATGCATATGACGATGAACATGGAACATGGAACCTCATCCAATTACTGATAGAAATGTTGTTGCGTTATGAGTTATGTGTTTTCAAAGTCCAATTATCCCCCATACATGACATCAATTTTATCTCATTACTTGCGGTTTGCAAGTGCAATAAAGCCATGATATATTTATCAAAAGGAAAGGGTGAAAGGGAAAGTGAAAAGGGAAATGCCTTTCAGAAAATTAGATAGATGAAAGTGCATTTCTTAATAGCTGAACTGTAATAATATAATAAAAAAAGCAATACACGTCTGACAATTGGACACATGGAAATACATTTTAGCAAAACGAAATGTCCAACATCAAATGTAAAATTGTGAACATGCGGTTTAGAATTTTGAACCTTTTGCCCTTCCTAACGCATCATATAATTGTATCCAACTCCTTTAATAAATTCAGTATGAAACAGCCACTCACGTAATATCATCTCTATATAGTTCTTTGCCTTTGTAAAAGTAGGTATAAAAGTCGAAAAGGAAATAAGAATTCACAGAAAGCTGTCAACCACACATACACATACCGAACAAATGATACGTAAAAGGAAGGTCAGTTTTATTTACATACTATTATCCCAGTAGATATGTAACTGTGGGGATAAATATTATCTACAACCAAAAAATGCTAGCATTTTTTTATTTCGTTCCTCTTTATAAACAACAGTAAACTTAAGTTTAAGTCAGTACCTCATCTGCCGTACGCAATGTTAAGATCAATTTTAACTATAGCTTTTCTCTGTTCCGTTGAGACTTTTCTGTTGGATCGAACAGAACCAACGGAAACCTATCCATTTTCGGACCAACTCGACACGAATGGTGATTATACATTGTATTGGAAGGCAAACGCAAGTCACATTACGTTCGAAGTTCACGTTAAAACCACTGGGTATGTTGGATTCGGAATATCTGCATACGGAAAGATGTTTCCTAGTGACGTAATCATTGGTTGGGTAGATTCTAACGGACATGTTTATTTCAAGGTAAGACTGATGTTTTCAGCACAGTACTTAAATTTATTATCCAACAGTTTGCCCTTGCTGTTTTTAGTATCTAGCAGATTAACAGTAAAGAAAGATACAAATATCGGACAGGGAAAGCAGCATTCAAGGACGACATTCAACCACAAAACACAAAAACAAACACGCAAACAGACAAACGAGAAGGCAAAAGTAATAAAAAATGCAAACGACATCACAAACACAAAATGGTTGACAATAGGGCTACCGCCTTGGAGCGGTCAGTGGCAACAAAGGCCACTGGGGGTTTAAACCGGTTCTAGGGTGCACCAAACTTCACACTTACCCTACTGTCATCCCATTAAAACAGTCTGTCCGGTCATCGTACAATTAAAGAGGAAAGCATAGTGCGAACTGTAAAAGGGTCCACCACCAAGCACGCAATACGTTGCAAAATGAAAGGGTCATAACCTCTTTTGATAAACCTTTTAACAAGTTTAACAAAGATAGTATGAAAGTGATCATGACCAAGAATCTTACGAAGTTTATAAATCACATCACCATAGAAGTTGTGATAGTCCTTGTCGCAGAAGAGTCCCTAAATTACTTTTGGAAAGAAGATCAGTAAGCCAATACTTCCGGGCGATTCGGGAAACAACCTAAACTACTCTAGACACGACATTATTAGTTATTTGGATTCCTGGCAGGGGACAAGGGCTCACATTCCCTGCCTAGAAATTATATTCACGCCAGCATTCAGCCAATTTCATCTTATCGTGCCTATATTTAATTATTAACACGTGACGTCGCTAAATGTTTACGTTCATAATTGCCGTCAAATTTGAAGGATGTTAAAGGAAAGAATGCGTTTATCACATTGTTGGTGTTTTCTTATCTTTAAAATTGCAAACACCACTACTACTAGTATGGCGGGGATTTCTTTATTTACACTGTCCTGTTTTAATGGGATGGCAGTAGGGTAAGTGTGAGGTTTGGTGCACCCTAGAACCGGTTTAAACCCCCCAGTGGCCTACTTTGCCACTGACCGTTCCAAGGCGGTAGACCTATTGTGAACCCTTTTGTGTTGGTGATGTCGTTTGCTTTTATTGTTACTTTTGCCTTCTTGTTTGTCTGTTTGCATGTTTGTTTCTGTGTTTTGTGGTTGACTGTCCTCCTTGAATGCTACTTTCCCTGTCCGATCTTTTTATATTTCTTTTTACCAACAATGGAAATCGCAGAAAAGAGGTAAAAAAGAAACAGTCGACGGTTTACGCACCGAATCGGCAAAGTAATCTCCACCATTTTGATTGTGTTTATTGAAGTTTTGAGGCGCCCACCTGGAAATCATCAAATAGACAAGGGCTCATGTCTAGGCGTATTGACCAATGGAAACCTGAGAATTTTCTTCGCAGTATTACATGATGAACTATTACGTAGCTGTTTGTTTTACCAAATCTTTGGATGAGAACAGCGTTTAGTTATACTAGGGTAAGATTGAGGATCGGTGCATCCTTGATCCTGGTTTAAACCCACAGTTGCCTTCTTGTCATTGGATGTTCCTATTGGCTATCATAAATGTTTGTGATGTCGCCTTCTTTGCTTCTATTTATTCTTGTAATTTGTGTGTGTTTTGAACGCATGCTTTTTGATAGACTGTGCTCTGCGTATGCTTTATATTCTGTTCGACTTTAATACCTACTTTCGCTTGCTGCCAACGGAGATAACATTTATTTGCCAAGTTAACATTGAATTACACAGGGAAAGGTACGTTCTGGAGTACTGATTTGTTCTCGTATTTCTAAATATTGGCTGTTAGCCCAACGTTTGAAAAAAATGTTTTGTATCACGAAATCCGTGTGATTAATAAAATGTACCACATATATAGCTATTGGTAAAATATATTATTGTTCTATTTTGTCGCCAGTATGACTGACCTTTCCACGACAATGTGGGCGGTATAATTAATAATTAATAGGTATTTATTTTATCGATTGGTAAACGAAATTATTATAACAACGCAATTACAAGTGTTTTTTATGTTCAATAAAATTGGATAAAATGTTTCATCAGTGGCGCCATTTCAGATTTGTGCTTTCTTACTTGGCCTTTTGCATTAATTCACACCATATGATGTTAAAGAAAAGTGTATAGTTTTAAATGTAAAATAATGTTACTTGGCTGAGACGTTAATTCCTTTAGTTTAACGTTGGTTTAAAGCAAAACAACAATCTCGATATTTCAGGATCGGTACACCCTGTCTCACTCGCGACCATTGATTGACAAGTCACAAGACTGGCATGTATTGTATGGATCGGAACAACACCAAATGACCATCCTTAAATTTGTACGCAAGCTGGATACGTGTGATGACGATGAAGACAGAAACATACAGGTAGTATACCAACAGATCAGAAGAGTCACAAATGAAGGTGTTATTGTTCTTAAAGCTGTTCTGTATACTATATAATTATTAGTAGAACTCACAGCCTTCATCATCTGATCGGTGTTTACTGCTGGAGATCAGTGATAAAAGAGAGCGTCGCATACTGGAGGTAAGTCCAGGCCGTCGTCCCTGTTCAGTGATGGGCATCGTAGTTTGATTTCAACGGTCTCCTTGACTCGTCTTGTGATGAGTAAGTCTTCAGAAGTAAGAACCGTGGTGTGGATCGGGTTGACTGTTTGGCCTGTGTTTGAGCAATGTTCATATATGACCGAGTTGGATCTAACCAAATGCTCTTTCATTCTGATTTCTAGGCATTTGCCTCCCCGTGTGGTTGCCGGGGTAGAATACAACCAATGCAAATACCGCTAGAGGCAGAGGGGTAGGACACCCACCCCCACCCCTTCATGTTCATTTTATCATTTTTTATCATGCTTATTCAAGGTCTTCACATCATGACACCAATATGCAAATGTGGAAACGTGGTTCCATCGTAAAATGGAGTGTCTACAATAGAAGTTGAAGCAACTCTGCAGTTATGTAGGTTAAAAGGTTCTAGGCCAATTCTCCATATTTTATCCATGTAAATGGAGTATGAGCCTGGCATGTTCATCCCTGTTTGGCGCCATTTACCCTTTCTTGTGTTGGTGCGCCGTAAAACCTCAATTCAGTTCAATTAAATAAATTCTAGGCATTTGAAGGTATATCCCCCGCCGAAGTATGTTAATTGTTCGCTGGGTAGAAGTATAGACATACAATTACAAAAGACAGACGAACAAAACAAGTATCGTGTGTGTGTGTATGTGGGGGAGAAAAGGAGGGTTAAAGATGATAAATGGTTTAAAATCCCTCCTATCATGTGAGAGTTATGAAACGGAAATAAAATTGGCCTTATTATAAGCATATAAGTTGCATAATGACCTGTATGACCTTGACCGTTAAGGTGTAGACCTGGGCCCCGTTTTATGAAACAACTTACGATCATTTTGATCGTAAATCAATTTTTTAAATGCTTCACTATAAATGACACTTTTCAAATAAACGTGATGTCATTTCATTTTCTTATACATGTGATATTTCTGCACTACGTGTCTACAAAAGTGTCTACATTGAATGCTTAGGTGAAAAAAAGTGAACGATTTTAAACTTTGATGCTTATCGATAAGTAAGATGTTTAATAAAACAGGGCCCATGACTTTACATTTTTAAAATGTTCACTTTGTTCAGCAGAGCATTCAATATAGACAATTTTGTAGGCACGTAGTGCAGAGATATCACCTGAAATCATGTTTATTTGAAAAGAGTTATTTAAAGTGAAGCATTTAAGAAATTGATTTACGATCAAAATGGTCATAAGTTGTTTCATAAAACGGGGCCCAGGGTGTTAGATCCTGCACTTCGTCTCAATGCGGTGAATGAATATTTGTGGCAATTTATTGAAAATCCCTCCGTGCATGTGAGCGGACAATGCCTCCTTATATGCATATACTAGCTATTTGACTTTGACCTTGAAGATAATACCTCGGTGATGAGTTCCGTGCGTCGTCTTTATGAGGTGAGTTTCGTTGTCATGAGGTGAGTTTCCTTGTCATGAGGCGAGTTTCTTTGTCAATTTATTTTAAAATCTTTGCATGTGAGAGTTATAAAGCGCACCCGAAATGACATCATTTTAAACATAGTCCTATAAAATTTTCTAAATTTTATTTGTATGGATAAAGAAGAAAAGAAGGAAAGCCAAATACATTGTATGCATCCATAATTGTTATACGAGGTTTTCAGATTATTTTATGGAGTTGCGTTACTGTTTAAACAGTGGTTTCATTATCACTAAAACAAAATAACTATAAGTATTAGTTATAGAATGTCCAACGAGGTGTTACAAGCATATATCATGACATATATCGAGGCGTAAGCCAAGATATGCGTGTAACACCAAGTAGGATATCTATAAACATTTTTGAAAGGTGTGCCGTTATTCGAAATATCAGTACTCTTTCGTTTTCCTGTATTGAATATAGCATACGACTTTGGACAATAGAAAGTACACTCAGGCATACGATAACATTACGTTCAAGCAATATGTGCATGCATGTAGCTGCGTTATGTACACATTGTACTGGCTATAGTAACTGTACTGATAAACTCATTACGTGGTCCCGTCTTAATTCCGTTGAGCGATTGGACAATTTACATTTGAATGGTTGTATTAAGAATGTTTCGACAATTAAACACGTTTAAAAACCTTTTTTACTGAAAAAAGAATGTGATAACCTGTTTAAAATCACATATTAAATGTTTTAATTTTACAACATGTTTTATTTGCTACCACAGCCAATCCCGTTTTCGCTTCTTGGATAAGTGGTTGGATGGGGTATTAAAGTTAATACTCGGACCACTTAATGTATTTACAGTTCGTCTAAATAGCTCGTGTGTTACCATTCCGTCGTTGTTGTGGGGTTAAAGATAACAGAATAGTATGACTGTTATCATTTGTTTTATAAATATTTGCTAAATAATAACTGTAACTAGTGATATAACTATTTAGTCCATTTAGATATTAGTAACCCGTGTCCACATCTGTTTACATTTCACCGTTGTTTTGTTAGGAAGCTAAACCATTAATATGCGATATATGAAATGTACTTTTTCTAATATTTATTCGCAAGATGAATTGCACTGGTTCTAGCACTGATATTATATAACAAGTTAATCCATGTACTAGATAAGCCGTATCCAAGTAAAATATTATGTTGAAAACAGCATGTGAAATGAAAAACCAAGTGTACAAGATACGTCTCTGAATAGGGTTATGTCGAAATACTTTTTAAGGTTAATGGTATGATAATGGTGTAAAGCATGTCATTCCTTCGATCAATGCAAAACACAGTGTTTCACAAGCCTATTTTTCTTCTTAAATACTATTATGTGTTTACTATACAAACAATATGTATTAGGAGGACTTTTTTGTTAAGTGTAAATTAAAATGATAAACAGTCAACGTCGTAATAGAAGACCAACCACCAAAGTAATACAAAAGCTGTTTAACTGTTTTAATGTTTTGTCGTTCTTTTTTTGTTGTTGTTTTAAAGTAATTTTCGAGGCTAAACAAAAGCAACGAGTATTAACCTTCGTGTTCCGAGTATTAACCTTCATACCCCATCTGACCCCTTCTCCAAGAATCAACAACGGGTTTGGCTGGGGTATGAAATAAAAAACATTAATTTCGGCTTTAAAAGTATGCATATTGTAAAATGTAAACATTTAATATGTACTTTTAAACAGGTTATCGAATTAATTTGTGTACTATTGATTTTATGAATATTGAGTTCTGCTCAACCCGGGGCTAGCGGTAGCTAGCATATTTCACTACCGCTCATGAACAGTCTCAATCAAACCGAGACTGCAATATTTCGTATGTGTCGTTTTCGGCCATTTCCAAAGGTCCATTATCATACTCTTTTTTCAGTGAAAAATGTTTTTAAACATGTTTTATAGTCGAAATATACGTTATAAAATCCTGCTAATATATGCTTTCCTATCACTTAATGAAATTAAGGCGGGACCACGTAATGTTGCTTGCCAATTATACCGTTATTAGGATTACCACAAGTAATGTTTTATTTTTGTTATAGTGCTGACATTGTTTAACTCATCAAATTCTTTATTATTCGTTTTAATTATATTGTTTATTAAAAGTAATTCACTTGTATTGAGTTGTTTTATGTACTATCTGACACATGTTTTACAAACATAGGTATACACCCTCTTCACAAAGTGACGCGAGTGCTATATAGGAGTGAGCTGTCCATAATGTCACTAAGTAACTTCACGTCACGTCTAGTTCCGAAACACATGATTGTCCTGTAAAACATTTTATTACTTGCATTTTTAGTTTCGAATGGATTGTCCCCAGACTTCATATACAACAAACAACGGATGACCTTATGTCTCTCTGCATCACACTTTGTTGATTGCCTTTATTACATAATTATGACCCCTTATCTGACTTAAAATTGTCCTCTTTGCTATTGTATAACATCTCGTAACACATTATTATTATTATTTACATTTCTCAAACAGCTTCGAATGGATTGCTCCCATACATAATATACAAACAACGATTCATGACTATATCACTCTGTATCACGCATTGTGTATTGTTTAACTTATCACATAAATATGGTCCTTTGTTTGACTTAGAATTGGCCACTCTACCTATTTTATAATTTCCCATTGTTATTACTTGCATTTCTCAAACATTTTCGAATGGACTGTTCCTAAACGTCATATACACATAATAACTGATGAACGTATGTCCTTCTACATTATACATGGTTGATTGCCTAATTCATGGTCCTTTGTTTCATTTAGAATTTTCTAATATTCAACCTGTACAGGTGAGAGTCCGCACACAATTGTCGGATGTTTATTATTTACTGTTTTCAAATAGTCAAATGACAGTCGCAATATCTCGATCAATACATGAACTCATCCGGCAAATGTTTGCAGACTCTCATTGAGTCGATGCATTGCGATACCTGATCGAACATTTCCGATTTTGTAGGGCGGGTTTGGGTATGAAAAAAACTGCCAAATGAATGTCAGTCAATAATGAAAACAGGATACCTCGGAAGCAACACGTATGCCATTTTAACCTTTTTAAGTTTAAAATCGTTCTTTGTCTAAATTTATTTAATGTATCATATTCCTGTAAGAACATAGTTTGTGTAGTCTGAGAGGTCAAGTCTTTATTGATTAAATGTATTGTTGTCAGTGAAAGTAAAACATTGTTGGTTAGAGTTTAGATCATGGCGGGGATTTCTTTATTTACACTGTCCTGTTTTAATGGGATGACAGTAGGGTAAGTGTGAGGTTTGGTGCACCCTAGAACCGGTTTAAACCCCCAGTGGCCTACTTTGCCACTGACCGTTCCAAGGCGGTAGCCCTATTGTCAACCCTTTTGTGTTTGTGATGTTGTTTGCATTTTTTTATTACTTTTGTCTTTTCGTTTGTCTGTTTGCGTGTTTGTTTTTGTGTTTTGTGGTTGACTGTCGTCCTTGAATGCTGCCATCCCTGTCCGATATTTTTACCCTACTTTATCATTATGTTTCAGAAAGGGACTGTGCGTGTTATATACTCATACCATGACGAAGATCCCATCTCTGAAACGGAAGTGACGTACCATGGTAAAAATCGAGGGACTAAAAGTCTGATTCTGCTTGATAGAAATCCAATTCCTGAAACCATTCCTGCTGATTCTACAACGTTTGATTTCGTGAACACAAATGTAGGTTCATGTTTTAAGTCAGTTTTTAGTTTAAACTGTTACCTTACCTTCCTGTTGTGATTACAATTGCCAGTATATTCTGTTTTTTCTTTTGTTGGCAGTTTATGTTATGTTATCCATTCTCTTTGTTTTGTTTAGCGCTGTTTATTTTATTTTTTGTTGACTTTAACGTCTGTTTACTTGTTGAAGGTGTACCATGATTTGGCATACCCTATATGTTTTTTTTTGTTTACGGTTTATCTTACTTACTGTTTGTCCTTTTTAACCTTTGCTTACTTCGGTTACAGTTTACGATACTTTATGTTTATTTTGTTTATTTTTATTACAGTTAACATACAATTTTTTTTTCTTTCTTTTAAATTGACCCTAGCTTCAATTTATTTGTTTCAGGTGTACCATAACGGCTGTTTGTTTTGTTTACATATTGCAAAACCCTGCTTTTATTCTTTTACATTTACCACACATTTTGTTTATTTTGCTTATAATTTACAATAATATCTGTTGATTGTATTTACAGTACCGTATGTTTGTTCGTTTGCATGTTTGCGGGTTACCATTTTCATCTGTTAAAAGTATATCTAAATTAATGTTCATTGTTATCTGTTTATCAGAATTTCTGTTTATTTTATTTACAATTTACCATACCCTACATTTATTTTATTTACATAGTACCATACCGTATTTTTGTTTTGTTTACAGTTCACCATCCCTTCTGTTGATACGACTTATTGGTGTAGAGCGATTCAGTTTCCATCTGTTTTCGGCAAGAATCATATGATAAAGGTATAGTGTATTCCAACAGGTACTGTTGACATATGTCACGTCATTCATGATATTAGCAGTAAAGTTATTATATTTCTTTGTGAATGTTTCATGTGAATTTTAAGCATCGTGATATCAAAGAGAAACTTTGTCACACCTGATGCGTTTTAAATAAGTCGACAAGCCTAGCAAATGGAAAAAAAAACATGATAGGCGGCATTATTACGCCATTAACTTTTTATCGTGGTTTGCCCACACTGTTAAAACACGTTTTTTTGTTTTATGTATTACCAATACCAACATTGTGGAGCGCTATGGTCTAATATGGTGGAGCGTTGGACCCAGGATCGAAGGGTCGTGGCTTCGATTCCCGCCATTACCATATGCATTGTGTTCCTGAGCAAGACACTTTATCTGCATTGGCTTAGTACTTGTTCTATCCAGGAATATATCGAGAGTGATACAATTCCGATCAGAGAGTTTTCATGACAATCGATTTCAAATAAACAATTTTAAACTAACATCAAAACAGATTGAATAAACAATAGAACACAGAAACATCCATTTAGTGGGAAGTACTTACTTGTATACAACAAGTTGCCAGTAATTATCACATATTGTCCCCCGAGAAAAAGTAAATAAGACTATACTCCCTTGGTGTTAAATGCCCAGAACATAACATCGTTCAACATATATATGTGGCTGGACATGACGTCTGAAAACTACATCAGTGCCAATACACTACGGCTCTTCTTCTTATGAGAAGTTTACTCATTTCCGGTCGCAATTAGAATATCTTTTAAATTACCACTTCCTAATATGCAAACAGATTTTCAAAACTAAGACTTTTTTGTAAATAGTGTTCAAGTTAGAGTCATAAAGGTCATTGATATTTACCACATTGTTTAACTATTTTTATTAAATGAATATATTATTTTATACTAATACTAATAGAGCATTTGTAAAACACAGCCATCTTCCCAAAACACACGATTTATACAAACACATGTATACTTGACAGTAACGTGCGATACACATTATTTAGTGTGATTTTGTGAATAGTTGACAGAGATGTAGTCTTATATTAACATTTATTTAGAAACAAGATATTTACTGTTTCTTTGCAAGGCATTGCCAATTAATAATTATTCATCCTGTTTAGTACGAAGCTATCATTACTCCCGGAAATGAAGAACTTATCCGACACATGGTTGTGTACATTTGCTACCAGGATGTCCCTGATACTTCCAATGGTGTTGGTGGCGTATGCTACGGACATCGTCCTCGAGAATTACCGCAATGTTATAATGGGTTTCTAGTGTCTTGGTCAAGCGGGGAACAGGTAAGCTTGATTAATACAAAATGAGTAGCAAATATATACATTCAATAATATACTGTATTTTGGACATCACTTGAAAGAACTCAGCTATCCTGTGAATATCGTGAGACGCAGAAATGTAATTTAGAGATGACCATGTTACAAGAAAGAAAGAAAGAAAAAAGAAAGAAAGAAAGAATGCAAGGGAGGTAGGAAGGAACGAAGGAACGAAGGAAGGAAAGAAAGTCTATACATTTATACTGATACACATGATCTAGGAAGTGCTATATACACAGATTTTATCGAAAAGCTTCGAAAAACATTTTGTTTCATGTTTTGCCCAGTTTCACATAGCTTTACAATGCATCTTCCATCTTTAAAATGGTGGCTCAGATAAACAATAATCAAATAACATAAATAATGCATTTATTTATAACACATACACTTAGTGTAAATAACTTAATTATGGTGGGGTGTGAGAAAGATCAAGACACCTGTAGACAGATGTTTGCTCGGTCTTACGTTTTACAAGATAATAGCGTGGTTGTGTACACATAAACGCGATTTTGCTTTAGGCCGCATTGCCTACTGGCACTGTCTTCACTAGTTTTGGGTTGAGGATTTTCATGTTCTTTTAATAATTAATTTGCTCATTAATTATATATATATAATACAGTGTAGGACGATTTCTTATTTTTGTTTTAGCCATACTATTTCCCCGATCACGTTGGCTATCCCATTGGTGATCCTAATAAACCTCACACTTTCATATTGGAAATCCACTACAAGAATCCATCACTCAAACCAGGTACGGATATAATTTCTTAAAGTCTGTGAAATGTCTAATGATTAATACTCTTTGCAGGGGTACACTTGCGCATTTTGTGATATTTGCTCTTGACTATTATATAAATTATAAAATTATAAATTCTCGCCCATGTAGTTAAAAACAAAAGTAGAACGAATTTCATGGCGCGCATCACAACTATCCACGTTTTCTTCACACGGATCAGTTTCCTTTAAACATGTATCCATTTTACATGTACTTGTTTTGAGATTCTTTTATCTTTGATCAGAAATAGTACTATTTATGCTTTTATGTATATGGATATGACACTGTAAATGAATAAAACATGTTTAGGGATTTGTGTATTTGAACTTTTGAACCCTATCCCAGAGTCCCATTGAGAGACTGCAGCACATTAAACTGATATTCCCAAAATCATTACATTTTATTGAGAATGAAAATAGAAAGTTGACTCAATTTACGTCTCTCGACACCACCCACACACACCCATACCCACACAGGAGAAACAAATAGTATTATACACTGTAATACCTTCAACAAAATGTTCGTTTGAGGCATAGTAAAACATGATCCCTGTTACCATCCCCTCACAACTCACTTCTCCACTCCCAAGCCCAGGGAAGACGTCCGAGTTTTAAATAATAAATCATTGAACAGGCTGTGTATCTCTTTCATTGACGACTATTCATACCAATTAATGTGCAAAGGTATATTGACAACAATAACACTGTAATTGAATTATTAGTCTAGTTGATGCCCCTTCTCCTTAGCCCCACCGATAACTTAGGAGGAAACAAATGTATACATTGTAATCCCATCATAACGTTTCACTAGAGTCATAATTTAAAAAAATCAAATTACGTCACTATATTATCCTCTATCTCTCCCTTCACAACATCCCATGCCCCCACCCACCTACACCCAACCACTGGGCAGACGTCAAAGATAGAAATACTATTGTTTATAAAAGTTTTATGCAAAATTATGAAAACTACAGTGCAAATGAATTGTTAGTGTATTATCCTTTTGAAACCCCTTTTCCTGAGCCCCAAAGGGACGTAGGAGGAAAAATACAGTGTATAATCCCATCAACATAACATTCCATTTGAGACATAATTACGAAAATAAGATGACTCCACACACCCACTCACCCTGGCCCCTGGGCAGACGTCCAAGTTTGAAATAATAATATCGTTTGATATGTTTTTTATCTTTCATAGGCGATTATATATACCAAATTACGTGCACAAATATGAAAACATAACATAGCAATTGAATAGTTAGTGTATTTGACCTTTTCCCCCCTGACGACCCTGGGTACGGAGGAAAAAATAATGTGCTCTTGCACGCCGTCATCATATGGTGAAGTCATGCACTAGTTTTGACAAACGGAGGCAATTTTAATATATCCTTTTTTTTTAAACACGTGGGTATAATTACAGTGTAAATGAATTTGTAGTGTATTTGACTTTACACCCCTCTCCTTGGGCCCCACGGGTGACGTAGGAAGGATAAACTATATAGTATAATCCCATCATCATAACATTATAACTTTCCATTAGAGATATAATTACAAAAAAAATACCACACCTGAACCTGGGCCACTGGGCAGAGGCCCGACTGAAATAATAGAATCGTTATTATTAAAATCGGGAATTTGTACACATAGGAAGAACTAAAACATGGACTATTTCTATAGTACCACAGTTTAGCAACTGCTGTCAAAAACAAATGTAAAAAATCACAACAACATAAGAGCTTCGAGCAAACTTGAAAACTCCATCATACCAAATCCTAATAAAATATGCATAAAACGAGAAGGGAATAAACAATATGTATCTTCTCCTAAACCAATATTTTGAAATCCCTACTGCAAAACTTTCATGGTATAAACGGTACCAAATCAGCAACCCTGCTTGGAAACATATTTTTACTTGGCCTTTTTCAATAACGAAAGATACTACATTGTAATGGTTCCAGACACGCATCAACCATAACATCCTAACAAAAATAGTTTTATTTGACCATCAAATATGTTCTTCCTGGTTAACGGCCTTCGAAAAAGCAAAACAATATACTAAGTAAACTGAAAGGAAATATAAAAAGATCGGACAGGGAAAGTAGCATTCAAGGAGGACAGTCAACCACAAAACACAGAAACAAACACGCAAACAGACAAACAAGAAGGCAAAAGCAATAATAAATGCAAACGACATCACAAACACAAAATGGTTGACAATAGGGCTACCGCATTGGAACGGTCAGTGGCAAAGTAGGTCACTGGGGGTTTAAACCGGTTCTAGGGTGCACCAAACCTCACACTTACCTACTGTCATCCCATTAAAACAGGACAGTGTAAATAAAGAAATCCCCGCCATGATCTAATCTCTAACCAACAAGGCAGCATCAATAGGCAATGTAAGTAAAACACAAATATGCTTGTGTAAATATAATACAAAAAAACAATAGCCTAGAAAGCCACAATGAAGGTACTCAATGACTTGGCAGAAGCCAGAGCAGTAAGAGAATAAACCATTAAGGGCACGACAAGAAAGATCATAGACAAACATCCAACGCCACCGTCCCAATGAGCTTTAGGTAGGCGTCATCATAGGGTCCACAGCCTGTCCGGTCATCGTACAATTAAAGAGGAAAGCATAGTGGCGAACTGTAAAAGGGTCCACCACCAAGCATGCAGTACGTTGCAAAATTATAGGGTCATAACCTCTTTTGATAAACTTTTTAACAAGTTCAACAAAGATAGTATGAAAGTGATCATGACAAAGAATCTTACGAAGTTTATAAATCACATCACCATAGAAGTCAGGTTGTGATAGTCCTTGTCGCAGAAGAGTCCTTAAATTATTTTTAAAGAAGATCAGGGTTACGATAATAAATTTTGTAAAGGTTTTACGAAGTTTATGGTAACGGTAACCCTGATTGAGTAACTTTTTAGTTATACAAAGATTACGAATATTAAAGTCCTCAACTCGAGTACAAGCTCTCGAAAAACGAGTAAATTGAGACAAATACACCCCATAAAAAGTTGCTCGGGGAACATCCCCATCCAAGTAGGGATAATTAACAAAGCCAAAATTAAAATCATCTCTCTTGTCATAGATTTTGCTAATTATTTTACCATTTTCAATCAAGAGATCTAAATCAAGAAAAGAAGCGTTATTATCAGATATATTAGCTTTGTTAAGCTGAAGTTCTTTAGGATAAATATAAGTAACCATAGTTGGAAAGAAAGGGTTGTCAATGTTCAATATGTCATCCAGATACCGAGACGTGTCATTAAAGGCTTCAATAACATCTGCCTGTGTATCTGGTGAAAGACTCAACATGAAATCCCTTTCATAGCAAAATAAAAACAAATCTGCGACAAGTGGTGCACAGTTCGTACCCATAGGGATACCAACAATTTGTCTATAAACGGTGGTTCCATACCTGACGAAAATATTATCTAATAAGTCGAATGAAGTCGATGAAAAACTTGCAGACACCATATACACTCGGCCTTAATTAATGACAATATTTATCAACAAGGAAATATTCCAGAAGATTCTAATATTTTGACAATTTCTTCTATATTTTCCATTCGAAAGCGTAACACTAGGTATCATAGTCGTAAGCGTAATGGTAACATCAAACGTAAATCGCGTTTTACTATGTCAGTCGCTGATTTACATAGTATTTCTATACAGTCTTGGAAGCACTTTCACGTCTTACCTCTTTGTCCATTTCTTCACTTAAGTTGATCAAAGAGGAATCAGACACACTTTTCATTCGTACAGATCCCTTGTATAACTCTGCTTCCATAATTCAAAGCTACGCACATGTTCTTCGATCCCATATTGACAAGGAGTCTGATCACATCTTTGGCATTTTCTAAAAATACTATATCTTAATAAGCTTGATAAGGGTATTGATTTCATTGACATGCCAAGTATATTTCGAGATAATCATGTAATTGATTCTATCACTAAATATTTAAAAAATTCCGAATGTCCTGTAATTTGTTAATAACAATTAGAAATATTATTTTCAACTACAACAAAATAGTTTCTGACCTTGATATAGTAAATAACACTCCTAAGGAATGTGAGTGTAATTCATCACAATTTTGGCCGCTCCAGCAGGTCATGTCATCACTGGTAATTTTGATATTGTAGATAAACTTATTTGGCATCTGTTTTTTTAAGGTATAAAATGCTCAAATCGCCCAGTCCGTTACGAATTTTAGTACAAAATGGTGTTCTAGAGAACATGCTGAACCAAACTATCTTTCTACTTGGACAAAAGACAATTTTTTAAATTAAACATACACGTATTAAATTTATAATACTATTCCCTGTTTACTTCCTTCGAGACCTAGGATTTAAATTTTTTATCTCTGGAACTCGATAGCAATAATTTCTATACTCCAGTTCTATCTTCTGAAGATGATGTTGTTTCCACACATATCACTCGGTGCACTATTTTCAAGGCTGGGGAAGTCGAAAACAAAATAAACTGCCAACTATGTACTGAAGTCCTCAATTTACTTAATATCCGTAGAAGGCCCGCTTTATTTCGAATTCTAAGGCCTGCAAATATCTTCAAACCTTTAGCTTCATGTCATTTTACCGTTAACGATCACGTTAAACAATATTGAGCTAAAACATATACAAACCTAGGGATTCATTTATTTTGGTCTATTCAAAATTCAGGAGACGTTCTTGATAACATTTGTACTAAACGTCATGTTTCATCTGTAAGTACTTAGGACTTCTCTACACTATAAACAACTTTATCACATCACCTTCTCAAAGACAAGCTTATTGCTCTTATGTAAAACACCTTCGCCACAGAAAAAACTTCATTTTTGGCCTGTAATAATATCAAAGCGGTTGTCCCTCTTGTTTTCTGGTCGTAACTTAGATTGGTTTTCTCTTTGGCTGCAACTGCTGTGTTTGTTTATTACACTTCTGGATACATCCTGAGATGTTTCTTATTTTGTATTTTATATAGCTTTACAACAACATCTTAGTATTTCTTTTGTTAGTTTTTCTGGATGTGAACTTTATTGTTAGAGAATTCCCTTTGATGGAATGTAATTTTGTTTACACTTTATTGTCTATTTGATCACTGGTGACAGGACAATAGCGAGGATTGTGTACACATGAAATCGATTCAAGCTAACCTTTTAGGCCTTATTGCCTACTTACCATTTCAAGTCGGTAACCCTGTCTTCACCACATTTGCTGTTATATTTTATATTTTTCATTGTATAATTAATTAAGTCAGTTAATTTCATGATTTCAGCTTTCGAATTTACTCCCTTTCCCCAAATAGTGCAACAATAGTCAGACGAAGACATAATTTAAGCGTTATAAACTATTTTCTTCATATCATATGTTACATAGTAAATAATTATGCCTTACTTAATATTGAGTGTTGAACACACTTAAAATATTTGATACTTCAACGATAGTGTATTATCAATATATATACCTAGTAGTGTATGTACAGATATCGTCAATATATCAATATATAAAAACATTTCTTTGGCATTTTTAACCTTATATTTTATGGAGATCAGCATACATTTAGTGCATGTTATTGATGTAACCCCAACTTGTGACAGCATTCAGAGTTTCCTGTATTTTTTTCTCTATCATATCTATATTATGATCAGATTCATAGAGGGTATAGTCATCTGCAAATAGATCAATATTTATTGCATTTGCATATAGATCAATATTTATTGCATTTGGTGATATTGATATGTTATTAATATAGAGGAGAAATGGAAGCGGGCCGGTTATGGAGCCCTGAGGAACACCTGATTGTATTATCATTACCTCAGAAAACTGGTCATTAACCTTCATTCTTTTATTGCGATTTCTTAAATATGAGGTGAACAGTTCAATGTTGTTGTTTTTTCTGATTACTTATCGTTCGAAGCGTTTTCCACAAATAGCTTGGACATTTATTTTCTTTGATAGCGTCATTATAAACGTGTTTTTTTCTTTTCTTTATCATAGCTGCAATGATATTTCTCATAGTTTTATATTTTTATATAGTTTTATATTTATCAAAACCGCCCTGCCTGTGTACTCTCTCTCACTCAAAGATAGCATTTTTGATCGCTACTTTAAACCATCCTGATTGAGTATGATATTTGACTCTTTTCTTTTTTACAGGAGCATCTTTACATAAAATGTTATTTATTAAGTAAATTATAAAGGCAAGTAAGAGACTGATTAGAGTCACTGTACTATTCAATCAATTCAATTGGAGCCATAATTAATTGTTCTTGAAATAAGTTTAGATCAAACTTCTTGAAAGACCTATAATTAATAGATATGTGTGTGTTGTTTTTACTTATAATTGATCTGAATAATCGTATGCAATACATCGGATAGTGATCACATATACTGTAAAATGGAATATTTACATCAGAAAGTATGTGGGGATCTGTGGTATAAATATGATCAATTATAGTCGAACTCTTTTGAGTTACACGCATTGGAATTGTCACTCATTGTGTTAGGTCGAATTTCTGAATAAACGATTGCCATCTCTTGTTTTTGAACAATTCTGAATTATTAGGTATGTAATTAAGATCTAACTCACCAAGAGTGTGAGTTTCAAATTTAAAAATGTCAGCTGTTTCAATTTGTCTTTCATATAAATCAACCAATGTTTGATGTACATTTGGCGGTCTATAAACAAATCCTAAAAGAAACGGTTTAGAGCCCTGCATATTAACTTGAATCCATATGGATTCAATTTCATTTGACTCTATATCAAGTCGACGAGTATATTTGATTTGATTCGAAATAAATAAGACTGCCTCCGTTCCGATTCGACTTCTGTTTTCGCCTTTCAAATGTATATCCGGGAATCTGCAAAATATTATCGCATGCGTTTTCTATGAGAAAGATTTCACATAATCCAATAAGTTTGGTTGAATTAGTCCGAGTTAATTGATATTTAATTTAATCTAATTTTTGTAACATGTGTTGTATATTTAAATTGGCAATATGTATTCCTTTTGACGTTGTGTTAAATATAAAACTAGATTTGTCATAATCCATATCATGTAAAAGTTCATTTCCATAAAATGAATTACTATTTGAGTTATCGGGTGTAAGAGGCGCCAGAATAAAAAGGGATTTGCCAATAAAATCCCTTTTTCACTATATAAATGAGCATTTTATATAGGGTAAAAATGCAAATAAACACCGCCCAATTTTCACTTTGCAAAAAAAAGTGCTATCCAAGAGCTAAAATGTGCTCCATGCAGAGGCCACATTGATACGAGCGTGGAAATTTCCTCGCATTTTCATGGCATAAAAACGAGGAAATTTCCTCGTTTTGCAGCAGTAGTGCCAAGTAACAACAAACAGTGTTTTGAGTCATGTGGAAATCCTATCCATGCAAAAACGAGGAAATTTCCTCGTTTTGCAGCAGTAGTGCCAAGTAACAACAACGTAAAACAATATATAGTATCAATCTTTATTATTAAAAGGTATGTACAATGAACAAACACAATCAAATTAAAGTACATGTACAAAAGGCGAGGAAATTTCCTCGTTTTGTCGCAGTTATGCCGATCCATGTAAAATCGTGGAAATTTCCTCGTTTTGCCTCAGTAGTGCCCAGTAAAAGTGATAACAAACTGTGTTTTGAGTCATGTGTAAATCCTATCCATGGAAGAACGAGGAAATTTCCTCGTTTTACAGCAGTAGTGCCCAGTAACAACAAGCTGTGTTTTGAGTCTTTTGTAGATATCCATGTAAAAACGAGGAAATTTCCTCGTTTTTTGCCGCAGTAGAACCAAGTAACAACAAACTGTATTTTGAGTCATGTGTATAAAAACGAGGAAATTTCCTCGTTTTGCAGGAGTAGTGCCAAGTAACAACAAACAGTGTTTTGAGTCATGTGTAAATCCTATCCATGCAAAAGCGAGGAAATTTCCTCGTTTTGCAGCAGTAGTGCCCAGTAACAACAAACTGCGTTTTTATATTTTTGTAGCCATCCCTGTAAAAACGAGGAAATTTCCTCGTTTTTTGCCGCAGTAGAACCAAGTAACAACAAACTTTGTTTTGAGTCATGTGTAAATCCTATCCATGTAAAAACGAGGAAATTTCCTCGTTTTGCCGCAGTAGTGACCAGTAACAACAAACTGCGTTTTGAAACTTTTGTAGCTCCCATCCGTGTAAAAACGAGGAAATTTCCTCGTTTTGCCGCAGTAGTGCCAATAACAACAAACTGTGTTTTGAGTCATGTGTAAATCCTATCCATGCAAAAACGAGGAAATTTCCTCGTTTTGCAGCAGTAGTGCCCAGTAACAACAAACTGCGTTTTGAAACTTTTGTAGATCCCATCCCTGTAAAAACGAGAAAATTTCCTCGTTTTTTTGCCGCAGTAGAACCAAGTAACAACAAACTGTATTTTGAGTCATGTGTAAATCCTATCCATCTAAAAACGAGGAAATTTCCTCGTTTTGCAGCAGTAGTGCCCAGTAACAACAAACTGCTTTTTGAGCCTTTTGTAGATCCATGTAACAAACGTGAAACTATGTTTTGAGTCTTTTGTAGATCCTGTCCAGTGCCGCAGTAGTGCCAAGTAACTGTGTTTTGAGTCATGTATAAATCCTATTCATGTAATAACGAGGTAATTTCCTCGTTTTGTCACAATAAGAAGAAAATACCATGAATATGTAGTTTTTGTGATTTACACAATCAACTGTCGAGACACTTTTTAAACAAATAAATACATAATTTAAATAACCATTTATAGAGGATATTTGTTGGTTTGTCGTGAATATAGGATTTATTTTCATCTCGAAGTGAGAAAACTTATATTTTATCGTGCTTTAGCATGGTAACCTTTTTCTTGTAACAGGCATGGGTCTACACTAAAAACAACGCATATTAGATCTAGACGGTGAAAAATGATTTTTTTCAATCACAAGTATCCTGAATAATATAGCTTCCCTGGTGACATATGTGCTTAACCTACAATATGTGGGATAGTATTCGCCAATTTGTTACCAATACAGTGGCGAATGAGCTTCCTTATCGACACGAATACACAAAAGTCATCAGAGCTAGAGATATCTCTTAAAAACAGATATCTCTCAAAGAACAGAGATATCTCGTTAAAAAGAGATACATCCTGAAGTTAAAGAGACATCTCTCTAACTTAAAAGTGATATATTTTTTTGAATAATTATAGGTTATTAGATATGTATGGGGATATATGCATGAGTTCTTCAGCGTAACAATATTGCGAGACTTTAGGAGCGTAATACGATGAAGAACGAGTGCATATAAATACCAAAACAATTACTACTACTACTACGGCTTACGTTGATGCTAATACTATACTTTAAACAACTGCTCCTGCTACTACACTACTACTGCTACTACTACTACTTTTAGAACTGCTACTACTACTGCTACTAATATCATTACTACTACTAATAATAATAGTTGTAGTAGTAGAAATAGTAGCAGTAGTAGACTAGTAGTAGCAACAGCAGTAGTAGTAGTATTAGTAGCAGCAGCAGCAGTAGTAGAAGCTGCAGCAGCAGCAGCAGCAGTAGTAATAGTAGTAGCTGCAGCAGCAGAACAACAGCATTAGCAGTAGAAGTAGCAGCAGAGCAACATCAGTAGTAGTAGTAGTAGTAGTAGTAGTAGTAGTAGCAGCAGTAGTTGCATAAGCAGAAGTAACAGTCGTAGCAGCAGTAGTAGTAGCAGCAACAATGTGAACATCAATCAAGTCGAAATATCAAATTTAACATAATGCAATACATAATGAAAAAAACATGTGCGCTCTGTTTCATCAGTGGTATGCTTAGAAGAATCGTTATGTGATCCACCTTTCTCTTCTGGTTTCTGAAAAAGACTATAAGCAAATTCTTGTAAATACACGTGCAAACTATGTCAACAGTTTAAGTTGATCTGTTAAGTCGTTAAGAAGCGTACTTGTTTATGTTAACATACTTGTTTATGTTAAACACACACTCCTGAAAATATGTTTAATGGATATGAACTATTTCATATTAAAATATGAAATATGATTTATATGAAATATAAATTAAAACAAATATCAAGATTATATGATTATGATGCTCACATATACGTCCGAAAGTGACAGCTAACGCGAACATTAGTAATACTGACACGTGTCGATGTGACTGTGACAGCCGTACGCTATGCTACCAGAAACATACGTATCAGGTACATACGGGTTAGAATCACGTCGGAACATGTTAGTTTCATACTTACTTTCATATACTTTCGAGTTATCCATCACATACGTACATGTTAGTATATCGTTCGCACTAGCGGATCCAGTGGGGAGCGCACCCGGCGCCCCACTCCCACCCCCCCCCCCCCCAACCCCTAAAGTTTCTGGATCATACATGTATGTCCATGTTACTGTAGATAAAATATCAAACAATTTCGATGCACGCTCTCAGTATATATTGTTTTCTCTTTCGCTTCGCTCGCTGGAAGCATAATGGCTAATGAGTGGTTTAATTAACATATTGTTAAATCCTTTTTGTGTTAAACAATTTCGATGCACCTCAGTATAAAAAAAAATCTCGCTCGTTTCGCTCGCTCGACGTATAATGGATAATGACTGGTTTAATTAACACATTGTTAAATCCATTATGTGTTAAACAATTTCGAAGCACACCCTTAGTATAAAAACAATTTTCGCTTCGCTCGCTCGACGCATAATGGCTAATGAGTGGTTTAATTAACACATTGTTAAAGGGATTGTAGCGACACAGCCAAACAAGCTCTGTTATTTAGAGTTCTGAAAACCTTGGAAAAAGGTGAAAGAAAAATGTGTAAATTTTCATATTTAAAACTATTGCATATATGGTAATTTAGAACCGTGATGTCAAAGCTTTCAAAATGGCCGCTTCCATATCTGTTTCAACAGAAACTTCAAATGATCGATATATTCTTCTTTGTTTATCATCCGATTTTGATAATTCTTTCACCCATATTCAAGTTTTTCAGAACTCTTAATATTAAAGATGGTTTGGCTGTGTCGCTACATTCCTTTTAAATCCTTTTTGTGTTAAAAAATTTCGATGCACGCCCTCAGTATAATTTTTTTCTCGCTCGCTTCGCTAGTTCGACGCATAATGGCTAATGACTGGTTTCATTAAGACATTGTTTAATCCTTTTAGTTGAAAACGGACTTTTTTACCCTATCAACTACCGCAACCGTTGTATGAGGCTAGATACGGACCGACCCGAAAATTGACCAAAATCTTACGCCTCCACTAAGCTGAAATCCTGGATCCGCCCCTGGTACGCGCATGTGAACTATTCAAGATTGTTCGTTTAAGTATCGCGGATGTATAATTGTCAAATGCCCGTGCTTGAAGAACTTGAATGCGTACAGCTAAGAATCATGTATGCAGTGTTTCTGTCATGTACACGTTTTAATATTTACGTCAGCCTGTAGGGTACCCTGTCGTGTTAGCTTGCGCCTGCGTACGTGTTGATATAGTGTACGGTGTACGTACGCAATGTATTATATAAATATAATATATTATTGGTATTACAGTGTTTAATATTAACAGTTAATTACGTTCCAAAACTATTTGTTATATACTAATATTATAATTAATATTAATGACTGAACAAATACAAGTTAATCTATATTTAGAAAAACTAATGGGAGAGAAATAGAATATTGTTTTCCCCAATTATCACTGCACGATAGCTTGCTAATTTATTGACGATTACGCGATCTTAATGTTACTAAAGTGGATTAACTTATGTTTACTTCGTTCAGATTATCATGATTATATGAAGAAAAAAACAACAACTATAAACTATGTTTAAGAATTTACAAACAATTTATTTCTGTTGTTGTTGTTGTTTTATCAGAAATTCGCAGTTACTGTTACTGTAACGTACCATTTACAATACAGCACAATACACAGCGTACTTAAACTAGTATGTTGCCACGCTTCGTCGGTACGATCCAACAGATATACATGGACATTAACAGAATTTGTTGATATGGATGTGTAGGCTGCATTAAATTAAACTTCAATTGGCAATTTAGATTTTGGTTGACCTTCTTGAAAGAACCTACAACCGCCTTACGGTTTGTGGCAACTTGAATATCAGATTGAAATGTAAGGAACCGTGCCACGTTTTATGTACGTTACGTATTATCTGCATAATGTTGATAATGTCTTTGTTTTGTTTTGTATGGTGTTTTACGGCATTTCTAACACATGCAAGGTTATATATGACGGTCGATTGTTCATATTAACTATAACGAATGTACGTGTAGGTTTTAAGTATTTCATTTTGTATCACATACTTACATGTAAGGTAAAATATGTGTATGCGTTAGTCTGATATACACGCGTGGTAGCTATAACGTGCGTTCTTATTAATACTGTGTCGTATGAACAATAAGACGTTTCATAAGTCTTATTTCGTGGACCAGATATAGTGCTCGTGTTTTTTTGATCCACATTTCTTTAAAGGGACACACTTGAAATGTTTATCAAGCATTGAAATCAGCGTCTCGATTTATTTATCCAGTAGCATTTTGACTATAAACCTGCTTGCATACAATTTAATTACATTCTGAGATTAATTTGTTTCGTCTTAGTCTACCATAAGTTTATGTATTTAGACAGCAATCTAATTGCGTAATAAAACAAAATATATTCGGTGTAACGATGCAATTTTAACACTATTAACTTTAGATTACTTTGGAGAAACCATTCAAATGTGACCAGTCTATGGATTGGCTTATCGTTTGATCAATCCACATGGTCAATGATCATTTATCATAAATATATACTGAAACGAAAAAGAAACGCAACCCGGGAATTTCCGCTATGTATTGTATGTACTGCAGTTAATCGTAAGAAATTTCCGTTCGGAAAAACGTCTAAAACAGCAACTAGTATTCCTTCGAAAAGTTGCATTATTGGCCGAGTACGTGTTTGGCTCTGGCATGTGAGCAAACTTAGGATGCACATTTTTTGCAAACAGTTAACTCTTCATTAAATACATTACTAAAATGGCTCAATTTTTCAAAGAGAAACTTCAACATTTATGAATTTACAAAGTGCACTGCGATAAAACTTCTACAACATCACAGTTGTATCCTTTCTCTAACTAACTGAAACTTTTTGTTTACACAACATCTTTGAATTTCTTTGGAATAGTATGTGAATTAAGTGTGCAGTATATACAATATATATAGTGGAAATTCCCGAGTCTGATTACGTGTTTAACTAACCAATGCTAAAATAAAACACCACAAATGGAAAATACTGTTTTATATTCATGTATTTCTACAACATTTTTTAGTTTCAGTTTTAAAACAGATGATGGCATTTTTAATGCATTGACTTAAAAATCATTTGAACATAAAGTCATTGCTTTAAAAAAAAGGATAATGTAATATCAATTGAAAGGAGTACATTTTTTTTTTTCAGAATTGTTCAAATACATTATTGTTGCATTAACTTGATAAAAAAATTAAACGAACCATAAACATGATAAACCACGAAAAGGCTCGTGAAGAAGTTATTTCCTGACTATGGTTACGCGCCATTGTTGGCTGTTTTAAACTTGGCAATAAAATCGCAGTTTATTACAACGCTAGCATCGTGTGTAGACATCGCATAGGTGCTAATATTGGTAATTTCATAACGTTTCTTTTATTTATTTTTTAAGAAATCTAGACCGGAAGTCTCATGACATCAGGTTTTGGAATAGATTGCTTTATAAACAAAAAAGAAGATGTGCATGTCGATGTAGCGCCTTCACGAATTAATTGATGCACCATACTAAAATAACAGGTTTTGAACTGTTTTAAAAAGACACTAAATATGATCATTTGTATAATTATATTAAACTCGGGTAGAAAGAAATAACAATGAGCGATATTTTTAAAAATCATTATTGCATAGTGCCATTTTAAACAGTTCATGTTTTATAATATAATGTTTCGTGTAGGTTGCATTCGTCTAGCCTAGAAGAATTCATATATATACTCGGTAAAAAACGTTTTGGACCAGGGTATATAAAGTCATATATAAAAATAAAACTAGTGGACAAAATTTAAGTATCTTTCTTTAGTAACAAAGGTCTACCCTACCCGGTTAATTTGGTACCAGGAAAATTAAATTCCAAACAAGATTTGATTTTAAAAAAATATCGCGAATACACAAAGGGTCTGTAAAAAATGTTGCAAAGTCCATACAAAGTAACAGTTACGGACACATTCGAGTAAGCAATAAAAATATTATTATTTTTCGCAAACTTTCATTGTAAACGATAATTATTGTTGATTGTTGATCTATTGTGAATTATCAACTGAGATCATAAGGGTTATGGTCATGGTTCAGCGATCATTATACGAGTTCGAACCCTGCCATGGTCCTAAACTTCTTTTACAGAGTATATATAAAGGTAAATAATACATTTCATAATTAATCGTTTTAGTTTGAAACAGGAAAGCAAATTCAAAACCGGAAGTAACCTAATTTATAATCTGCAACATCGAGATTCTTATAATTTTATGTGGTTATGGAATAATTTGTGAGATTATTTTCTCATCATTATCTATTTAAAATCGCTATAAAATGGATGTAGGAACGTTAATTCAACGCTACAATAAAATATAACATAAGTAAATTGTTTTTCACATTTGATGACGTAATAAGTTTACAGATCATGTACGCATGGTTGAATTCTTGAATTAGATCCTTATCGCGGAGGTAATTAACACCTCTGCCTGCCCCTCTAATCCTTATGAAAACACTCCAATTAGTGGCTAAGGACGTATGCTTGTCAGGAGTTTATGCCTCAAGGCGTTATTTGGTCAGATAATTATGTCATTAATTAACACTGGGAAATGAATGTTTTGACCCACTTTAAAGGGATCGCGGCACGGTTTTAAAGGGTCCCGGTCAGATTAAGGATCGCGGCATGTCTGTTTCATAAGTAAGGGATCGCGGCGCCGATACGCCATAAATGGCTGGGGAAGACCCTGGTCTAGGATTCTTAGATACATTGTAATTGAATATTCATAATCATAGATACATACGACACGATAATTAAAACTAGCTAGTTTACAGAACAAACAAAGAATGATGTTTTGTTTATAGAATAAAGGTATCAACAAGTTATCATGCTGACATTTTAACTGCAATTAAAGAAAAATCCATCTATTTTGTTCACAATGCAAAGAGAATAATAAATGGGTATTTTCATGACACCCTATATCAGGCCTGAGACGCCATATCAGCCCTCGAGCTGAGAGCTTTAGCTCGAGGGCTGATATGGGTGGAGGGCCTGATGTAGCGTGTGATATGAAAATACACATTTTTATTCTGTTTATCATATACTTCAGCAATGACTTTGTTGAACTGCCAAATTCAACTAATTTACTGCGCTTTTTTTCCAGGGAGAATTAATAAATGTAATCACATTTGTATGTTTTCATTCACGTCTGTCGCGTAAACTTGTGTAGATATAAACGACATTTCTTTCCGAAATTTGATTTAAAATGAATGTCATTTACTTTGAAATTGTCTAATTCAGAAAGTGAATGGTCACAAGTGGTTATTTTATCCACGGATGGTTCTATATAATTGAGTTTATTATAAAGTTGTTAAACTATCTTTGGGGTCCGTGTATTATTTATTTCTTTATTTGACTTTTATCTATCTATCATCCATTTTATTTCATCCTCATTACTAGTCAAGTCATTTCCGTAGAGTTATGGTCAAAGATGACAGCTCAACGTACACATGTAGATGTATCGCCAATAATCTGGCGCGAAAGCAGGATGACAAACAGACGACAAACGATACGAGTGACACATCGTATACAATCGTAACTAATCGGTAATTTCCGTATCACTCCGCTGAAAGAATCATAAAGAATATTCGGTTATTTCCGTGATATGACATTTGTTAACCGTGTGATGAAGCTTTATTGCCCGGCAACTACATCCTGATTGATATGACTGCCTAAGTCTATATCGTAACAACGTATTTATATGGAAGTTTGTGATAAAATCTCATACTCAACGAGTACTAAGATAAATGAATACAATTATTGAAGCAAATTGTTCTGCATATTACCTAATTTTGATTATATCGCACCAATACTACATTTTAAACCTAAAAATATATGCAGGGAAATGCGATTGTAGAGATAAGAGAATCAGGCACTTCTGAAAACACCATGAGAGAAGTGAAAATCAAATAGAGTATATTAATACCTATATATACGCATATAAACATGTCAATATTCCCGATCACCCGTGAAATTCTCTTAAACATACGCTTGAGCAGTAAAATACAATACAAATCTCTTATTACTCTGTTTTAAAACACACTTTTAGATATGTGTATTTCTCCCTCATAACATTTGATATAATAACCATGATAACATACACTGTTCTTAGATAAAATATTTAGTAATATAACTAACATAAATAAACATGTACACTGTAGAACTTAAATAAAAAGAAACAAAAAAATAATATAAAAATGCTTACCTGTGAAATGTAAGTCGTTTCATCTCTTTTAAATCCATCTTCTATATACTGACTGTAACAATATGTTTTTCAAAGTGTCAAAAACGCCCACTAATACACTAAACCACCAGATGCTAAACCAGATGCACCAGCTGTTATTTAGACAACGGGTGGACGAGTCTATTTTGCCAATTAGGGGTGATAAGTTATCTGTCGCTATGAAGAGTTGGTTTAATTGAATCAGTATTTTAATTACAATAATTCCAGTATGTGAATTACAAGAAATCAATATTGTAAATTTAATAAGATTAAACAAATGAATTTGTTGGAAATTATTGTCACAATGACAAAAGAGTAATATAGGAAAAATCAAAAAAAATCCTAAATACCTATAGCGAAAATGGTATCTTCCAGAAATTATAATTTGGATTTAGTTGAATTTTAGCTGTGTTTCGAGCCTTTTGGAAGAAATATATTATTTGCGATGTATTATTTCCACGGATTTAAAGAAATTGAAGGTAAGAATGAATATTTATTATTTTTTAAGTTGCTAATATATAAAAAAGTGAATATTAAATAATACAGCAGGTGCTTGATTTATACTATTAAACCACCGATTTATCGTGTCGTTATGTTTTATAGAGTATACATTTGCATAATATAGCAGTGGCATTTCAGTTGTATATATATATATATATATATATATATATATATATATATATTTATAAATGTTATTTCGGATTAAAAGTTTCTTTAATATAATACTGCATACATGTCCGTCCCTCTCTCTCTCTCTCTCTCTCTCTCTCTCTCTCTCTCTCTCATGGGATAATGTAGGGTCCTTATATATAAGAACTCTAGATAATGTGAACTATCGAGTTTTATTTTTCACTGCCAGTTGTTGCAACTTTATTTAGAGTGAAAAAAACTGTTAATTTTAAATATTTAACTTTAACTTGGAAATGTCCTAACTAAGAAATTGAGTGGTAGTTTTTGAAAATCGGTCAAAATCGGTTATTAAGATATATATCGTTGTTTTGACATACACAGACATACGGATAAGGGATGCACGGGCGGATTCATTCGTATGCGAATTAAAATATCAAGTACTACATATAACGCGTAGCTAGAATTTGACAAATTGAAGTAAACCGTACATTAATTTATATATAGCCACAGAGGACATCATTCTAAAAACAAAATTACAAATAAATGAAAGTTTAAAACCAGACAATATTATTAAATTTCAGATCGTGTTTAGTCATGGCGTGTAATAATTGTAATGCGTGTAATGCACTTGAAGAGTAAAGAAAGTCATCAATGGGGTTACATTTTGACGTGCTGTTCGATGTAAAATTACTTTGAATAAACGCAGACTTACTGTTATCTTTAACAGTTTGCATTATACACTATTATAGATAAACATCACGCAAATAAACGCAAGGTAGTAATTCCGGATTTGTATTTTTTTAGAATTGTTCAGCTACATTATTTCTTTATTAACTTGATAAAATTAAACTAAATAAGCCATAGATCACATAAAGAATTTACACTGAACATTTAAAATAAAAGACCCGAGAAGGTATATCTATCCCAACTATGGTTACACGCTAGAGATAGCAATTTTAAACTTGGCGGTAAAAAAATCGTAATAGAATGCGTTCTAACAAGCCTAGTCTTCCGTGTATTCCAGTCGTAATTGTGGAATTGTTCAAATACATTATTGTTGCATTAACTTGATAAAATAAATTAAATTTTAGGTCTTCCTAAAATACATCCTCAATAACATCAGTAGGGATGTTTTCTAACAACCATATTAAGTTCACGACATAAGACTTCGCTCCGCTTCATAATGCTATGCATCTATGCATTTTGCGTTACAAAAGTGAGAATTTCAAAGTAACTATTCACTGCCACCTGACAGTTATCCATATCGTACAAACTCGATAACTTCCGTAGACTATCGGAACTTGAGGCTGTTCCGAATCATATAATTGCGGTGTTAGGTATAGTTGCATGTGAAATGGATACTTTCTGCATGAAAACAAAATAGAATCTAAAAACACGTCTGCATTTTAGAGTGCGTCCATAGTAATTTCAATAAAATAACATGGTTATTCAGCGGTTTATATGTGGGAAAGGGTTGAACACGTGACGAAATCAGCTTAATCTCTCTGGTGGCTGGTCCGAAAATATGTAAATAAGTTTGAGCAGACCAGTATAGGTCATATACCACTATTGCATTTCCCATAGGCCTCCATTATAGCCATTTGGCCTACAACCCCTTTTCCTATATCCGAACTGATGATAAAACCTAAATGTTTTTAAAGAACTATCTTAGAGACATTCAAAAATGACCAGCAAATTGGGACTATTGTATTGCGTTCAGCCTCTAATATTGCACTGAAGGTGGGCACCCCCCGAATGGCAGTAAAGAAATTTTACTTTTTGCAAAAATACTCTCAGTACAATTGTACCCATAACAATGCAAATTTCAGTCAATATATCCTTACTGAACATGTTTTATGTTGGAAATATATTTTTTGGATGTTTTATGGGGATTTGTTATGATTTGGATAATTTTATCAGAATCAACCTTACAATCTGACTTTATGCCCTAATAGACCTATACTTTTTTCAACCAATCAGAAGCCCCAAATCAATAGTGGTATGGGTGCCAGTAAGCGAGTTGTCTACTATACTGTCTCTGTTTAAAAGAAACTAACCCGCCAAATAACTGCACAATTTCACTACAAAACCGATTATTAAAACACAATCCAGATGTTCGGGTCCGTATCTAGCCCCATAAAACGGTTGCGGTAGTGCATTGATAGGGTAAAATAGTCCGTTTTCAACTAAAAGGATTAAACAATGTGTTAATGAAACCAGTCATTAACCATTATGCGTCGAGCTAGCGAAGCGAGCGAGAACTTTTTTTATACTGAGGGCGTGCATCGAAATTGTTTAACACAAAAAGGATTTAACAATGTGTTAATTAAACCAGTCATTATCCATTATGCGTCGAGCGAGCGAAACGAGCGAGAAGATTTTTTATACTGAGGGCGTGCATCGAAATTGTTTAACACAAAAAGGATTTAACAATGTGTTAATTAAACCAGTCATTATCCATTATGCGTCGAGCGAGCGAAACGAGCGAGAAGATTTTTTATACTGAGGGCGTGCATCGAAATTGTTTAACACAAAAATGATTTACAATATGTTAATTAAACCACTCATTAACCATTATGCTTCCAGGGAGCGAAGCGAAAAAGAAAAAGATTATACTGAGACCGTGCATCGAAATTGTTTGATATTTTACCTACAGTAACATGGACATACATGCATGATCCGGACATGATCCGGAAACTTTATGGGGGGGGGGGGGGTGCGCTAGGGCGTACGATATACTAAAATGTACGTATGTGGTAGATAACTCGAAAGTATATGAAAGTAAGTATGAAACTAACATGTTCCGACACGATTCTAACTCGTATGTACCTGATACGTATGTTACTGGGCTTATATTACGGTAGCATAGCGTACGGCTGTCACAGTCACATCGACACGTGTCAGTATTACTAACGTTCGTGTTAGCTGTCTCGTTCGACGTATATGTGAGCATCATCATCATATAATCTTGATATTTGTTTTAATTCATATTTCATATAAATCATATTTCATATTTTAATATGAAATAGTTCATATCCATTAAACATATTTTCAGAAGTGTGTGGTTAACATAAACACGTATGTTAACATAAACAAGTACGCTACTTAACGACTTAACAGATCAACTTAAATTGTTGACATAGTTTGCACGTGTATTTACAAGAATTTGCTTATAGTCTTTTTCAGAAACCAGAAACATAAGGAAGAAGAGACAGGTGGATCACATAACGATTCTCCTAAGCATATACCACTTATGAAACAGAGCGAACATGTTTTTTTTATTATGTATTGCATTATGTTAAATTTGATATTTCGACTTGATTGATGTTCAGATTGGTGCTGCTACTACTACTGCTGCTACGACTGTTACTGCTGCTAATGCAACTACTGCTGCTTCTGCTACTACTACTACTACTATTACTACTACTACTACTACTACTACTGATGTTGCTCTGCTGCTACTTATACTGCTAATGCTGCTGTTCTGCTGCAGCTACTACTATTTATACTGCTGCTGCTGCAGCTTCTACTACTGCTGCTGCTGCTACTAATAGTACTACTACTACTGCTGTTGCTACTACTAGTCTACTACTGCTACTATTTCTACTACTACAAATATTATTATTAGTAGTAGTAATGGTATTAGTAGCAGTAGTAGTAGCAGTTCTAAAAGTAGTAGTAGTAGCAGTAGTAGTGTAGTAGCAGGAGCAGTTGTTTAAGGTATAGTATTATCATCAATGAAAGCCGTAGTAGTAGTAGTAATTGTTTTGGTATTTATATGCACTCGTTCTTCATCGTATTACGCTCCTAAAGTCTCGCAATATTGTTACGCTGAAGAACTCATGCATATATCCCCATACATATCTAATAACCTATAATTATTCAAAAAAATATACCACTTTTAAGTTAGAAAGATTTCTCTTTAACTTCAGGATGTATCTCTTTTTAACGAGATATCCCTGTTCTTTCAGAGATATCTGTTTTTAAGAGATATCTCTCGCTCTGATGACTTTTGTGTATTCGTGTCGATAAGAAAGCTCATTCGTCACTGTATTGGTAACAAATTGGCGAATACTATCCCACATATTGTAGGTTAAGCACATATGTCACCAGGGAAGCTATATTATTCAGGATACTTGTGATTGAAAAAATTCATTGTTCACCGTCTAGATGTAATATGCGTTATTTTTAGTGTAGACCCATGCCTGTTACAAGAAAAAGGTTACCATGCTAAAGCACGATAAAATATAAGTTTTATCACTTCGAGATGAAAATAAGTCCTATATTCAGGACAAACCAACAAATATCCTCTATAAATTTTATTTAAATTATGTAGTTATTCGTTTAAAAAGTGTCTCGTCAGTTGATTGTGTAAATCACAAAAACTACATATTCATGGTCTTTTCTTCTTATTGTGACAAAACGAAGAAATTACCTCGTTATAACATGAATAGGATTTACACATGACTCAAAACACAGTTTGTTGTTACTTGGCACTACTGCGGCATTGGATAGGATCTACAAAAGGCTCAAAAAGCAGTTTGTTGTTACTGGGCACTACTTCTGCAAAACGAGGAAATTTCCTTGTTTTTAGATGGATAGGATTTATACATGACTAAAAACACAGTTTGTTGTTACTTGGCACTACTGCGGCAAAACGAGGAAATTTCCTCGTTTTTACAGGGATGGGATCTACAAAAGTTTCAAAAGTTAGTTTGTTGTTACTGGGCACTACTTCTGCAAAACGAGGAAATTTCCTCGTTTTTACTTGGATATGATTTACACATGACTCAAAACACAGTTTGTTGTCACTTGGTTCTACTGCGGCAAAAAACGAGGAAATTTCCTCGTTTTTACAGGGATGGGATCTACAAAAGTTTCAAAACGCAGTTTGTTGTTACTGGGCACTACTTCTGCAAAACGAGGAAATTTCCTCGTTTTTACATGGATAGGATTTACACATGACTCAAAACACAGTTTGTTGTTACTTGGTTCTACTGCGGCAAAAAACGAGGAAATTTCCTCGTTTTTACAGGGATGGGATCTACAAAAGTTTCAAAACGCAGTTTGTTGTTACTGGGCACTACTGCTGCAAAACGAGGAAATTTCCTCGTTTTTGCATGGATAAGAATTACACATGACTCAAAACACTGTTTGTTGTTACTTGGCACTACTGCTGCAAAACGAGGAAATTTCCTCGTTTTTATACACATGATTCAAAATACAGTTTGTTTTTACTTGGTTCTACTGCGGCAAAAAACGAGGAAATTTCCTCGTTTTTATGCCATGAAAATGCGAGGAAATTTCCACGCTCGTGTCAATGTGGCCTCTGCATGGAGCATATTTTAGCTCTTGGATAGCACGTTTTTTTGCAAAGTGAAAATTGGGCGGTGTTTATTTGCATTTTTACCCTATATAAAATGCTCATTTATATAGTGAAAAAGGGATTTTATTGGCAAATCCCTTTTTATTCTGGCGCCTCTTGTGTGTAATATTCTCCCTTAATAATAATAGTTATGTGTAGTATTTATTTGCAATGTTTATTTATATAAATCATCGTAAAATGTCGATAATGAATTTTCGCTCAGTAGATAGTTAGTATTATTTAAAGCTATGTGCGCTGTGGTAATATTGGGTCTTTCATAATATTGAGATTTAAATAGTTTATGTATAAATGTACTTCATAAAACGAATACTGGTATTTTAAATCAAATAGTACATAATAATAGTCTGATTATAATAATGTTCTACTAAATATTTTATGTTTAGAGGTTGACCCATTAATAGTTCGACACTATGTTCAACCCATTTACAGTTCGACAATATGCTTTCCTCTTTGATTGTGCGATGACCGGACAGATTGTGTACCCTATAATGACGTCTACTTAAATGCTTATAGGACGGTAGCGTTTGATGTTTGTCTTTAATCTAGTATCCTCGTACCCTTAACGGTTAATGTTTTATGGACATTGCTCATAATTCGTAAAGCACTCATTGTTCATAGTTTGTGAAGCACTCATCCTTGTTCATAATCATTTTAATATAATCGTTATTGAACTTGTTAAAATGTTTATCAAAAGAGGTTGTGACCCTATCATTTTGCAACATACTGCATGTTTAGTGGTTGACCCATTTACAGTTCGACACTATGCTTTCCTCTTTGATTGTGCGATGACCGGACATATTGTGGACCCTATGATGACGTCTACCTAAATCCTTATAGGACGGTAGCGATTGATGTTTGTCTTTAATATTTTATCTTCGTACCCTTAACGGTGTGTTCTTTAGTTTTTTATGGATTTGCCAAGAAGTTTGTGAAGCACTAATTTTCCTATTACATAATATTTTCGTCAGGTATGGAACTACCGTTTATAAACAAATATTTGTATCCCTATGTGTACGAAATGTTACCTCTTTTCGCATATTTCATCCTGTATTGCAATGAAAGAGATTTCATGTTGAGTCTTTCACCCGATACTCAGGCAGATGTAATTGAAGCATTTAACGAGCCCTTTCGGCATTGGATGAAACATTGAACATTGACTATCCTTTCCTTTCTACAATGGGTAATAATATTTATCCGAAGGAATTTCAACTCAACAAAGCTGACATGTCTGATACCGTCACATCTATTTTTGAATTACATCTGTCTATTGAAAATGGCGAACTAATTAGTAAAATCGATCACAAGAGGGATGATTTTAATTTTGATATTGTTAATTATCCCCATTTAGATGGAGATGTTCCCCGAACTACTTCTTATGGGGTCTATGTTTCTCAACGTTTTCGTTTCTTTACAGCTCGTTTTTAGGACTTTAACATTCATAAGATTTGTATAACTAAAAAGCAACTCCAGCAAGGCTACCGTTACCAAAACATTTGCAAAATTGTATTATTGTAATCCTAATTTACTTTTAAATTATAAAAGTAATTTAAGAACTCTTCTGCGACAAGGACTCTCACAAATTGACTTTCTATGGTGATGTGGTTTACAAACTTCGTTTGATCCTTGTTTATAATTATATTAATATAATCTTTATTAAACTTGTTAAAAGGTTTATCAAAAGAGGTTATGACCCTATCATTTTGCAACATGTTTAGTGTTGACCCATTTACAGTTCGACACTATGCTTTCCTCTTTGATTGTGCGATGACCGAACAGATTGTGGACCCTGTGTTGACTTCTACCTAAATCCTTATAGGACGGTAGCGTTTGATGTTTGTCTTTAATCTTGTATCCTCGTACCCTTAACAGTTTGTTCTCTTGTTGCTATGGCTGCTACCAAGACACTGAGTACTTATTTTGCTGGTTTCTATTTTTTTTATATTATATTATGTGGTTTATTTATATTGCCTATTAATGGCGGGGATATTTTTATTTACACGGTCCTATTTATTGTGATGACAATAGGGTAAGAATGATGTTTGGTGCACCCTAGAACCTGGTTTAAACTCCCAGCGACCTTTTTGCTTGACCATTTCCAAGGCGGTAGCTCTATTGTCAACCATTTTGTGTTTGTGTTGTCTTATCTTACATTCTATTCATTTTTAAAGTCGTTCTGTGTTCTGTGTTTCAGTGTGTGGTTGACTGTCGTCCTTGAATGCTACTTATCCTGTTCGAGTTGTATATCTACTTTTAAAAATTGGCTGCTCACGAAAGATATTGAAATTATTTTTGAGGAAAACTCGTTTATCTTTGGAACACACGTTTGACAAAAATGCAATCAACTTAATCCAGGCCATCATTTCAGAGACAAAATACTACTTCTATTACTGCAGATGCTCAAAACAACATACACACAATTTCAACATTGACGAACAGAATTCAATTTCTGTGTAAAACGGGCAAAGAAATATCCATTGTAGAAAAAAACTACAACACATTTTTAAATTCATGGGAAACGTTTCACGAACTGTTAAATTAGGAAAAATAAGACCCAGTTGTTTATGTGTTATTATTGCTCAATATAATGCCAGAAACTAAATCTAGAGACATATCCTCAAACACCAAACCCCACTCACCATATTATTTATTTAAGAAGAAATACCCCTCACCTCATCCTGATCCCCAACCAATAACGTTAAGTTTTACAGGTTTTAGTCATATTATTCATAAGGTATTCACTTTTCTAAGTGTGAATGTAAATTTGTTGTCAAAACCATAAAAGGTCGCTTGGAACCAAATAAAAGTACTTAACAGAATTTTGCTATATAAATATTTATTTTTGAATTATGTTCTATAAACTAGTGTTGATCTATAGAAAACTAGTGAGCGAGTGACTGTGTGATCTGATTTGTAAAATAATACATGACGTCGGATGAATTATCCGGCTTCAAATTCAATTAGGTTTATTCTCCCTGTAGTAAACCATGAATGCTTCATAATGAGTAAATACTGATTAGGGAGGTCTGGTTTCAAACCAAAAACGTTTGCATTCGCAAAATGGCAATGTAATGCAGTCCAATAAAAAAACGATAATTCGGTATTATGATACGAACAGTTTATATTATTTTGATAGTGTTTAAACTGATCTAAATCCGTTTCAGACATAATTGACGGATCAGGCATACGAATAACTGTTACAAAACTGTTAAGGGAGTATGAAGCTGGGCTGCTAGAAATGGGACATTCCATTAGTTTTTATCAAATCATACCACCATTTCAACAGTCATATATGTCAAAGGCGTACTGTGGGAAGGAATGTATCGAACAGGTATGGTCATCATTAATTTTATGACAATATTTACAAATATTATATATTCAGTCAATGAGCATGCATTATCGAAAAGGTATGGTCATCATTTTTTTTTATGACAATATTTGACAATATTATATATTCAGTCAATGAGCATGCATTATCGAAAAGGTATGGTCATCATTAATTTCATGACAATATTTACCAATATTATATATTCAGTCAATGAGCATGCATTATCGAAAAGGTATGGTCATCATTAATTTCATGACAATATTTACCAATATTATATATTCAGTCAATGAGCATGCATTATCGAAAAGGTATGGTCATCATTAATTTCATGACAATAATTACCAATATTATATATTCAGTCAATGAGCATGCATTATCAAAAAGGTATGGTCATCATTAATTTAATGACAATATTTGCCAATATTATATATTCAGTCAATGAGCATGCATTATCGTCACGCTTTCTAAATCAATTCATCATCATCATCATCAGTTTGTATACCTTGACAAATGCCAATATAGCGTATGCTATGGTATATAAATCTGCATTCAAACTTGTGTGTTCGTTTCTTGATGAGACATATGCAAGTGTTGCTTTTTCAATCAATTCCATTCAAATTGTCAATACATTAATCGCTTCTATCAAACAGTAATATTCTTTGAGTTGTGTGTGAAATATGTGTGTAACAGTATTTCCATGTCAAACGTTATATGTTTTTATTTTCGTCATTAATATGGATAAGTATGTATTGCATGTTTACGCCATGATTTTACCCGTTGTCTATGGCAAGTATAAGTAGTTCGCCAATTCAAAGTTTCAATAATAGTTTCTTTGAAACATTAATATTCTTTGCTTTGTGTCTGGAACGTGAGTGTGACGGTATTCGACTTTAAACTATATATGTTGTTTTTTTCATCTGTAATATGTATGTGTGTTTGACATGTTTACTTCATGTTTTTTACCGATGATCTATGGCAGATATACATATTTCACCAATGTTTGCCGTTATCATGCTGTATTTCTCACGACAGCTATTTTACGCTTGCTTGCGTAAAATCTTGAAAAATCTTGAAAATGTTCTCCTGATACATTTTTATGTTTCTTTATGACTATATATTACATGTGTCGTTTATTCTACTATAGGGTCTAGCAATGCATCAAGGGACTGAGGCGATAAAAATATTTGGAGTTGCTCAGCACTCACACCAAATTGGAATCAACATAACAACCCGGCACTTTCGGTTTGTAGACAATGTATTTCGCTACTGATGTGCGTAAGCATGTGTCCATTTTCCATATTAACCTTTAACCGCATAGATATTGTACACTTACGTATTTCCATACGTTTTAATAACACAGAAATGGCAGATAAAGGTAGTCAGAGTGTCTCAGAGATGGCCAAAATAATATATACAGATTACCTTCGATAAGCAGTAACTAATATGGCGCATGCACGCATTTGATACTTAAACGTAGATAGAAAAGTCCAGAGAGAAATGTAGCAGTCAAAGACCACAGTCAACCAAATACACACACAGAAACAAACAATAATTACACAGATGTATAATAGGCAAGGTATGATATTACAAATTTAAAAGGGTTGACAATAAGGCTACCGCATTGGAACGGCCAGTGGAAAAAAAGGTCGCTTGGAGTGTTGTAAAAATAGGCTTGCAGTGGTGTAACAGTTATTATGTTTATATATTATATAGCTATAGCTTTATATAGTTGTATCCTTAAAGTCGGAACCACACACTAATCCACTGTTTGGTTACACACTTTTATTTCTACATTTATCGAATAACTCCGCCAAGAACTGCCTCAATGTATGCGTGCTGTCCCTTTGGCTTCAATCTTATGAATATTAATGAGTTAGCATCTAGGCCAATGCTAAGCTTAAACCTAGATGCTGCACGTCAGTAAACTTTTGTTAGCTCACTTTAACAGTCATAAATGATGTAGCATGCACGGAGGAACCTATATCTGATACAGTGAATGCTACACTAATCAAAATAATGCAGTATGTACAAATTATAACAATAGGTCGCTCAGAAATACTGATAATTTACTTTTTGTCATATTTGTAATATAATGGGTTCATTGGTATTTACAAACTGTGTTTCGTCATATTTTTAAAACACATACACACACACTACTTATTGCACAGTTACGATAATAAAGTCTTTAAGCTAGGAAACATATTTAAGGATGGTTCCGAAAAAGAAAAAGTGCATTCAGTAGAGTATTGTTTAAATAAATTCCAAAATCCGAGACTGTAGATATAGATCAAAAATACATCTTCTTCATTGTGGCTTTCTAGGCTATTGTTTTTTTTGTATTATATTTACACGAGCATATTTGTGTTTTACTTATATTGCCTATTGATGCTGCCTTGTTGGTTAGAGATTAGATCATGGCGGAGATTTCTTTAGTTACACTGTCCTGTTTTAATGGGATGACAGTAGGGTAAGTGTGAGGTTTGGTGCACCCTAGAACCGGTTTAAACCCCCAGTGGCCTACTTTGCCACTGACCGTTCCAAGGCGGTAGCCCTATTGTCAACCCTTTTGTGTTTGTGATGTCATTTACTTTTATTATTACTTTTGCCTTCTTGTTTGTCTGTTTCCATGTTGTTTCTGTGTTTTGTGGTTGACTATCCTCCTTGAATGCTACTTGTCCGATTTATTTATATTTCTTTATATATTCCTAAACCGGATATTCCAGAAAAGGCACGATTTCAAAAAACAATACACTTCCACATTAACTTTGGATCCTAGAGATACCGTTAGGATAATATTCATAAAAACCTTTGCCATATTTTATTTTTAATGCCCTCATCTACGTTTAAAATATATTCAATAATATTCCCATACCCTTCATAGATAAACAATCGTATGTAGTTGCTATTCATTAGAATTTATCATATTTATACATAGCAGCTTCTTATGAAGGTGTATCCTTTAAACTTAAATATGTGTAATTGAAATTTGCATACTTGGGCTTAAGTCTAAGAATATTCTCAAGAAGGGTTGGTGAATGTAAGGCCTGATTTGCAACGTCGCGCGATCCTTAGTAATTATCCCTTCAATGCGATTGTTAGTAATTACCTCTCATGAGCAGACTCAGTGAAACCAAGTCTGTCACTTTTCTTTCTTGTTTGTGTTTGTTGCTTCCAAGGGGTCACATCTTCAGTATTTATTGACATTAACACCAGCGGTTGTTTAGTGTTGTATGACGGCCGTAAAAGGTCGCCCCTACTACAAATCAGTAGTGTTATTATTAACAGGTCCTTTGGGATCATCAAGCCCATTCTATGTTGCTTTAAAGTAGAATATCACTGAAGCCTGTGCTAGGAGGTGCGAGAGGTGTTGCATCTTATAATTCTCTCTCATGAACAGACTCAATAAAACCAAGTCTGCTACTTTTCTCTCTTGTTTGTGTTTGTTGCTTCCAAAGGATCACCTTTTCAGTATTTATCTATCGACATTCACACTTGCGTTTGTTTAGTTGCAGGCGTAAAATGTCGCTCCGACTACAAATCACTTGTGGTATTATTTACTGGTCCTTTGGGATCATCAAGCCCATTCTGTGTTTCTTTAAAGTGGAATATCGCTTAAGCCTGTGCTAGGGGGCGTGCGAGGTGTTGTATCTTATAATTATCTCTCATGAACAGACTCAATCAAACCGAGTCTGCTACTTTTCTCTCTTGTCTGTGTTTGTTGCTTACAAGGGATCACCTTTTCAATATTTGCTGTTAGAAAATATCGAAAAGGTTATGGTTCCATCATTTTACGAAGCACTGCATGTTTAGTGGCTAACCCATTTACAGTATTCTCCAGTATGCATTTCTCTCCGATTGTTCGATGACTTGAGTTATTGTGGCCCCTATGTTGACTTATAGCTAACTTTTGAAAAAGATGGTGACATTTAATATTTGCAGAAGAACTTGTCTTGTCGTGCCCTTAAGTGTTTATTTTGTTGTTGTTTTTCCTTCTGTCAATCATTGAGTACTTCTTTGTATATTGACTTATATTGCCTGTTAATGCTGCCTAATGTATGAGAGGAAATATACTGGTCGAGATGTCCTTATTTTCGCTGTAATGTTTTATAGGAATGACAATAGGGTACGAGGTATGTTTGATGCATCCGATATCCTGATTTAACCCATCAGTGGCATTACTGCAACGGCGTTAACCCAGTTATTAACTTTTGTGTTTGTGATGTCGTTTGCATTTAATATTACTTTTGCCGTCTTGTTTGCGTGTTTGTTTCTGTGTTTTGTGGTTGACTGTCCTCCTTGAATGCTACTTTCCCTGTCCGATCTTTTTATATTTCTTTGAACACTTTTATGTTTGTAGTTTCGTACATTTTGCCTATATTTTGCCTCGTAATTGTAGTTTGTTGTGTATGAGTGTTTTTGGTTGACTGTGTTCTATGAGTGCTACTATAATTTTTTCTACGTTTATACCTATTTCATACGAGTATTACTTACAACGGGTATGTCGTTCGCGTATTGAGATTGGCGGTCAGGTTATTTGATACGTATGCATATTCAAGCGTTTGATATATCAGATGCATTGTGTATCTGTATTTTTGTACGTTCTACTAATCAAGTTGTTAATGTCTGCCGTATATATTGTATTCAGTATATTGACTTTTCCACAGAAACAATACGGAGTTACCGGTGTTGGCTGTGGATCCTTACACAGATATTAACTTCCAGGAAATGCGCCGGGTCACACCAGAAGTAGTTGTTATGCCGGTAAGATAGTACACTACTTCATTTTTATTTACATACGTGCTCCTTTTTTGGTTTAAAAACCTGACAAAGGCAATGCTCCAAGTTTAACTGCATTAATCATTAACATTATTGTTAGGCTTCTCGTAACATAAAATATGTATATGCAAAAGTCGAAAAGGAGGCGCAATATTTACAGAACGCAGACATCAAAAAAAAGAAAAAGAGATACAGAATTACATTAGACAGTATAGTCGAGTTATCAACATGGGAAACGCATTGAGGCGTTCATTTAAGCTTAAATCTGCTTAATACTATTAAAATCAAAAACAAACAAGATATAAAAGTAGCAGACTCGGTTTAATTGAGTCTGTTCATGAGAGGTAATGTAAAGTGCAACACCTCCCATTTCTTCTAGCTTAGGCTTATGCGTTATTCTACTTTAAAAAAGAGTATGATATGGACCTTTGGAAACGGCCGAACACGACGCATACAATATATTGCAGTCTCGGTGAGATTGAGACTGTTCATGAGCAGTAGTGAAATATGCTAGCTACCGCTCACGCCCTCTAGCCCCGGGTTGAGCAGAACTCAATATTCATAATACATAATTTCAATCATCCCGAAGATGGCATGAATATGGCGGTGGACTTAGAGATTTTCCTCCTCCATGTCCAGCGGCGTATGGTCCCAGTATCTAACAAAATACTATGCCCCGAAGAGCGAAATAAACAAAATCGAATTTAGTTGGGATTAGCGGTTATGAAGCCTGCATATCACAAGTAACAGCCAAAAGACTAAATTATAAAACAGACAACATATCCTATGAGTGGTTAAACAATACCCAGAGCCTTTTATCGGCCGGAGTAGTGGAACCACCGAAAATTAGCTACACAATGTCATACTGGTCTGGATGGTCCCAAAGGTCCTGTAAGTAATAACACTACTGATTTTTAGTCGGGACGACATTTTACGGCCGATACACAGCACTGAACAAACGCTAGAAATACTGAAAAGGGGACCCTTGAAAGCAACAAACACAAACAAGAGATACATATAGCAGACTCGGTTTTGTTGAGTCTGTTCATGAGAGGTAATGTAGTGTGCAACACCGATCACGCCTCCTAGCACGGCGTTGGCATAGTATGCAAAGTGTATAAATACATTTCATTTATCTTTTTATTATAGGTGTGTGCAACTATTTTATTCATAACTATAAGTAATCAAAATTCGCGTTGAGCTGTTCAAATAAGTATTTAATAATGATTTGAAAATATCAAAAGTCAATTTATATATATTTATGTTATTATATATATATTTAATTATTAATTAGAAATATTTACTTTATCTATTACCTTATGATGAAATAACTGAATGGTAACTAAGACATATTGATAAATAATCAAAGATGGAAATTTAATTTGAATAGGCCATTGTCACTTTACATGTACTCGGGAGGTAACGTCAACGTCTCTGTTGGCGCTATAACCTGCACGTGCGACGTCGTGAGTCCCTGTGACGTAATGACGAAACGTCGTATAATCATATCTGTAACTATAGTTCATTTAGCAACATTCCTTAAGAAAGACAGATCATTCTGTCGAAACTGTTGGAATAAATGTGAAAACATACTAACGTTCGTTTATTTGATTAGCCAGGATTGACGCCAGGATTACATTCTAATTATTGGTTTATCCATGTACATTTACTGTTGAATGGAATGTCACGTGCAATGTGTGATACATATTATCTATACTCTTTTCCCTTAACTATATTATAAAAGGCAGCAAGCGATTACACACTACTTGGTTATTTATTTAAATTGAAAACTGAGTAAAGTATTACGCATCTATATATTTCTATAACACACAGGGCGACAGTTTCAGTGTTGAATGTACCTACAATTCAACTGGACGATTCAATGTAACATACGTGAGTATAATGCTAACCACAGCATATTAAAGTACAATGACATACACGTTTAAAACCACACTGTTGAAAGCACATAAAGCGCGGAAACTTGTCGTTATTACTGGAACGTTACTGGAACGTTAGCGTTGTAGACGCGTCTAAAATTGCAATATAAGGTGTAGTTCACAATTAAGGTTGGTAAGCATGGTAACATCCGAAAACCAAAGCGGTATTATTGCCTAACAACTTATTATGCCACTGTCCAAGCATATTCTAAGCAGGGATGTTGAACACATTTAAATACGTTTTGCCGAAGTATTATTAGTTTGATCCAGTAGAAAGATAAAATAAAAAATAAAATAAAATAAAATAAAAAGGAGCACTGACGAAGTCACTAGAACTGAAAACTAGGACAATCGTGCTAATTGTTAGAGATTCTTAAAGTAGGTTATATATTCTGCTTTATTCAATATGTAGTACAACGTTTTAATAGAAGGCAGAAAGTGTCACAATGGACACATACACATAGTGACATAAAAAAGTTGTTGTCATGGTAACTATTTGCTGAATTTGTTTCCATGATAAACGTTGTATTGCATGTTTAGTAATGATTGTAAATGAACTGGTACTGATAATCGGAATACTCATGTGTGTATCATAGGTTTCACGAAGTTTCTCGAATTTTTAAAACATCAATTCACTAAATGATATTCTTCACTGTGGACAACGGCACGTGCTTTGAGATGCACACGCAACGGAATCAAATAAAGCGACTTAAAAAACTAGGTCAAATGAGGTAATTAACATGTATTTCAGAAATATATTATATATCCTTTAATGTTTTGAAATAAGCAATTTGTTTCTCTCATAAAAAGGCAATCTGATAAACGAGCTCGTTTTGAGTTCGAAAACCAGCCAGTTCGGACCTGTATCACCGGAGTTATGGCCCTCGATTTAGTTAAAATTGCTATGTATTTCCTCTTTAATACGATAGGGCCTTCGTTTTTCATCCGATATTTAACAATCTCATACATATTGTTGATATCAATGAAAGCTCGGAAGACGTCGAAAACCAGCCAGATTGAATGATATTTGACAGAGTTGTTTTCCTGAACCGGTGGCTGGATTTCAATGAAACTTGGTATGAATGATCAGTACTAAGCCTAGTTGGGAATATCGTTGTCGTATTCCGGTTGAATGATATTCGTTGGAGTTGTGGGTCTTTAAATGTTTTAATACACACACTTTGTCCGGACTAGTTCTCTTCAACCACTGGTCTGTTTTCACCAAAACATGTTGCATATATCGTTGTCGTGTCCCGGTTGAATGGTGTTTAGCACTTTCAGGGTTATAATTGTGTTTGTCTCAAAACAGTAACCGGGACTGAACTTTGTTCAAAAGCTTGAACACATACTGCGATAACAACTCTTACGTTTTTCAAACATATTTTCGTAGGAAAGACTTTTCTCCACGAAATGTCCCTTTTGCCCTATAAAGCTTTACGAGGCTCTTCATATGTATCTAGCAAAGTATTATATACATCGGATCTCGAAAATAATAACGTTATTTGAATTTTTCATTTTATTGCTTTACTCTCTTATTCTTTACAATAATTAGGGTGTACTTAGTCTAACATTATAGGCCATTACAAAAATAGTTTGGGTCATCGGCATATCTGAAGATATCTCCCAAAATCACGATCTATTGTTTTTAAAGGCGCACTATGTCTTAAAAGGGCAGTTCTGACTATTTACAAAATTATAAAGAATATATTATGCGCTCACATGTTAAGCATATTGACCTTTAAGCAATCGACATATTTGTTGTTGATGATACAACAACTTTACTATTTTCGTCTAAATGTACGCTTTTTAATATTTATATTATGGTTGCAGAAGTTGTTTGTACAATATATGACACATTTACGAACGTGTATGTCTTTGCTATTTAGGGCGGTATGACTGCCGAAGAGGAGATGTGCCTAACATTCGTTTACTACTATCCAAAAATTGACGTAGGAAGGTGCATAAGCAGACCTTCATATAACGAATTTGGAAGCTTTAGCAAAGTAAGTGAACTACAAACGCTGCATTCGTATTTGCGAGCATTCTTATCAATTAACTTCACTTTAAAGGTAGAATATGATTAATAACAAGTAAAAAGTATATTTGACGAAGATTATCGTTGCTTAGTTTAAAATCGGGAATCCAATAATGTTATAACAAGTGTGTTTGAAGGCCTGCTCATAAAGCCATTAGTTTATTTTTGGATCCCTGGAGCACTAACTCTTATACTACAGTTCAATCTACGGAAGAGTTTGTTATTTCCAGGCATATAACACCGTATGAACGGATGGCAAGACGAAAATCTAAACTCTGTACTGGAATCCTAAATTACAAAATAAATAACTGTATAGAGATAGTTGTATTTCTAATTCCATTGCCCACAAAAATTGAAATAACCTCAAATGTGTAACTGTCTGCCTCATTGGCGTTAAATAACGCGTAAAACATTATTTGGTAATGTTTAGCACGACCCTGAAAATACATTAATTTGGTCAATTTAAAAGCCCGGAGACGTTCTTCATATATTTGCAATAAACTTAAAGGTTAAACTATATGTCGTTATGGCTTTACTATACACTATTCTATTATATACATGATATACAACATTACCACATAGTGTTGTCAAAGACAAACGTATCGCTGTGAATCAAAACAACTTGCCTTATATGGAATTGCCATGAAGTGTGTCTATTACGTGTTTTTTCTATTAAAGGGACACTGTCCGTAAGTAAGCAGATATTGAGCATAACCAAATAACTGTCTGTCTTTTATTCATTGAAATGTATACATGAAAACATGAGGATAGACCCTAAGAAGTATGTAGGAATACATTCGTGAGTTTGAAAAAAAAAAGTTTTAATTATTAAATGTAAATAAAGTTTGACCCACAGTATTTACCTTTTATGCGTTCACGTGACTTCCATAGCGCACTAGGTTTTCACCATAGTATGTATTGCGTAATATGTATATCCCGCTTAGCTCAGTCGGGAGCGAGTTCAAACAACTTAACTCTCACGCACACTTATTTTTACTGCGAGTTTGGGCTGCGAGTTCAAACCCACGAAGTGGATTTGCTTTTTTTTGTACCGCGATTGAATTCCGTTAAACAATCTTGCTTTTAATTAGTAAATATTGAATACTGTTTAGTGTATAATGTTTGCGAACATAATTATTGGGTGTTTTATAAGCTAAAGGTTACGGACAGTGTCCCTTTAAATAATATTGTATCCTGTATGGAACTACTCTTCATACACACACTGTTGTGTATCCCAATGGGTACGAACTGTGCTGATAGCATAAAAGTTTTGTATTGCTATCAAAGAGGTTTCATGTCGAGCCTGACAGATACTTCGGCAAATGCCATTGAATACTTTATTTACTTCTCCCAACATCCTTATGATATATTGGGCAGTGACACCCTATCTGTTCTTCTATGGTTAATTAATACTAATTAACCAAATTCTATCAAGGCTAATATGTGTGATACTATTGCTTCTTTTCTCAATTGTTCATATCTCGCTTACAAACGGAGAACAACAAACATGCAAAATCAATGACAAAATAGTTTGATTTTAATTTTGACATTCCTAATTTTCCTCTCTGAGACGGGAATGTTTTAGAGCAAAATAGTATGGGGTACATGCTATATAACTTAATCGTTTTTATAGTGCGTGTAGTCAAATTGAGAATTTGAACACTTTAAACATTTATATACATACCTAAAAAGCTATCTCATCAGTGATACCGAGAGTCAGGTACATGAACATTGTCAATAAGGTACTTCGGCCGTACCCTAAATTGTTTTTTCTCTTCGGCTGCCACTGCTGTGGTTATTCAGTTCATTCCTGGATAAATCCTGAGGTGTTTCAAATGATGTATTTAATCTCTCTTTATATCTTTTCATAACGCTTAATAAGTGTTCAGGAGACGTTCTTGATAAAACTTTCAATAAACGTCATGTTTCTTCTATAAGTACTTATGATTTCTCTACACTATATACAACTTTACCACATCATCTTATCAAAGACAAGCTAATTTCTCTTATTCAAAAATCAATCGCTAGAGAAAATACTACATTTTTGGCCTGTAATAATATTAATGCGTTTTTTACTAACGGCAGTTTAGACAATTATAATATGTGGACTTGCTATGAAGTTTGTGAAGCACTCATCTTCCTATTAGATAATATTTTCGTCAGGTCTGGAACCACCGTTTAAAGACAAATTGTTGGTATCCCTATGGGTACGAACTGTGCACCACTTGTCGCAGATTTGTTTTTATTTTGCTATGAAAGAGATTTCATGTTGAGTCTTTCACCAGATATCCAGGCAGATGTTATTGAAGCCTTTAATGACACCTCTCGGTATCTGGATGACATATTGAACATTGACAACCCTTTCTTTCCAACTATGGTTAATAATATTTATCCTAAAGAACTTAACAAAGCTAATATATCTGATAATAACGCTTCTTTTCTTGATTTAGATCTCTCGATTGAAAATGGTGAAATAATTAGCAAATTCTATGACAAGAGAGATGATTTTAATTTTGACATTGTTAATTATCCCCACTTGGATGGGGATGTTCCCCGAGCAACTTCTTATGGGGTGTATGTGTCTCAACTTATTCGTTTTTCAGGAGCTTGTACTCGAGTTGAGGATTTTAATATTCGTAATCTTTGTATAACTAAAAAGCTACTCAATCAGGGTTACCGTTATCATAAACTTCGTAAAACCTTTTCAAAATGTTGTTATCGTAACCCTGATCTTCTCTCCAAATAATAAAGTAATATAAGGACTCTCTGCGACAAGGACTCTCACAACCTGACTTCTATGGTGATATGAGTTATAGACTTCGTAAGATTCTTGGTCATGATCACTTTCATACTATCTTTGTTCGACTTTTAAAAGTTTATCAAAAGAGGTTATGACCCTATCATTTTGCAACGTACTGCATGCTTCGTGGTGGACCCTTTTACAGTTCGCCACTACACTTTCCTCTTTAATTGTACGATGACCGGACGGGCTGTGGACCCTATGATGACGCCTACCTAAAGCCCAATGGGACGGTGGCGTTTGATGTTTGTCTATGATCTTTCTTGTCGTGCCCTTAATGGTTTATTCTCTTGTTGCTCTGGCTTCTGCCAAGTCAATGAGTACCTTCATTGTGGCTTTCTAGGCTATTGTTTTTTTTGTATTCTATTTACACGAGCATATGTGTGTTTGATTTATATTGCCTATTGATGCTGCTTTGTTGGTTAGAGATTAGATCATGTCGGAGATTTCTTTATTTACACTGTCCTGTTTTAATGGGATGATAGTAGGGTATGTGTGAGGTTTGGTGCACCCTAGAACCGGTTTAAATCCCCAGTGGTCTTTGTTGCCACTGACCGTTCCAAGGCGGTAGCCCTATTGTCAACTCTTTTGTGTTTGTGTTGTCATTTGCATTTTTGATTACCTTTGCCTTCTCATTTGTCTGTTTGCGTGTTTGTTTTTGTGTTTTGTGGTTGACTGTCGTCCTTGAATGCTGCTTTCCCTGTTCGATATTTTTGTCTTTCTTTGTTAGCTAATTTCTCTGGATGTGGAATTTATTGTTAGATATTTCGGTTTGATGGGGTTGACTTTTGTTTATAATTTCTTCTCAGTTTGGGCGATGCCGAAAGAATAATAGGAGGTTGTGTACACATACAATCGATATAAGCTAGCCAGTATGCCATAATGCCTCCTGGCTACCCAGTAATTACAACTATTCATGTTGTGTATTGCTTTTTTCATTAATTAGCTCTGTGTTTGTGCGGACCTACGGTACCATTGCGTTTGGGTGTTTTGGTTTCTAAAGGACCATCGTTCTCATAAATTAAGACATTGCCATTTAATCCTGTCTAATTTGTTAGAGGATAATGCCGGGTGTTGATTTCTTTTATTTATTTCTCAAACTGTATTATGTGTTTACAGACATAAAACATTGTTTTACAGGTCCGAAATACAATCCATTCAAATGGCTACAATTGGAATAATTCGAGTGTTGTTGCTGACTTTTTCGATAAAGTTGACAATTCAATGACCAGACATTATTGTTATGGGGCAAATCTGAGCGTAAGTATGTTACGTTATGAAACACTGGACAGGAATAGACAATGTAGATAATTATAAAAGTCAAATTCGAAAGTTGTATATTTACAGTCACGATGCAAGATCATCGTAGCAACGCATTGCAACATAGACACTATGTTATTTTCAGTCAATGTCAACACAATTTCAGGTTTTGAGATATTTTTTAATTTGAAAATTAATCGATATTTTTTCTTGACGTTATTCAACTAATGTTTTTCGTGCACATTCAACTTCCTTTTAATATCTTAAATAAAGCTAAAACTCACTGGGAGAGATGACAACTGTGCATCACAGCCGGACCAATGTGTGACTAATTCATCTGCGTTTTCATTTTGTTTAGTTAACAATATGTTTACATTGGTGGTTATATCCTGATGCATTGGCAGTCGTTTGTTTGTCTAAACTGCACACACATGTGTTTCACTATCATTTTCAGACACGTGCTGAATACATGGAATCTGAGGTCACGAAGCAGGCGGTTTTACCTCCTCCAAGACATTGTTAGATAAGGAATCGTGTTCAACCGTTTGATAATAACTTTTGAAAGTCAAATGATATTGATTAAATGTAGTCGATATGCAATCGGTATACCTCGTGACAATCAACTCTTTCGGAATAATTATTTGAGTCATTTTTGTGTTTCGTTATTTCTTGTGTTCTTGGTCAACTTACTTAACCCTTAACCCGCTACATATCCATAATGGACTGTTCTTTCTTTGAATTAGGACCATTCCGTTTATGTGACAAAGGGGTGTTTTTTGGGAAATGACCGATCAGCAGCCGGACATTGTAAACATTGAGTAACTCTCAGGCTGATCCTTGAGTAACTCAAAAGCTTATCTGGGTTTACAATGGACGCAAAGACTATTATAGTCGTGCTAAGCGGGTTAAGGGTTAACATATTTTACGAAGTTGGATTTTATTGCTAACACTACACGTACCGTTTGTTTAATGGTAGACAATATATCACTGATCTGGCAATTTTGTGTGTGCTAAATACATATTATTTCCAAACTATTTATTTTAAAAGCATAGTATGTTTTGGGATATTATATGTTTAATAATTAGTATCTTAAACTTTTGATCGTTTCGAAATGTTGCTACTTTTACTTAACACTATATTGTATATATTATTCCATCGATGTTAATCAGTGCCATATTTATACTGTTTTCGCCCTATTTATTTTGAAATGTGCTCTAGTATGAGGAGTTGTACCTATTTAGGAGCCGACATGAATTTTGTTTTTCTCCATTTAAATACATAGTTTAATGACACACACGTTTGTTATAAAAACCTGACTTTGAAGAGTTGCTTTGTTTGTTTGTATGGGGTTTTACGTCATTTGAAGTGTTGTTTAACGGCTCATAAACAAATTGTGGTATGTCGAGCAGCTAACGGAGAGAGGGTATTCGGGAACTGTTCTATTCTGCTACAGAATACATTCCTATATTTCATTAGCGTGGAAAGACACCAGATTAACAACTTGCAGACTCCATATCCACTGGGCCTTAATGATAATATATATCGACAAAGGAAAATGTCAAAAGATCCTAAGACATTTATTGACTTTTCCCAATTTGACATGTATCTATATTTTCTATTCGAAAGCGTAAATCTGTCTTATGGTCGGACACTTAATGATAACACCAAGCGTAAATCGCGTTAACTAGGTCAGTCGCTGATTGCATACTAGTTGCAACTGTCTGAACATCTCTTTATGCTTTCACGCCTCACCTCTTTGTCCATGTATTCACTTAATTTGTTCGACGATGAAACAGACACAATTTTCATTCGTACATATTATTTGTATAAAACTATTTCCACAATTCATAGCTACGCACAACATGTGCTCCGACCCCATATTGACCAGACGTCTGATCACGTCAGACATTGTTTAAAAACACTATAATAATACTTTAATAAGGGTATTGATTTTATTGATATACAAAGTAATTTTCAAGATAATCCTGTTGTTGATTCTGTTCCTAAATATTTAAAAACTTACGAAAGTCCTGCAAGTTGTTATAAGTATAAAATAGTAGAAATATTTGTTCAATTACAACAAAATATAGAAACTAACACTCCTAGGGAATGCGAGTGTAAAACATCAACATTTTGCTATACTTTCGATATTGTCAATAAGTAATAGATAGAGTATGGTTTCATCAAATTGGTTGATTTAAACATCGAGGTGTTCAAACCAACCAACGATATGAGACCATATACACTATTTGTTGTGTAGCATGTCCATTTTAGCTACCTGCTATACTCTAACTTCCAATAACTGGTAGTCGTAGTACACCATTTATTTTGATAGGTGTTATTTTCAATTAAACGATTTACACCTGTGCAAATAGAAAAGGAAATTCAGCGACCATGCAACAAACGTATTTGGCATTGTTTCCAAATGTCCGAAGTATAGATTGCGTTCAATTATTGATTCAATCCATTGAGGATTTTAATATAAAATGGTGTCTAACGGTAGAGAACAAGCGGACCCGAAATCCATTTCTACTTGGAAAAAATCACTTTTTAAACTTATAGATACCCATATTAACCTGTATAATGCCAACAGCTCTTTACATCCTACAAGACCTAGGGGTTTTTATCGTAATTTAAAACCGCGAATGTAAGAAATTCATAATAAAACTGTTTGATAAAGCAGCTAACACTGTAATTATTGTTGTACGCGTACATTACGTCAATGACGTATCACTGGACTCGGGATCACTAATTCGTACACTCCAGTTCAATCTACTTAGGAGGATCTGCTTATCACTCGGTGCACCACTGATAAGGCTGGGGTAGACGAACATTAAAACCTCCTACGTACTAGATTCTCAAGGTACAAAAACATCCTTATCAAAAACGCTTTATTTATAATTCTAGTACATGCACAACAACAAACATCTCCAAACTTCTTGTCTTACTACCGTTACAAATCACGTTAAAATCACGTTTAACAATAGTGTGCTAAAGCTTATGACAACTCTTGGATGAATTTATTTTGTTCAATTAAATATTCAGGAGACGTTAAATGTGCTATACATGTCTAGTTCCATCTGTATGTCCTTTAGTACTTATAACTTTTCTATACTATACTGAAAGGAAAACGAAACGCGACACGGGAATTTCCGCTATATATTGTATATACTGCACATGTAATTCCATATATATTTCAAGGAAATTCCAAGATGTTTTGTAAATAAGTAAATTGAGTTGCAATTAGTTAGAGAAAGGACACAACTGTGATGTTATAGTTGTAATCACAGTACACGTTGTAACAAGAAATTCATAAATGTTGAAGTTCCTCTTTGAAAAATTGAGCCAGTTCAGTACTGTATTTGACGTAAATAGTTTGGTAAATTTTGCATCCTAAGTTTGCTTACATGCTTGAGTCAAACGCGTACTCTGTCAATAATGAAACTTTGTAGGAATACTATTTGCTGTGTTACGTATTGTTTTAGTCTTTTTCCTGAAAGGAAAGATCTTACGTAGTCATGTACCATTCGATTAACAGCAGTATATTGTACATACAACACATAACGGAAATGGTCGTGTCGCGTTTCTTATTCCTTTCAGTATATATACAGCCTTACTTCATCACCTTAGCAAAGACGAGCATATTGCGCTCATTGAATAGAACAAGCTACATGCTTGGCCTGTAACAATATTAAAGCGTTTTTTACTAACGACATGTTAGACAAATACACTATGTGGACTTGCCAATAAGTATCTGAAGCATTCAATTTTCCTATTAGACAATATTTTCTCTGGTATTGAAATACCGTTTATTGACAAATTGTTGGTATCCGTATGTGTACGAACTGTGTACCGCCTGTCCAGATTTGTTTTTATATGCTATTAAAGACATTTCACGTAGAGTCTTTTAGCAGATAATCATGCAGATGTTATGAAACTATCAAACTACGCATATGCATCAGTCACAAAGCCTGGCATTCACCAACAATTCTTCAACTATTCTTAGACTTGAGCTCAAGTACTGACAATTCGTTCACAAATATTTCCATGACCTTCAAAGATAAACAATCGCAAGAAGTTGCTATGTATCAGCATGCATCATATTTATATATAGCAGCTTGTTATGAACGTTTATTCTGTAAACTTATAGAAAAAATTGTGATTGAAATTTGCATATATGATCTAAGTCTAAGCATATTCTCAAGAATGGTTGGTGAATTCAAGGCCTGACTATCAGTAAATGTTCTTCCTACTGTAGTTCCGTGTTACAGATCAATCTTGCTTTTGGTGCAATGCACTTTAAATGTGTAGGGCATGTATACTGAAGCGAAAAAGAAACGCAACTAGGGAATTTTCTTTCGCTGTATAGTGTATATATTGCATATACTGCGACCCTTATTTCCACATAATATTCTAACGAATTTGTAAAAAAAGAAATTGCAGCTAGTTAGGGAAAGGACACAACTGTGATACTGTACTGTAATTAACGTATAGAGTTTGCACACTTTTGCATCCTAAGTTAGTCTCTGTCACCCAGACGTACGCAATCTGCGTCACATAGCAAAGGTGGGCATGCGGCTGGGTGATAGAGACTAATCCTAAGTGTGTTCACCTGCTTGAGTCAAACGCGTACTCTGTCGATAATGAATTTTGAAGGAATACCATTTTCTGTGTTATGTGTTGTTTTAGTCTTTTTTTCCGAAAGGAAAGGTCTTACTTAACCATGTACCATTCGATTAACAGCAGCATATTGTACATACAATATAAAGCGGAAATTCCCGAGTTGCGTTTCTTTTTTGTTTCAGTATACAAGCTTATATCTTGGGATGATATGTATACACTTTTTGATAAAAACCTTCACATAATATCTCAATGAGACACGAAACGTTATGCGTTGAGCATTCCCATAAATTGATATTACACAACAATATAAAGGCTGGTGACTCACATGTTGTTATGCCATCATGACATTGTGCTATATCTTATGACGTAGGAAACATCGGCATCAGTTATGTCTGAAATTAACACTTAACTCGATGACACATTCTTGTACAACCATATACTTGTACGTATGCTATAAAGATACATATGTAAGGATTTAGCATAATTTGTCACAATACGGCAACATACATGTTATATTTTTATGATATGCCGGCACTACAATATTTTGAAAATGATGTTTAAATAAATGTTAAGGTGCACATAAACACTTGTCAGATTCACTAGGCGTTCAAATACGATACATTAAACCTCTTTGTATTAATGGAACGAAAGTCATTACGTGGTCCGAATATTAACTTGCATACCCCACACCCACACCCATCCCCTTCTCCAAGAAGCGAAACCAGGATTGGCTTGGGTATGGAATTAAAACTTAATTCCGACTTTTCGCTTAAAAGGGTTGCATATTGTAAAATTAATACATTTAATAGGTAATTTTAATCAGGTTATCGCATTTTTGTGATTAAAATATGATTTAAACAAGGAGCCACGTACTGAGAGATTTATCAACAGTTATGGGTCTGCGCTGGAGTTTCAGATAAGTCTTTATATCTAAAATATGGCTATAGCACATCTGAACTTTAACAGCACGAAATAATGGGTATATGTTATTACAAATGACAATCTAGATTGCGTAGACACTGCCATTGCTAAATCAGAGTTTGTTCTATAACTTTACAGAGCACTAGCAACTATAACCCAAGAAAGAAGTCTAACATATATTAATTTCAATAATACTGATCAAAATAATTTAATCGGACTGAATATTTGTGACGGCTAATCAACACATTATGCTATTTAGAGCCTCTCTTCATGTTGAACTGAACAGCTTGGATTAAATAGCCTTAAAATGACGTCTATGACGTCTCCCTAAATACTTATAGGGCGGTAGTGTTTAATGATTGTATTTAATCTTGTCTCGTCGTACCTTAACGTTCGTTCTCTTGTTGTTCTGGTTTCTGCCAAGTCATTGAGTACTCAATATGTGGCTTTCTAGGCTTCTGTTTTTTATATTATATATACATGATCATTTATGTTTTTACGTATATTGACTATTAATGCTGCCTTGTTTGTTAGAGATTATAACATGGCGGGGATATCTTTATTTACTCTGTCCCGTTTATTGGGATGACAGTAGGCTAGGAGTGAAGTTTGGTTCACCCTAGAACCTGGTTTAAACCCCCAGCGGCCTGTTTTACCACTGAACGTTCCAAGGTGGTAGACCTATTGTCAACACTTGTGTATTTGTGATGTCTTATATTGCCTTTTATTCATCTTTATATATAGATGTCCTTGGTTTCTGTGTGTGTTTGTGGTTTGGCTGTCGTCGTTGAATGCTACTTTTCCTGTTCGATTTTTATAATATTATACTTTTAGAATATTATATTGATTCAAAGACATGATTTGGAGTCAACGGATTGAAAACTTTACTCCTAGCTGATGTATACGTACATTCTCACGCCGTCTGCACGCGTCTCTAAATAAATGCTTACACGTGCTATTTAAATATTATTCACTGTAATTGACCGTATTGCTGGTGTAACTTGAGAATCAACCCCTATCTTTGAAATGGCGTACACAAAAGGTTGCAATTGAGCGAGACGGATATGACTCGAGTCGTAAACTTCCGGTTGGGCATTCATGTTGTATACTTCCCGTGCTATTTTTGTAGTTTATTCGATTTTTTAACAAGGAAGATATTGAAAACCTTGTCTTAAAAACAAACACACAGGTATGTACATATATATACACATGTATACATGTGGATGTTAAGTATGATCGATCGTTAAAACGCAAGGGTCGCATTTTAATATTTTCTATTTTTCAGAATTGATAAACAATTTTGAAAATGTATTAGTAATCATTGTGATCTTTCATATTTGGATTGTGTGACCACTTCCTTTTTCATATCAACCTTGAAAGTATCATGGTCAGGACAATGCTTTATGAAGCAGACCGCAACCTTAATGAAAGTATACACCTTAGCGTGTTAATGTCAATTCTATACATACTAAGTGAAAATGGTTGACAATGGTACTAGCATATAGCCATTTCAAACTGGAAGATAACCTGGATATCTTTATTAACAATGTCCCGTTTAATTGGGATGACACAAGTGTAAGAGGGAGGTATGGTGCACCCTACAACCTGGTTTAAACCACCAGCGACCTTTTGCCGTCGACCGTTCCAATGCGGTAGCCCTACTGTCAACACTTTTATGTTTGTGATATCATATATTGCACTTTATAATTCTTGTTTGTTTCAGTGCGTGTTTGTGATTGACTGTGGTCCTTGAATGCTACATTTCCTGTTCGTCTTTTATACCAACATTTGATGTACTAGTTTCCGCCTTATACATGTATATATGTGGCTTTCCTTAACTATAATGATAATTTTGTATTATTCGGCTACTCTTTAAATGCGTTCAATTTTAATGTAGCAGGTGTGGTAGAGTCAAAACATTGTGTGTGTGTGTGTGTGTGTGTGTGTGTGTGTGTGTACGCGCGCGTGTGTGTGTTAGAGTGTGTGTTTATATATTTTTTTTCTTTCGAGTTGTTGTTAGATATTTGTTATAAATATGTGTTATCGTATATATTACAGTGTGGGAGAGGAATAACACCATTCAATAGTTCCGATAAGCCACTAGTGATACAACTGTGCAAATGAGGGTCGAACTATCGTTTGCACTTTTTCGTTCAGCTCGCTGTGCATCGGCACTGTGTAGTTGATTTCCGTAACCGTTTATAATACCCTATTACAAGAAATCTACGACGTAGTTCCGTTGTTCGATTTCGTACGGAGAATGCCGAGTCGACACACGATGACATCATACAGACATACGACGTCATCATGCGACGACGTTATATATTGGCATATTGGCATCATCTGCAACCAGTTGTGTTCCTTATAAGGCTTATTTGGAGTCCGTTACGTGATAAATAGAATCTAACATTCGTTAGTTAAACAGGCACTCATGTAAGATCCTCTTTTACACTGGAAATTATTAGATCTCTATGTACTATGACTGGAAAAGTGCCGGCTTTTGTTAAATTTGTCTAAAACCCCACATGGAATTGTTCTAAAGAGTTATTTGTTTAATCAGTAAATGATGTTTCGATTTCCGAAAAAAAAAATGACGCAATAACACCAACATATTGCAACAACTACTGTGATAAGTGTGCCGCATAATCATGGTTTCGTTTTAATATGCAATTATGTTTTTATGTTTTATAAGAATTCTTATTCTTTTGAGAGCTCTTCAGTTTATATTAATATATAATCCTTGGTAGTATTTCTGTGATATCCTTCCACCACCTTACGTACACTGTTGCTTAATCTAATTATTTATCATTATGTATTACAGACGCCAGTGTGTATTTTTATTTTCTTAAAATGTATATTTTACCACAATGACTGATAATGAAGAATTTTAAAGAAAAGAAAGAACAAAACTCTAATTGTTATTTGTTATGTTTTAAAAGTTAGGTTAGCAAAGCATTCGCAGTCAACACGTTATGTTGCTACATATACACGATTAAAATATGTTACAAATTCGTATAACGTATCAGAATATGACTGTATGAATACCTACGTATATAACTATCAAGGAATGTGTTGCCAAACTGGGTTGAAACTGGACTGAACTGATAATACAATGTCAACTTATATGTATTACTTAGACTGCAGAACAGAACATCTGCATACGGTACAAAGCTTGACCTAAAACGAGTTACATAAGCTATAAAAGATGACGCTAGATAAACGCGTAGTCACACAAGTTTAACATTTAAATTTGCAATATTGAAATGGCAGCGGTTAGAATATTTCATGTGAATACTTTATTGGGAAGAATTTGGAAAGCGCCACCCATTGTGTAAGTAATACTCTTTATGATTTTGTTGTTTTTAATTTGTAACTAGAGTAGCGTTTTCAAGAAACTTTTATCGCCTCCAATGGAAATGCAATATGCTTAACAGAATTCCTAAATAGCCAGTTATATAATGGCTATAATTTATTTGTAAGAAAACAAATCGAATTGAAGGCTTTAAAATGTGTCCATGCGATTAGAGCAGATTGATTTATAGAGAATATTATGTTAGTGCCTTTTACTATCAAGTTTATTAGGCGAGGATTAGAAAACGAAGAATGGCGAGACTCTGCCGAGCCATTCTTTGTTTTCGTGCCGAGCCTAATAAACTGCCGAGCCATTCTTTGATTTCGTGCCTAGCCTAATAAACTTGATAGTAAAAGGCACTGACATAATATTCTATTTACCATGTAGATTATCCACATTTTCTGTATGAATTACTATTATTACCTATTTCTCAGAATGTTACGCTTATCGAGGACGCCGCCATGTTGTTGTTTTTTGTTTGTTTTATGACGTCAGGCAACGTTACGTGCATGACGTCAGATAACGTTACGTACAATAAACACCGAGGGATTCCGCATTGATTTGCTCTATTGGTGCCCATTAAAGCAAAATGTATTAGGTCATCCCTTTATTAGGCAGAAAAGTGCATATCTGCATGATAAAACTCGTTACTTTGCAGTATATCTCCATTCAAGCGTGACCTAAAGTGACAAAACTACGAGAATATTAGTGGCATATTCTCAGTTGAGTTGATTAGTATATATGCTGGATCTCGCGAAAATTTCTAATCTCAAGTGTGATCCTCGAGATACAGCATATTGCAAGAGGTGATACAAGCTTCCAGACTGTTATCTATGGCAGTAAACGATCCTATATGACAGTCCGAGGATCAATCACTCGGACAATATGAAAACACTTCATTATTGACAATTTTATTAATAACTTCCACTATAGTAGTTATGTCGACATGATTTGCGTTTATTTATAGTAGCGTTAATTTCATTTAAAAATTGATAACCGAGCGTGAATGACGTCATTTAACCATAGTTTAGTAAATTAATAATATACCGTACGAATGCTCGTACAATATTCTCGTAAAATATACCAAATAAGACTAATATACACAGGTATCTGACGAAGTGACAAACGTGTATATGCAAAACGTCATCATGCATGACGTCGTGATCTATTGTTAGTGAGATAGGGAGCCGGAAAACGCTAACATGCTTTTTTCTGTATTCCATTGTCAGAAACGACAGTACTTGGTATTTCTTGCATACCAGTTAAGGTGCTGGAAATAGAGGATCTAAAACGACTTCCCATTTTATATAAGATTTATGAAACGAGTTATGAATTATTTTAGTTTTAACGAGCCTTTTGGCGAGTTAAAATTAAAAATAATTCATAACGAGTTTCATAAATCTTATATGGAATGGGAACGAGTTTAAGATCTTTTTTATCACATAACATTGCAATCAAATTAGTAAAAATTAATTCAGATGGACATAGAACCGCCACGACGTCAGACACATGTTAGTGCCAAAACGTCATAAAATATGTGACGTCGTAACGTCGCGTCTCACACATAACGTTGCGTATAAAATAGTTCGTTTTTACCTCTTTATTAAATAGCTGTTTACGCCAACTTTTTAACAAACCAACAACAATGTTTTGTATAACGTGCATTATTTTTATAAGCTATCACAAATAATAAGTTTATGACTCAGATCTGGGTGAATTTGTAATAAAAAATAGTTTCAGTTAATAAACTTGCGTAGTGTTACAGGTTTAACTCAACCAATCATATTCGTTCTAGGTTGTATTACACGTGTGTCATACAATAGAATATTAAATGGGTGTTCGACACTGCTAACAAGGGACGTTATGTGATAAAGCCTGATATTACAAATAGAAGAAGATAGAAAATATAAACAATGACAGTTGCATGACGTCATTGTGTAAATAAACATGCAAAACGTTAGTAATTGGCGGCGTGAACGCGCAGAATATAAATGATATGCAAGAAAAAAAATCAATCATGGGTATCCGGTGAAGATAGGAAACTTTCAACACTCGGTATTATTCTTTTAATCGGAACCTCGGCAGATCTTCACCGGATACCCATGAAAGATTAAGCGATATATAAAAATAAATAGCTATTATTATTATTAATAATGATACATGTAAATACAAAGTTCTCGACGGTTTATCATGTTTTGTCATTAAAAGATGCAATGTATCATTTCAAAATGTGTTATCAGTGTTTAAAAAATGTAAATACATACTGCTTCTTACATGACACCCCTGTGGAAATACCATGCAAGGTGCTTACCTTCTTAACGACACTTTAAAAACATAACAACATTGACAATTGCATACGCATCAAGATATAAAAACAAACATCTTTCACTTTGCTTTATATTTGTTCAATAAGCAGACATTGTATTGTTTTAAGAATATTGTTTTGCGAAATATGCAACACTTTCATTTAACTGACGTACCCGTTTCTTCGTAAGAGGTTATTGGCTGGGTGTGTCTTCTCTTTGTGATATTGGCCCGGGATAGCCATATGAGGCCCGAGAGCTTTAGCTTTAGCTAATATGATTTATAGGGAAGTATGTGATAAAGAAATTTATTACATGGGTTACTATGTATAGTAACATAAACGGCCTGTTTTTCATGTAATACAGTCATATATTAACATAAACGGCCTGTTTTTCATGTAACGGCCTGTTTTTCATGTAATACAGTCATACTGTATTACATGAAAAACAGGCCGTTTATGTTACTATTTATAGTAACCCATGTTACATACTGTATTACATGAAAAACAGGCCGTTTATGTTACTATACATAGTAACCCATGTATAGTAACATACTGTATTACATGAAAACAGGCCGTATTACATGAAAAACAGGCCGTTTATGTTAATATATGACTGTATTACATGAAAAACAGGCCGTTTATGTTACTATACTTAGTAACCCATGTAACATACTGTATTACATGAAAAACAGGCCGTTTATGTTACTATACATAGTAACCCATATAATAAATTTCTTTATCACATACTTCCCTATAAATACCTTGTTTTTGAATATACGATACCATATATACTTAGCTAGTCATATCAATCAAGATGTAGTTGCCGGGCAATAAAGCTTTATCACACGCGTGAAATAAAGGGTTAACAAATGCCATATGACGGAAATTTCGATTGTATACGATGTGTTACTGGTATTGTTTGTCGTCTGTTTGTCATCCTGTTTTCGCGCCATATTATTGGCGATACATCTACATGTGTACGTTGAGCTGTCATCTTTGACCATAACTCTACGGAAATGACTTGACTGGTAATGCAAAGAAGATGAAATAAAATAGATGATAGATAGATAAAAGTAAAATAAAGAAATAATACACTGACCATAAAAAAAATAGTTTAACAACTTTATAATAAACACAATTATATAGAACCATCCATGGATAAAATAACCACTTGTGACCATTCATTTTCTGAATTAGACAATTCCACAAGTCAATGGCAGTCATTTTAAATCAAATTTCGGATAAAATGTCGTTTATATCTACACAACTTGACGCGACAGACGCGCATGGTAAACAAATGTAAACAATAAAGCATAGTCACATGAAGGTTTGTTATAAAGACCTGACTTTGAAGCGTTGTTCGTTTTTTTTGTTTGTATGGTGTTTTACGTCATTTAAAGTGTTGTTTAACGGCTCATAAACAAATTGTGTTGTGTTGAGCAGCTAACGGAGAGAGGGTACTCCGGAACTTGTTTTTTTTGTGGAGCGCTGTGGTCTAGTGGTAGACACATGACCCAAAAGTCGTGGGTTCGATTCCCGTCATTGCCTTATGAGTTGTGTCCCTGAGCAAGACACTTTATCTGCATTGCTTAGTACTGTTTCTACCCAGGAAGCAGCGAGAGTGATTCAAATTAGTTCAAAGAGCTTTCGTTACAATCGATGTAAAATAAATACTTTAAACTAAAAAATAAATAAATAACAGTTCTTTTCTGCTACAGAATACATTCCTATGTTTCATTAGCGTGGAAAAACACCGGATGAACAACTTGCACACTCAATATCCGCTGGGCCTTAATGATAATATCTTTCAACAAAGAATTATGTCAGAAGATCCTAAAACATTTATTGACTTTTCGTAGTATTGACATGTTTCTATATTTTTTATTCGAAAGCGAACATCTATGTCTTATGGTCGTAGACTAAATGATAACTTCAAACGTAAATCGCGTTAACTAGGTCAGTCGCTGATTTACATACTAGTTTCAACAGTCTGGAAATCACTTCATTCGTTCACGTCTCACCTCTTTGTCTTATTCATTGATCGACGATGATTCGTACATATTCTTTGTATAAAACTATTTTCAAAAGTGAAAGCTACGCACAACTAATTCTCCGACCCCATATTGACCAGACGTCTGATCACGTCAGACATTTTCTAAAAATACTATGCTTTAATAAGGGTATTGAGTTTGCTGACATATAAAGTAATTTTCAAGATAATTCTGTTGTTGATTCTTTTCCTAAATATTTAAAAACTTGCGAAAGTCCTGCAAGTTGTTATGAGTAAAATAATAGAAATGTTTGTTCAATTACAACAAAATAAAAAATATCCGCTTTATTAGTTATTTCTTACAGTCTCAGCTTTTGCAAGAAAACAAATTGGATACTTTTTATTTTTGCTGAGCATAGTTTCTGACCTTGATATAGATATAAGGCATGTAAGTGTAAAACATCAACATTTTGCTATACTTTCGATATTTTTATTAACTAATAGATAGAGTATAGTTTCATCAATTTGGTTGATTTAAACATCGAGGTGTTCAAACCAACTAACGAGATGAGACCATACTCTATTTGTTGTGTAGAATGTCCATTTTATCTGCCTGCTATACTCTAACCTCCAATAACTGGTAGTCGTAGTACACCATTTATTCTCACAGGTGTTATTTTCAATTAAACGATTTACACCTGTGCAAATAGAAAAGGAATTTCAGCGACCATGCAACAAACGTATTTGGCATTGTTTCTAAATGTCCAAAGTATAGATTGCCTTCAATTATTGATTTAAATGCATCTTATGCTTAGATCGCTCAATCCATTGAGGAAATTAATATAAAATGGTGTCCAACGGTAGAGAACATGCGGACCCGAACTCCATTTCTACTTGGAAAAAGTCACTTCTTAAACGTATAGATATTATTAACCTGTATAATGCCAACCCCTCTTTACATCCTTCAAGACCTAGGTTATTGTATCGTAATTTAAAATCGAGAATATAAGAAATTCATAATAAAATTGTTTGATAAAGCAGCTAACAATGTAATTATTGTTTGACACGTACATTACGTCAATAGTGTATCTCTGGACTTGGGATCTATAATTCGTACACTCCAGTTCAATCTATATTCGCAGTTTCAAAATGTTAACTGGGAAGGGTTTAATCTGATGTTGGTAGAACTTGTTACCCAACCCATTTTTCATTATTATATTTCTATCGTATATATGTTTATATTTGCTCTGTATGTAAAATATTGGCAATAACAAATATGTTTAAATCAAATGAAAATCTGGACTTTGGATCCCTTATTCGTACACTCCAGTTCAATCTACTTAGGAGGATCTGCTAATAACTTGGTGGACCACTTTTAAGGCTGGGGTAGACGAACATTAAAACTTCCAACTATATTCTGGATTCTAAAGTTACACAAACATACTTATAAACAAACGCTTTATTTATAATTCTAGTACATGCACAACTACAAACATCTCCAAACTTTTAACTTCTTGTCTTACTACCGTTACAAATCACGTGAAAATCACGTTAAACAAAAGTGTGCTAAAGCTTATGACAACTCTTGGATGAATTTATTATTGTTAAATTGAAAAATCAGGAGAGGTTCTTGTTTAAATGTGACATCTGTTTGTCCTTTAGTCCGTTAGTACTTATAACTTTTCTAAACTATACTGAAAAAAAAACGAAACGCGACACGGGAATTTCGGCTATATATTGTATATACTGCACACTTAATTCCATATATATTCCAAGGAAATCTCAAGATGTGTTTTGTAAAAAAAATAGTTGCAGTTAGTTAGAGAAAGGACACAACTGTGATGTTGTAGACGTTTTAATCACAGTACACGTTGTAACAAGGAATTCATAAACGCCTACTCTGTCAATAATAAACTTTGCAGGAATACTATTTCCTGTGTTACGTGTTGTTTAAGTATTTTTTCCGAAAGGAAAGATCTTACGTAGTCATGTAGCATTCGATTAACAGCAGCACATTGTACATACAATATATAGCGGAAATTCCCGTGTCGCGTTTCTTTTTCCTTTCAGTATATATACAACCTTACTTCATCACCTTAGCAAAGACAAGCATATTGCGCTCATTGAATAGAACAAGCTACCTGCTTGGCCTGTAACAATATAAAAGCGTTTTTTACTAACTATGTGGTATCTGAAGCATTCAATTTTCCTATTAGATAATATTTTCTGAGGTATGGAAATACCGTTTATAGACAAATTGTTGGTATCCGTATTTGTACGAACTGTACACCTCCTGTCCAGATTTGTTTTTGTATTGCTATTAAAGAGATTTCATGTAGAGTCTTTCAGCAGATAATCAGGCAGATGTTATCAAACTATCAAACTACACATATGCATCAGTCATAAAGTCTCTGCAATCGGAGTTTGACGAAGTAACCAAAAGAAACGTATGTATCGACAAAGAAGATCAGACTATCAGTAAAGGTTCTTCCTACTGTAGTTACGTGTTGCAGATCAATCTTGCTTTTGGTGCAATGCACTTTAAATGCGTAGGGCATGTATACTGAAGCGAAAAAGAAACGCAACTCGGGAATTTCGGCTACATATTGTATATATGCATACTTATTTCGACATAATATTCTAAAGAAATTCCAAGATGGTTTGTAAAAAAGAAATAATAGTTAGTTAGAGAAAGGACACAACTGTTATGTTGTAGACGTTTTAATTAGATACAATTTGTAACATGAAATTCATAGATGTTTGAAGTTCCTCTTTCAACAATTGAGCCATTTAAGTACTCTATTTAACGTAAAGAGTTGCACAATTTTGCATCCTATGTTTGCTCACATGTTTGAGTCAAACGCGTACTCTGTGAATAATGAAATTTGAAGGTATACTATTTGCCGTGTTATGTGTTGTTTAGTCTTTTTTCCGAAAGGAAAGGTCTTACGTAGTCATGTACCATTAGATTAAAGCAGCATATTGTACATACAAGATATGATTGAATGTTGTTTAACGGCTCATCAACACAGTATAGGTTATTTAGAGCCGTCATACAAGATATAGCGGAAATTCCCGAGTTGCGTTTCTTTTTCGTTTTAGTATACAAGTGTATACCATGGGATGATATGGATACACGTTTTGGTAAACGCTTTCACATAATATCTCAGTGGGACACGGAACGGTATGCGTTGAGGAGGATTCCCATAAATTGATATTATACAGCAATATAAAGGCTGGTGACTCACATTTCGTTATGATATCATGCGCTATATCTCATGATGTAGACATCGGTGTGATATGGCATCAGTTCCGTCTGAAATTAACACTTAACTCGATGATACATTCTTGTGCAACCATATACTTGAACGTATGCTATGATGATATATATATGTAAGGATTTAGGATACCTTGTTATAATACGACAACATACATGTTATATTATTATGATATGCCGGCACTTCAAGTTTAGGGAATGCAAATATATACTTTTCTGTAGGTTATTCACATTCTCTAGCACAATAGGACAGCAATGTCTAGGCTATTTACAGAACAAGGAGTCCCGACATATATGCAAACATTTAAGCAAAACAACGTAATTTAGAACTAAGACAAATAATGCTGTATTGATTAAAAGCGTTAAGTCAATAAGGAGGTTAGTAATACATGTACACTACTTACAGAAACTCATAAACGGCCTAAAACAAAATATATAATTATATATCTGAAATCAGGATTGACAATGCTCAAACTCGGTAATATATGAAATTTAGTCCTCCTTGAAACAAAATGGCACACATCAAGCACGTGCAACGCCTTTCGTCTCACCTACGAACGGACAAGTTGAACATTTTAAAAATGTATTAAACAAGTGCGCAAAAACCGCTGTTACCCAAAAGAAAAAATGGCGAACAGAATTGCAAATATGCATTCTATAGAAATAGAAATAATACTACTAATGAGTCTCCAGAAGAGTTAATATTCAATAAACCATCAAAATAAAATTAGCTGGATATCAGTTGAATATCAGCATCACAAAATAACGACACCACTTAAAACGCATGACACAATGACACAAAACAAAAACATTAAATAAATTAAACAAATCAAAACCTAGAAACTATAGAAAGTTTTCTGCGGGACAATCTGTTTGAATTTTAAAACAAACACAGATTAAAATGCGTCAGATCTGGGGAAACACAGTTTACACAGTTGTAAGCCAAAAAGAAACCTCTGTGAAGATTCAAGCGGCCAAGTGCCTTTAAGAAATGCAAGTAATGTCAGACCGTATCATTTTGCAAGTCATACAGTAGAGACTATAAAAATGGTTCTGCATCCCGGATACAACCTCAGTGCTTGGAGAGATATATCCTCGATTAAAGAGAAAATAACTGACATTAATAGAGAGTAATGTTCGGACTCATGAATTTATTTGTGAAATGTTTCTCAAACATTTTGAGAGTATCAATGTCTGCAGAGAACTGTGATCTTTATCTTCAGTTTGTTGCTATAAACTGCAGATAAACGTTTGCTCAACGTTTGCTCACATGTATAACTGACATGCAAAAACACAATTATGAACAAATATGCGTAGTTTTCATTAAATTGGGGAAGTATTTAATGACCAATACTGAGCAGTTATTTACTGGTTAGTTACTGCTGAAGGCGTAGCCTTATATGCATGCCTCATCTCTTAGCTGTTGTATTATACACATGTATATCAGTTTATGGTCAGTACTAAAATTATACAAATCACTAAACCAGTGTGTTACTTATATCTTAACCCACATACATTACAACAGTCAGAGGCTATCCCGATAGATAACAATTGAAATATCCTGTAACTCAGTCTTCTAAAATATTATATATATTTTAACCACTTCTCAGTTATAAAAACATAACTAAATTCAAGAAAATTGTAATTTAACTTTAAAGTTTTAATTTGTATCATCTGTTTTCATGGTATTGCTTTCAATATATGCCCCAAAAAACTTCCAACCCGAACCTTTCATATTGTTTATCAAATACTATAGGGAACTATAAACCACACGCTCACTGGTGGTTACTGGCCGGACAATATGCTCTTTTTACGGAGGAATAACTTACACGACATAACATTTATAGAAAATGAATAATAGTTTATGTCGTTGTGAAAGAGTTTTCCATGTAGGTGCAAAAATAGTAGTTTTTAACAAATTCAGAATTGCCCATGCTGAATTTAAATTAGTAAATGTTGTTTGTACCTACATCATGTGATGTGAACCACATGCGAATCATATTCCTGAGTAATTCTATTTAGGAGTCAACACCGATGCCAATTTTATCTGGTTAACTATTCGATCAACCGGCATATTGGATATGCCACTTAGTGTTCATCTGTTACTACGGTAGCCTGTTCGCAGGAGGATTTCTTTGTGTCGAGGTTCGAGTTGCGAGTTACAAAAAGCGAGTTGCGAGTTACAAAAAGCGAGTTGCGAGTGACAAGCCAAAAAAATGCGAGTTGCGAGTTACAACCTGAGTTGCGAGTTGCGAGTAACAACCTGAAAATAACTTCAAAAATGCGAGTTGCGAACCAAAAATAGAGGGTAATGAGAGGACGTGCAGAGTGCAAAAAGCATACATTCGCTTTCATTTAAATTAAAGTTATTGCCCTTTGTAATTTTATATTATTAATTCGTGCCCGCTCCTTAAAGCAAAAACTACTAATGTAAATGAAATGCAATTTCACATAATGATATAGGGCAACGAGAGATTGTGCAGAGCGCAAGAACCATAACTCTGCCTTCATTTAAGTAATTTTATCCTTTTATTTTGTGTCCGCTCAATAACTCAAAATCTTCGCGAGGGAATGCACTGAAATGTAGCACAATGACAAAGGGCAATGAGAGGAAGTGCAGAGCCCAAGAACCATAACAATGTCTTCAGTTAAAATAGAGTTATTTTCCTTTGTAATTGTAAACATATAATTTGTGTTTGCTCTGTAACTCAAAAACAACTTGTGGTACTGCAATAAAATTCCACACACTAATAGAAGGCAACAATAGGAAGTGCAAAGCACAGTAACTATAACTCTGTATTCATTTAATTAGAGTTATTGCCTTTTGAAATTTATTCTTATGATTTGTGTCCGCTCCATAACTCGAAAAGTACTTTTTGGACTGTAATGAAAGTTCACGCAATAGTAGTTGGCAATGAGAGGGAGTGCAGAGCGCAAGCACCATAACTCTTTCTTTATTTGAATGAGAGTTATTTCCCTTTGTAATTGTATATCTACAATGTGTGTCCGCTTTATAACTGGAAAACTACTATTTGGACTGTAATGAAACTTCACACAATGCTAGAGGGCAATGATTGGAAGTACAGAGTGTAATAACTACAACTCTGTCGTACTGAAATAAGAGTTACTGCCTTTTGTAGTGTTATATTGTTTGTTCCGTTTACTTTCTGCTTTATGAGCACTCATAAAACTTCCTTTAAACAATGCATCCAATCATGCTTCCAACATCTACATAGGAAAAAACACTGCTGTGGAGGATATGGATGTCTCTCAGACTACTTCTTGATTGTTTTTGGAATAATAACATTAAATAACAAAATATCCATTAAAGCAATATACAAATATTATACACTTATAATACAATTGAACATTTTCAGATTTATATATTTACAGCGTATCCATCTACCCACCCTACCATCCATCAACCCATCCAGTTATCCACCCTATCAAAATGGAACCACCAAACCACACATTCAACCATCCATCCACCTATCAATCAACCCACTACCCATTCAGTTTCATTTAACCATCCATCCACCAACTCACCCTTGTAAATAATCTGACTAAGGACATGACCTGGAACAATAACAATAAAGGTAAACAATTTTAAGATCAGGTCAGGCCAGGCCACGCCAAGGAGGCCAGGCTAGTTAGGCCAAGCCATGTTTCAGTGTATGCCGTCAAAAGTTGATAAGACCTCAGAGTTTGTTTATTCAATGGTCAGTGCACACACATGAACTCATTGGTTATTGTCAATTAAGTGATTTATTCTGCTATTGTTATAATGTATAGAGAAGATTGCAGGCATTTTATTAGATATTACAACATCTATCTATTTATTTAAGCTATAAGAGTGTAGGTATGTGTAAAGTTGAATAACCAGTTAAGAGGCTTACCATACATAATGGGATAAAGAAAAGCTGACATGTAGGCCTTAAAACCAAAAAACATTGTGCTATTTCAGTGAAATGAAGGGAAATAAATGAATGAACAGTCAGTAAATTCATTTAAATAAAAATAAATATTAAAAAGTCTTTATTTTCTATATCTAGTTTACCTGAATTGTACCCGGAAGCTAAAGGCCCCACATTCTTCTAGATACCAGGAAGAAGAGTTGAGTAATGTGTTTCTAGACCATCCTAGCAGCATGCTGAACTGAATTTACAGGTCAAAGCCTCCTAAAATGTGTGATTGCATTTCATCTCTGTATAAGACAGATGGGTAATTTCAACCAGCATAGTAGTAATTGTATAGTAGGAATTGCACAAAACATCTATGAAAGTATTGACAGAAAATGTAAACAAAATATTTTGAAATTAAAATAAAACAAACACCTCCCCACAACCCACCCCCTCAAAAAAATAATAAATAGTAATACTAATTCGCACTAATGACCGCAGCAAAACACATACAAAGATAACATACATGTAGTTTGGAGAGCTTCATTACCAGTTGCAAGATCATGCTATATAATACCATGAATCTCAAAACTCATTTAGTCTGGATATGAACAGAACATAATGATTAAAATAAAATACTGAGGCTATTTTATTTTCTGCATAAACATGATAAACTAGCATCGTATACTTTAAAGGTATCTGCTAACACATAGTTGTATGTTGATTTCAGATACATACTCGTCGGGGGCCATTTTCCGTCACTTATGTAAACATAACCTAATTTTTCAGACAAATCTATGTATCCTGACAATTGTTACTCTATTTTCTATTAGGTTACCTCTTCCTGAAAATTTTATACCAAATAATTTTGTTTTATATAAATTATCGAAGTGGCACGTGACCTTTTTATAAATAGACTAAAACTGAGAAATCATTTCGTTTACAAGCCCAGTTTCAGTCATGTATTTTATCGGGTGATAGATTCATCTAGGTCAAGATACAGTAAACTTTTATGAATTAGAAACTTGTTTGCAAGTCTATTCAACAATTTCATTGTAAAAATGGTATGTTTGCATTGTTCCATCAGTCACCTCGATCGTTATAACAATGCGCCTGGTAACAATGTTACACTGTAAAGATGGGTGTCTCTATGTAAATCAAACAGCTACAGTTTGTACGAGTTGCTTCTCTTTGGTTAAACTATATAATCACGGTACCGCTGAAGTGCCGTCATTACAGTTATTTTTTTAAATAGTTTATTTTTGCGGCACTATGCGCGCGCATCCCCAACGCCATATAAGGAAGTAAACACATTTTTCGGAGAAATCCCTTTCGTTTTTGTACCGATTATTTACTTTTTGGTTGTTTTTCCTGTTTCCAATCTTCAGTTATAAACGTCTGACAATAAGTAACATCGCGTAAGTGATTTGCAGTGTAAAAATGTTTTTTAAATGAGAATGACGGAAACTGGGCTTGGACGGAAACTGGCCTCTAACGAGTAAGCATATGTTAATTATTTCTTATTCAGTTTTTATGCAGATAAATACAGTGCTTTTTGGTTGTATAAACATAAACCTCATGTTTTCCAGTTCAATCTTTATAACAAATAATTGAATTGATTTTAGTAATTTTTATTATATTTTTTGTTTTTTGTAACTCGCAACTCGCTTTTTCGGCTTGTAACTCGCATTTCTTTTATTGTAACATGCAACTCGCATTTTTTTCTTATAAATCGTAACTCGATTTTTGTAACTCGCAAATCGCTACTCGCCCAAAAGTGACACTCGTTCGCAATGGGTCAAGTTTGACTTTTATATCTACATGTATTGCAGAAATAATGTTGGTAGTGTTTCGTTTTTCATTTATATTTTTTAAATTTCACATAATTATGAATGAAATTTAAATAATGAAACCTTGGCCAAACCGAGGGCGTATCCAGAGTGAGTGGACCCGGTGAACCCACATATATCCGGCAAATATAGTTTCCACTCCACTGTGTAACCCGAATTCACTAAATGCCATGTACACGTAAGAAACCGAATCATTTCGTGGTTAAGGGCATATCCACCTCCCACACATGCACATATATCAAGAGTTTACGCCTCTGTACCACCGCCCTAATCTCGGAATATGGATCAGCGCCTGAATACAATGTTAGTTTGTCTAATTTAGTTTTATTTTGATTAACTTTGATAAAAAATAAAACATATGTTTTAAGATTTCGGTGTATACATGTCTAAGTATGACATATTGTGATGTAAATACAATTATACTTTTGTCATTAACACACAAACGCACGCTCGCATGCAGACACACTTGAGCTTATACACGCACGCACGTAGACACGCACACACGCACGCGCAGACAGCCAGCCAGGTAGGCAGGTAGGCATGCAGACAGATAGACACAGACGGACGGACGGTCGGACGGAACGCACGCACGCACGCACGCACACACGCACGCGCAGCAGACAGACATGCAGACAGGCAGGCAGACAGACAGACAGACAGACAGACGGACGGAACGGATAGGAGGGACGGACGGACTTTCTTCCAATTCGTAGCAGAGGACCTTTTTAGTCGCCATACGTATGCCAAAGGGTCATTGTCCAACGAGGGACCATGGCCCCCTGATGTGTGCTTGGAAGTTGTTCAAAAGTACTCAGGGGGCTAAATATTGTTTTTTGAAAAATTGGCCCCATGCAAGAAGGCTAAGTCTATAGGTTGGAAAGATCGTATGGACTGTTTGGAGACATTTTAGTCGCCCATCAGCATGTAAGGGAGCAGTGGTGGTCCGTTGTTTTGGACAGACAGCCCCGTGCAATGGCCCCTTATTAACATGCCCCCTTATCCCAATCTAGTGGATCGTAGTCTAACGGACGGATGGACAGACAGACAGATAGACAGACAATTTGATTTCCTATATCTATTATATATATGCAGTGACAAGAATTGTAAACCATATTTTAAATAACGCCTTTGTACTTTTATTGACAACATATCTATATCAGCCGACCAGAGATGTAGTTATGTTAAAGAAAATTAGAAACACAATCAAGCATCGCAAGCACTTCACGCTGTTTCTCAATAAGTCAAAGCAAATGCAATTTGAAAAATTTAAAACATTGAATTCATAATTATACGTCAAGTACCCCAAAATCAATCCGACTGGGGAGTGGGGACTGAGTATGTTTCCCATCTCTCAATAACTTGTGATTTTGTAATGCTGTAATATTATCATATTGGATAAAAAACAACACCTGTCAGAATGTCCTGCTGGTCAGAGCTAGATACTCGTTTATGATTAACCCTTGTGGTGTAAAGTTGTTATCCGAATGTAATGCCTTATTTACAGTAGAGTGTAAATCAGATGCTTGAAAACTGGATAAAACTCACAAACATTGAAATGCTAGACTGTACCGGTAACAGTCTTTTGTAACCAAATTCCATTTTACAATATGATTTACACACAAATTTGAAATTTACATTATATATTTTTACATAAAGTTTAGCAATTCCTACACTAAACTGACCAGAACAGAAACCAGATACTCTAATTAGCATGTAGACGGCCAGCTATGCTTTGCTTATCAGAGATGTATTGCTTTCGTTCATTAAATCCTGCTGTCAAGCTGAGAAAATCAGTAAAAATCCTGGCTTATTAAATCGAATGTTTATTGAAACTAATTCGTTTTAAATGTTACGTCATTTAAATGTTCCATTCTATAAAGACAAAGACAAAGACACCTTTCATTCTGTTCTATAACTGAACAAATAGAAATTCCTAATAGAAAAGAACAATAATTGCATATGTTGTATCTCTCTAAATCTGACAAATGTTGGAATTAGGAATTCGGAAAAGAAGCCGTTTCCTGTGGCATAGAAAGTGCAAATTATTTCGCAACTCTGCAAAGCATTTGTGACACTTGCAATGGAACTAACTGTAACTGTGACTTATTTTCCCAGAGTAAAAGCTGTTTAAATGGTAATAGGAATACATGTATTTATAATATAAACGATGGCACTGACGTTCAAGAAAACATTATCAGTTCTTCTGTAATGAACTTAGGACTACCTAAAAAAGGCATAAATATTGGTCATCTTAATATTCAAGGACTTGCTTCATAAATTGACCAAATAAAACTATTATTGACATCGGATATGAATAATGTACATATTCTTGCATTGAGTGAGACCAAATTTACAAACGAGCATAAAACGGAAGCTTTTCATATCAGTGGATATCAAATACTTTTTCGTAAGGATCGATTATATAATGGAGGTGGTGGTTTGATGGTATATGTAAAAAATGAGATAAATTGCATGAGAAGAGTAGACTTAGAAGACAATACAATTGAATGCATTTGCTTGAAATCAAACCTAAGCAATGTAAACCTTTTTTTATTGGGTCTATTTACAGGAACCTTGATTTAAAAGTTATCTGGAATGAATTGTTTGAAGAGCATTTAGAAAAAATACAATCAGAAGAAAAAGAAATCATATTATTAGGAGACATAAATAGAGATTCATTTATTAAACATGCGAATAAAAGATGATTGGTCTAGTTTTATCTTATCGTTAGGATTAGTCCAGTTAATTAATGAACCCACACGAATATCGTCTTCTTCAAGCACACTTATAGATCACATTTACACAAATTCGGAAGAAAATATTTCACATATTATGATTCCAAACATTGGTTTAAGTGACCACTATCCTATTTTCTGCACAAGAAAACTTCATTGCTACGCCAAGATAAACGATCACCAGACAATTGAGTACCGATCTTTTAAAACATTTAATAAATCAATTTTCTGCATGATCTAAATTTAGTTGATTGGGAAACTGGATCAATCTAGGAGGCAAATATAATTCTTGTAAACTGGGTCAATAAATTTTCAGGATAGTGGATAAACAGTTGCCAAGAAAAAAGCATCGAGCAACAAATATACACCAACCTGAATGGCTTACGCCTACAATATAACAACAACAGCTGTTGTTGTTGTTGTTATTGTTGTTGCTGTTGTTGTTGTTGTTGTTGGCTTACGCCTAATATCATAGACGCTATTAAAGAGAGAGATCAATATAAAATGCAAAATTATATGAACAATTATAAAATATCTAGAAATAAAGTGATGTCATACGAAAGACAAATAGAGGACGGAAAATCCGACCCAAAATCTATATGGATAATTTTTAAGGAGTTAGAAGCCTCTTCCAAATCTTCGGGCAAATCCAATACAATAAATCAGTTAAATATTAATGGGACAGACATTACCGATTCATCTTTAATAGCTGCTGAGTTTAATAATTGTTTCATAAATATCGCAGCAAATTTGAAACAACCAAACGGGTTTGGTAAACAAAAAGGTCCCTGAGCTGATGTTTTTCAATATCACATTAATAACCGAAGATCAGGTGCGAAAAATGTTGATAAACTTAGATTCTTCAAAAGCAACAGGGCTTGACCAAATTGGCCCAAAACTTCTCAAACTATCAGCTAATTGCATAGCAAACAGTATTGCAAATTTAATTAATAGTAGTATTAAACAAGGTGTATTTCCAAACACCTGGAAACATGCCAAAGTGTTTCAACTATTTAAAGCCGGACCTTCTGAAGATGTAAACGATGTAAACAATTATAGGCCTATGTCTGTATTACCTACAATATCAAAATCAATTGAAAGACATGTGCATGATTCATTCATGAGTTTTCTACAATTCTATCAGCTAAAAAAGTTTCAGGAAACAACATAACTGTGAAACAGCTATGGTTTATATGATAGATAAATGGCTAAAGGCATTAAATGAAGGAACATTTGCAGGTACTATAATGGTAGATTTCCGGAAGGCATTCGATCTGGTGGATCACAACATTTTGCTTCAAAAATTAAAGTTTTATAAATGTGGCGAGCTTACACTGCAATGGTTCAAATCTTATCTGTCAGATAGGAAACAAGCCGTATCTTTGAAAGGTGCTCTTTCTAAGGAACAAACAATAACGTGTGGGGTACCTCAAGGGTCCATACTAGGACCTTTAATGTTTTTGGTGTTCATCAATGACCTTCCCCTTGAACTGAATGGCATTGCTTCTAATACAGATGTGTATGCAGACGATACTACCATAAACGAATCCAAAGATATAATTGAAATAAATCTACAGAAAGCTCTTGATATTTTGAAAGTCTGGTGCTTACATAACGGTATTGTATTAAATGCGTCAAAAACGATAGTCCTTCTTGTAACCACACCACATCGACGTGCCGGATTAGAAAATAAATCACTTTCTTTGCGCTATAATGACATTGATTTTCAGATTACTACTGGTGATAACATTTTAATAAATGAATATTTAAAATGGGATGTTCACATATTGTTGATTAAGAAAACAATAGCAAGAAATGTATGGTTACTGTCAAGAATAAAATATTTTATTCCTTTGAATTATCGAATTATTTTCTATAAAGCTTGCATACAGCCACATCTAGATTTTTGTAATGAAATCTGGGGTAACACAAGTCGAAAAAATATCAACAGCCTTTTAATAATGCAAAAAAGGGCATGTCGCGTTATTTTAGGTGAACAGTATATTACTTTTCAAGCCGCTATGGAACATCTAAATTGCCTCACAATTGATCAGCGAAATATACTTTAAAGGCCAAATTCATGTATAGAGTTTCGAACAATACGGCCCCGTCATATATTTCCGATATGTTTACTACTCGTAATTCAACTGATAGAAGTCTTCGATCATTAACTGAAACTAATTTTAGTATTGCTAAGCCTAATCGGGAACTTTTCAAGGGCAGCGTGTCTTACTCCGGGAACATTTTATGGAATAATATTCCAAAGTACATTCAGAAGTGTGCAACAATGAACAGTTTTAAAAACAACTGCATAAAATGGATAAAAGAAAACAACAGTAAACTCGATATAGATATCATCGTTCAAACTACCACCACCAACAATGTTATTTCTTATGTATCTTGCCTTTCTTGTATTTTGTATCTTGTATTTGTTATAGAGGGCCCCAAGGAAGATTAGTATGAACTAATTTGGTCACCCTCGATAAATAAAGACGTTCTATGTTTAAATTAAGATGCAGATTATGCATTGCAATATGCAATGAAATTAGTTTAAGATTCTTGAAAATATATATATAATTATTACATATCACCATCTTTCGTGCACTATTGAACATAAACACCATAGTAGTATAGAAAGGGGCGGTTTTGGCGCAGTTTCTCCTCGCGGGGAATGAGAAAAACTAGTGAAATATGCCAGGGGAGGGACTCAGGCGTAACTTTTATAAATGCAAATCACGCCTAAATCAACACCAACATATTTCAACAGTCTTCTCAAGCACCCCGCTCATGGAAACTTACCTAATACCGCCCCTTTCTATACTACTAATCAATCCGGTTGTCATTTTAATAACATAACATTTGCAACTCGTTAAGCAAAGTCAGACGGAACCGGAATCAATCCGGTTGTCATTTTAATAACATAACATTTGCAACTCGTTAAGCAAAGTCAGACGGAACCGGGCAGTAGTTTTCATCATCGCTCTGCATATCATGTTTTACCATGGAGTATTTTACTTGTATGCTAATGTATCTTGTCCATTATCTAGTATGTACTGTTTATCATCATAAGCTGATAAACTTTTTTTATTTATTGCATAGCTGCTTATGTTATGCTTTTTTGACCTAATGACTTTCATCTCATGGTGAGCTTCTGTTGCCGTAAACAAAATCTTTTTGTAATCGTTATGTGCTATCTTTTTTTTAACAACACACTTTTTAACACCCTTACATTTCTTTGCGCTAACCTCATTATCTAACATATACGAATATAACTTACTACGCAGCCCACAATTCAACAATAGGTATTCCACAAGTTTCATCTTTCATCTTGCCAATAACTTTTTTATTATTATTGAAATGAAACTTTCTTTTTGGATCATAATCGCAATTATCAAAAAGTTCTTTATCCTTGTAAAATTCCGCATACACATCTTTTGTTTTTATTTCATAACACAAGGAATCGGTATCAGTAAATAATAACTTAGCTTTTTCATCATATTTATTTTTGATATAGTTGTAATGGAAATCATACATCAAATATTTTGACAAGTCTAAAATACACATGCCAACATAACAAGGACGATTTAAAACTAATCGTTCTTTTATTCTGTTTATAGCAAATAAATTTTCATTAAACATTTTACAAGAAATAAATGAAGGTCTTGCCGCATATTTTAAAAGGACCTCCTCGTCGTGAGTCAATTTAACATTAATTTTTTTTCTCAAGTTTTCCATAGTTTTACCAAAAACTGAATTGTTCATCAGTTTGAAGAAATTCTTTTCAAAAGCATTTTTACCAGCTGTTCTCTTGGCAGTATTAAAGTCTATGTATGTTTTCAACCACTTTGATTCGTCAAACTGTAGTATTTGGTGTATTTTTGTTACCTTCAATCCGAGCGTTTTATACAATTCTAAGTTTCTAAAATGCATGACATATTTTTCTTTATTTTTCAACGTCGTAACAAGTTTATTAACATTACAATGTCCTAAATTAAACTTTTGTTTTAAATGTTTACAATAGTCTGACAACCACTCATCTTTGATATTTAAACTTTCTGGGGCAAGAGGATAATAATTATGCGAGTCATGCAGTTTCTCAGGATACTCAATATCGCACTCAACAATGTAATTTGATTTTCCTTTTTCAAACTTATCAACCCACTTGAAGTTGCCAGTAGGTAACGGCTGACACATGGCCCACCCGTACAAGTTATTAGCATCGAGATATATTATGTACTTGCTTTCTTTTTTCTTGTCATAGTCTTTCATATATTTGTTATTAGCTTTCGAATATCTATATGCAATGTAACTCGTACCATCTCTTAATCCTTTTTCCACAAACAAATATTGATCAATGTCAGTTATTAAGTCGAGTTGGATACCAGTCATCTTAAGACATGCATCCCAGGCTAAACCAGGACTACTAAAGTAATGGCAAGGATCTAATTTGTAATTCTCGGTACACATTTTTCTAAAGTTTTCAAAAACATCTGCAAGCAGCAACACATCAGTCTTAAGATACAGATCATGTTATTCTCCCATATTTTTAATCTTAAATGTTTTCCATATGTTTGTAGCATGATCGTAATCTGCATCTGAAATGTGTTCGTCATTTAATTGAGAATAAAAGCTATCTTTGTCAGGTAACTTAGTATGGGGAATACGTTAAAGAAGGATAGCTCCATTTCCACCGCCATATGCATGCCATCTTCGGGATGGTTAAAATTTTGTGCTGTCGATTTTATGAATATTGAGTTCTGCTCAACCCGGGGCTAGAGGGCGTGAGCGGTAGCTAGCATATTTCACAAACACTCATGAACAGTCTCAATCAAACCGAGACTGCAATATTTCGTATGTGACGTGCTCGGCCGTTTCCAAAGGTCCATTATCATACTCTTTTTTTAGTATCCTTGAAGCGTTTAAAACTATTCATATAATCATAAGGATAAACGCCTTTTCTTTTTAGCAAGTCTAACGTTTTACCGCTGTATTCTTGAGATATGTATTGAAACGACGGAACGTTTTTCACCAGATTATCTAATGCTTGGGACATGAATTTGAAACTTTCAATAAACACTAAACTTTTTCCTAACATGAAAGCCATATACTTTTCCATGTTATTCGGTATAACATTTATGTTTTGTTCAAACTTCCCGATGTGTTGCATTATGAAGTGAGAATCATATCCTCTCAAGTTATGAAAAACAACAGGTATTTTTCTAGTCAGCCTGAAATTAATATTACATATGTCATGAGCGCTTCCTCTGTACTTTCCAGTTATATGACAATGATCTCTAACTTTTCTAACGGAGTTTTCATATGCTACTGTACGACCTGGGTCATTTTTTTAAGAGTTATTGACAAACCATTACCACAAATATGACATGATTTAGATTTTTGGAATCTAGCTTCTTCTTTCTGTGACATTACTAGATCTTTTTTTAAAGTTTGCATTCATAGTTTTCTTGCACCACTTTTCTTCTTCTATCATTTTTTCCAAAAACTTGTAAACAGCATTTGGTCCTCTGTATGTCACAACTGGTTTTGAATATTGATCATCATAACAACAAACAACCTTGTACCCATAACTGCAATCAGTATGCTTTTGATATGCTTCTGTTTCTTTTCCCACGTGTAGTGTTTGACTAAACATTAGTCTGTCAAAATATTTTATCCACACATAATGTTTTTTTTCCTCTTCGACAATCAAAAGCATATCACATGTTTTTTCTGCTTTATTTTTTGATATGTACAAAGGGTATACTTGATTATCTTCATATCCAAATATGTTAAAACAAATGTTGTTTTGTTTTTCTATTTTTGGGATTTGTTTGATAGTAACAGGAAATGTAATTCCTTAGTAATCAAGATCACCAATATGCTTTTTGTACTTTGTTATTCTTTGAGGAACTTTTTTAACAGGAAATGTACAAGCCAAATGGCACCATCTGAAGCATTCGTTATCTTTATTTTTTATATTTACCAATCCTTTTTTGTTGTGTTGCAGTTCTTTTGGTAAATTCAAATAAGAGCTACCTCGTAAAGGCTTATACTTTATTCGATTTATATAGTGTGCGTCTAGTGTCTCAATTATCCAACCACTTCCAGTTTCCAACTCTATTTTTAATTTCCTCACGTGCTTTGTCCAGCGCCTCGATAATATTATTTTCGGTTAATATTGTTGCCGCTTTAGAATTAAAGTAAGCTGTTTTGTATGTGATTGCAGGACCTGTTTCTTTGTCCTCCATCGATGTTTTGTTAAAAGTATGTTTCACGTCAACACTTAATTTAAAGCCGCCCGTTTTTCTTAGTTCGGTTCTAAGAAATTTTATAACGCTTGGTTGTGTTTTTTGCAGTTGAGTGAGCGGGTCATTACTGACAACATTTACTTTAAACCTTGCTATACTGTTTTGGGGATGTTTCGATTTCTCGGATACTCATTATATATTATTATAAGAGATTATTTCTTTAAGCCCCTATTAATTAATTAATTAATTAAATAATGTTTTTTTTATTTAATATTTTTACCCTCGTCGGCATGCTCATCGATATCCTCATCGGTAGCCTCGTAAACATGTCCGGTGTCTTCGTTAGTAACCTCATCCAAGAGAGCATCTATTTCATTATCCAAGAGAATGTCCAAATATCTCCGAAAGCATTTTTCCTCAAGAACTCTATTATTTATCATCTGACATATTTTTACATGATATTTGCAGTATCTGTCAAAATCAACAGTTTCAAGATCACCTCCAGCTGCCAGTGATTTTATTTTTATCCTGTATTTGCAATAGTTTATAAACTCGTCTTTATCAAAAATTTCTGCATCAATCATTTCTTTTAAACTTTCGACAAACGTTTCAAAGTCTTCATAACATCCGATATCAGTATTAATCACATGAGGTTTTTCTAAATTGCTGATTAGATTATCTCTGAACAACTCAACATTTTCAGACATTACTTTTAATTGTGTTTCATTAAAAATCTTAATTTCTTTTTCTGCTAGATATGTGAGAAGCTTTACAGCATCATTGCACTCAATCTCAGTTTTTATTGCCCAATCTTTTTTAAAAGCTGCAATATCATCTAACAATAGTTGCATGTGAACTGTCTCAAACTCTTTGATAAGTTCATTTGTCTTGATTAAAAGAGCCTGCTCGTAAGCAGCTACTTTCTCATAAACCTTCTGTTCTTCTTCAAAATGTTTTCGTTCTTCTTCTGCATAACTGTAAATACTCATATATTAAAGATTACATTATTTTTATTTATCCGTACATAATAATTTTAATTCCTTTCTCTAACAAAATGCTGTAGTAAGCAATAAAAGAATCTTTGTACACTTTTGGCTGGTAACTGGTTGCCACTGAAATTTGTTTTTTGCACAAAGAACGTAGTTTGTTTATATCTCTTTTTTCTATTTTCCATGACAGTTTTAGTTGTTGTGTCATTATTATAATTCTTTCAGTCAGATCTTGAAAGTTTGTAAAAACTATTAACTCTTTGTCAAGTTTACTCATATCTTCAAAATCAACCGTTCGGGCATATGCCATTTGATCTTCCTTAAAGTTTTTGATTTCCTGTTCTACCTGTTCCATTATAATATTACGTAAGAAAATATTTTGAAGCCTTATTTAAATATATATTTCTATAGTAAAATATAATGAATTGCAAATATTGTAAAAGAGTTTTAGATATTATTGATCCTCCTGGGGTGTGCATAGATTGCATCTTATTTCACACGACTAACAAAAAGAAGCTTTATAAATATTGCACAAGAACCAAGCTGTGTTACAAGTGTGCTTATGCATGTATAAATTGTAATAATACTTGTGAAGTTTTCGATAACGAGCGTGTATGCCTTAATTGCGGCACTCACAATGGCTACAATCTTATTGCAGATTACAATTACAGTCGAAAGAAAACTATTTACCACAGAAAGTATTATTTAGATAAATACTTGGTAGAATATGATTTCTTCTAAAAACAGACAAAGATTTGAAGATTTGAAAAGGTTCAAGCTTAATGGACATTAAGCTAGTAGAGATGCTCCGTAGTTAAACGGTCATGGCATTCAGTTGTAAATCTTTTCTGACTTGTTTCCATATCCTATCGTACTTTTCTCTGGTTGATATTGTTTTAATCGGTTTTGTTTCTTTTTCTATTTTTAATATTTTAAATATTTTCTGAAAAATGTATTCAAATTTGATTGATCTTTTTCGACCTTCTAGCTTATCCAAAATCTTTATAATTTTGTGTTTTGTCCATTAAGCTTGAACCTTTTCATATACATTTCCAGAGGTTCTGTAAAGTTGTCATTCTTTTGAATCTCTAATATTTTATTAAAGGTAATCCTAATTACATCTTCATCATTTTCTAGTCCTGTTGTTGTTTGGACATATGATAGAAGTTGTTTAAAACTCCTATGATGTGTTTTTAACAAAGTCTTTTTTTCGGCTATTCTTGTTTTACTTGCTAAAACAGCAACTACTGGAGGAACTGCACCGACTGCAGCCACTAAAACAGGAATTGCCGGAACCAATGCCAATACGGCAGTACAACCAATTATTCCACTGGTAATCTGTAATGTTGTGTTTATAATACCGCACAATTTATAACTGCGTCTGTATGCAGCCACAAGCCGCGTCAAATGATCAATTAATTCTCCTTTAGTTTTCATGTATAATTACAGTTAGACAATAATTTAATTGAGATATTTAGAAAATAGTTGTTCGTGTTCTTTGGGTGATATTTTACCTATTTTTAATAATTCATCGATTATGCTAATACCTTTATTTATTAGGTGTGGACTATTATTTCCTGATTCGATACTTCCACATACCAACTCCAGATCATTAAGTAAATCATCAGGACTATTGTAATATTCAATATCAGCACAACCTCCAAAAATCTTTTTGAACTTTGAAGAACCTTTATGAATTGGTAAACCAGACAATTCTGTTAGTTTTTTAAAAACATTCTGAGACAGCTTTGAATAAGTTTTTCCATTGTTGTAACGCTTTGCTACCAAGTCTATAAAATCATCGTCTACTTTTAGATCTAGCACAACTGCTTTTCCTTGTTTGGCAATAAGTTTGTGATGACCAACAAGATTAGGTAAATCAATTTGTAACATTCCATAGCGACCATCTTTGTCGACTTTGTAGGAATTTCTTTTTTGTTGTAATCCTTTGCCTGAAAATACTTCACTATGCACAAGCATTGCATCAATTCTTTTTTTATAATGTTTTAAAGCTTTTGACTCGTTTGCCAAAGTGGTTTGAACTTGTTTGTATTGATTTCTCGCGGTTGCATCCGTTTCTTTTTTTAGATGTTTGGTGACTGTAGCCCTATCGCGACCAATGTTTTTGATAATATCACTAACCTGTTCGAGTGTGTCTGCAAGTTCTTGATTATCTCCGACTACACTCGACGCTAAGGGTAACTCATGTAAATCTAACACTTCTTTGTTGATTTTAGCATCTAGATCACCAGTAGTTGGGTTTCATCAAATAACTGAGGTAATCCTCGGTATGCTCCATGTTCTTGTACTTCCTCACCTATTGCTGCTGGAAGAGCGGCTAATTGCTGACTTATTTTTGAAAGAGAAGCTAACTGCTCGGTTAGCTGTTCTGACTGACTTTTTATTTCGCTGGTCACAGGTTTAAATATTTCTTTGTACAAATCACGACTAGCTACCTTTTCTAGTATTTTTTGGGTAACTTTATTCTCGTATTCTTTAACAAGCTCACTCGCTTTTTGCTTTTTATCTGCTAATTCTTTCCATTTTAACAAAGACATGTATAATATAAGGTTAGATTAAAATAAGATAAATAAAGATAAGTTAAGTTAAGATAAGTTTAATTTTCACACTGTGTTCATATACATGTTCATTTATTTCTTCGAAGTTGTGGGTTTCGCTTTCGTCTTGGCTGTAGGCTTAATCGCTTTTTTAGCCGGAGGCTTAACTGCTTTCTTGACCGCAGGTTTTACTGCTTTTAATTTTTTATCAGACTCATTTTGTATTATAACCATCTTTTTCTCCAGACGTGTTATCTCACTAGGAGATTCAGATTTGCTTAACATTTTATTTATATGCTTTCTTTCTGCTTCTAGTCCTATCAAATAAATAGTATTTGGTCGTTCTTCTGTTTTTGACAAACTTCCTGGATTTTTCGTTGTTGGTCTCCAGACAGGAGGCCCTGCATCTTTTTGTTTTGTAGGTCCTGGGATATTCATCTTAACTTTTTGTAATCCGTAATATCTGACTTGACTAGCTTTAAAACATTCTGCTTCTGTTCCAAGTTGTTTACCACGGGGGATTTGTTTTATTCCGCAATATATTTTTGACATATATAATAATACTTAGATAATATTAATATTATCTGACTATTATTATAATGGAAATTCCAAACTTTGACACGAAGACAGAAAACGGTAATTTCAAACAGATATGGAACTTCATGCCAGACTGTTGTTTTAGAATGTTAATTTGCGGTAATTCAGGTTCTGGTAAGACAAACACACTAGTTCACATGTTGCTGAAACCTTTAGTTTATTACGACAAGATTTACTTGTTTGCTAAAAACTTGGAGCAGTCCAAGTATCAGGTCTTATCACAAAAACTTGAAAAGATAGCAAAAAAGAATAAAATCCCAGTTGCAGATATATTAGAATGTTCAAATGATGAAGTTATCCCTGTGAATGATTTGGATTCAGATAACCAGAAGATAGTCATTGTTGATGATTATGTTTGTGAGCGCAATCAAAACGATATTATTAATTATTTCATCCAGGGAAGACACAAAAAATGTTGCATAATTTATTTATCTCAATCTTACTATAAAACTCCCAAAGACATTCGGCTGAATTGCTCTCATTACATCTTCTTCGCGACTCCAGTTAATCGTGAGCTTGGTATGCTTTCCAACGAACAAGATGTCATCAAAGAGCAGTACAGAAAAGCGACTGACAAGCTGTATGACTTTCTGTATCTGGATCACCCTAGGAAGTTAGTAAAGCGTAACTTCAACGGTGAAATTTAATCTAATCATATTATATATAATGGGACTTTTTAATGATCTTGGTGAGGAAGTTACTACTGGCAGCGTCAATATTACAAATGTTGGTATTGTGCTGTCTGAGTATGCAAAACAAAAACATTTGGTTAATTATCTCAACAAGGGTAAAAACCAGGAAAATGTTTTGAGAAGTGAGCTTACCATGGATAATAATAAAATTACCAATGTTGGCAATCCAACAAAAGCAGATGATGCAGCAACAAAGCAATTTACTGTAAGTAGAGTAACAAAAATCATACGTGATTATAATATTGATAAAATTCCAGACATGATAACAAATTTGACAACAGGTGTTGATGATAAACTTAGTCAAATACAAACAAAGTTACAAGCAAACCTCGAGAAAATACTTGAAATTCAAAACGGATTGAAAGATGAAATAAAACTTGTGGGTGATGCTTTAAAAGAGTTAGAAAAGAAAGAAGACGGATTATAAGATAGCGAAAACTACAAGAAATTAAGTGAACAAATAAGAGCTGGTGTTCAAAATATTAATGCACGGATTGGGGTAATCAGCAAACTAATGGTTGATAACAATGAACTAGAAACTGCTTTTACTGCCGAAGTAACTCAAAATAAAATATTAAATGAGCAGATAAACACCAACGTTGCTGATATCAGCAAAGAGTTTGAAGACATCAAAAAGAAAATGGTTGACGGTAAGTTGCTGGAGACTGCTCTGATTAAACTGGTTGACACTGATCAACTTGAGACTGCTATTGAGTTTGTTTCAAAGCAATTGAAAGCTGCTCAGGATGAAAGAAGCAAAGCTTTTGATGGTGAAATCTCTTTTCTTAAAGAGCATAATCAAAAGTCTGATAGTCGACACACAGCAGTTATTGGCATAATTGACGAGTTAAGAGTAAAAGTAGACAATGCAAGCTGGATTCTATTGTTTAAAGCAACAATATATGGAATAAGCATTATGAAAGATAGTGCTGGTTATGCATCATACCCGACACAAAAACCACTTTAAAGAACCATTCATCAGCTCTTTCTCGAACCGTTTACATTTGCAACAAATCCATTTATAGGCACTGATCCATATTTTACTTTTGGTACTACTAAGAGGGCCACCATTAGAAAATCTGGGCGGTATAAATTTGAAATAGACTTTACGTATACAGAAGGGAACGTAGACAATTTTTATTTAGGTGTTGTTGGTGGCCAGGAGAAGTTCTTATATCCAACAATAGAAAATAACAAGTATTTGAATTATATCTCACAAAAAGCAACTTAGTTTACCTAGGATCAAACATACAACGTGGCACTACTCAAGTTCTCAATTTTGAAAAATCTAGTTTTAAAATGTATTACAAAGGTGATTAATTTTATCTATTAATATGTATAATGGAACAAAAAATTGTATTATCATCAGAAAAAGCGTCAATAATTAATAGCTCGAATACATCGAGTAATTTTACAACTGTATTTGACAGACCATTAATATTAGGCAGAAACAAACAGTATGGTATTGGACTTGATAAGATTAATTCTATGACTTACTCATGGTATAATATTAGTGAGGATTTTAATAACAAAGTGATAAGGTATAGCAATGGAACAGATTTGAAAAGTATTATTTTTACAAATGGAAATTACAGTTATGCTGATATCGATAATTACATAAAAGAAACATTGACTGTAAACAATGATTTAACTGATGACACACCTGTCCCGATAATAATTGAGTTTGATTTATCAAGTTTCAAATGTTTAGTTACCATTCATAATAATTTCGTGCTTGATTTGAGAGAATCAAACTTTCACACCTTGATCGGGTTTGACAAAGATGCAGTCATCAGAGAAACTAAATTTGGAACTGTGACGCCAAACAGAACAACTTCTATTGAAACATTGTATATTCACTGTGACTTGATAAGTAATTCTATTGTTGATGGATCATACGGAGATGTTATTTATGAAATAAGTACAGCTGATCTCACGAGATCGTATCCTTTCAAAGATGAACCGATAAGAGTCGGGTTCTGTGAGGTAAACAAAACGATCATTAACAGTATTAATATTTACATTACCGATTTTTCTGGCAAGATTATTAATCTTAATGGTGTCCACACATCATTTCGTTTTGTTTTGAAGGAATTAATGTAACATAAGTTATATGACATGTTTAAAAAAAGTTTATGACACTAGTACGGGAACATATACTCAAGTTGACCGATTAACTGGAACTGGTAAAGCTGCCGGTCCAGCTTTATCTGACGGGGCAAGTATATTTGACATTTTTTCAAAAGTCGGATCAAAGATATTCAGTGAGTCTGTGAAAACGGCAGGCAAGAAAGCATTAGAAACTGCTGGCAAACAAATCATAGAAAGCGGTTCTAAAAAACTTGGAGATGAAGTAGGAAAAATGGCTGCTGATAAATTAGTTTCAGTTATTAAACCTAAACCAAAAGGTGAGATACTTTTAAAAGAACTTACAAAGGCTACCGCAAAAGATGCAGCTAAAGTTGCGGCTGATGATATAATTGAAGAAGATGTAAATGCACAAATTAACAGATTACTATCCGGAAGAGGAACCAAAAATATTAATGCGAGAATTAATCGATTAATTAATAAAACATAATCTAATTACTAGTATATATAGATGTTTCGAAGTAATCAATATAATAGTAGATATGAACATGTGCCTATTCAGTTAGATACTCCCGTAACACAACCAGGAAATGCTACCAGGCAAATGAAAAGTGGTTATCAATTTTCGGTAAATGATAGAAGTTCTTACTTTGATTGGTATAATGCATATTTTGAAATCAGTTTTCGAGTAAACAAAGTTGCTGATTGAACCAATTTCGCAGACGCTGACAGAATTGCTTTAATTAACGATGCGGCTTCACTGATTGATCAAATGCAAGTAAGGCAAAATGGAAAAATAGTTTACGATGGAAATAATCTTCACAGATTTGTTAATATCAAAAGCTTGCTTGAAATTTCTGACGATTATGCAAAGACAACCGGAACAAACGAATACTTTTATTTAGATAATACGACTGCGGCAGAATCCCGAGATGATCAAGCCGGTTATAATTCAGGATTTGCGATTCGTCATGCTTTGATCATAACTAATCAAAAAGTTGACTCTATAATTCCATTAAACAAATATTCCTTCTTTGGAGGTTTGGAAACAAACATACTTCCTCCTGGCCAAATTCAAATTAGCTTGCAATTGACAAATGATAATGTGTTAATTTTCAAATCAAGTGGTGATGACGGCCGAGTAGTTATTAATAAATTAGTTTTGTGGATACCCAGAATGATATTTAACTCAGATGGTTTAAGTTACGTAATGACAAATCATATGATATCAACAAGATGGACTTATCTTCGTGAAATGATACAAGAAAGCGGATGTTCTCAACTAACTGAATTCGTATTTAGAATAACAGCTGGAGTCAAAAGTCCCAAACATGTGTTTGTGTAGTTGCAAAGGTCAGACAAGAGTTCACACCAAGAGCGAAATCCTCACCTTTTGGATACTTTTAAACTAAATGCTGGTGATGCTGCTTCTTATTTGCAAACAGCCAGATTGGAAGTTGGAAATGGAGTTTATTATCCAAAACCTGAATACAGTTATGATGATATTATAAGAATATTCAGAGATGTTATTAATTATTCTTACAAGCAAAATGATAAAAACACTGGAACTTTACTCAATACGGGTAATTTTAAAAATCTCTTCGGAATGATATATTTCGATTTAAGTTACAAGGGAAATGAGGTTAGTGTTGATCCAAAACAACTAAATTTGAGATATAAATTAAATACAGCTCCAGGAGCTCCTTATAAGGCTTATGCTCTCGTTCTTTATGAGGAAGATGTTGTTATTGATACTGTTGGAAATGAACTAGTTATTGTTTAATCTAACTTATAGTATACATGACTTACGTCAATTATTCAGTAAATTTATCAAATGGGCAAAAACAGAGTTTAGCGAGGGCTTATGAAGATAAGAGTGAATTAACGCTCAGGTTAAAAAATAACCAACTAACTGAGAATTTCCCCTTGACAGCTACTCAGATTAACAATATCATCAAAGCCAAATCTTTATTAGACATAAATATATCAAAATCACAAATGAGATCTCAGTCTAAAAATGGAGGCTTTTTAGGTGCAATAGCTGGTTTGTTAAGTAAAACAATATTACCAACAGTTGCTAAATTTGCTCCAAAGATATTAGGGCCTTTAGCAACAGGGGCACTTAGTGGTCTGGCAAGTACTGGAATTGGTAAAATATTTGGAAATGGAATGGTAACTGTTCCTGCTGATAAAAAACAAACACTTCTAAAATCAAATAAATTAACAGCTGCACAAAAGACCAAAATAGCAAAGTCAAAAGGTTGCTGCACTATTAAACTAACAAACAAACAACTGCAAGATGTACTGGCATGTGCTTCTAGTAATAAAATGGCAACTGTTCCTAAAATGGCAACTGTTCCCAGTAATAACAAACAGCAAGATGTAACGGCAACTGTCCCTAGTGATAAAAAACAAACACTTATCGCATCAAATAAATTAACACTTGCACAAAGAAAGAAGATAGCAAAGTCAAAAGGCCACTGCCCTGTTAAACTAACTAAAAAACAACAGCAGGACGGAGGATTTCTTGGAATGCTTGCATCACTAGAAATTCCATTGATTGGATCTCTTATTAGTGGTTTAACTGGAAAAGGTTTGCAAGTAGATAGAAGAGGACAAGGTTTGCAAGTATACTCACAAATTAGACCATATAGAAGTATCCCATTCATAATTTATTTATTTTTTTAAAAATAAACCTATCTCTAACTTAGATATAATGAAATGGGTTAAGCAGCTAGGCATACAGAACTTCAGTGGGGTGTACAGCAAAAACAAATTACCGATAAAACAAAATAAACAAGAATGTGGTATTATTAATCTTGATGATTATATTGGACCTGGCACACACTGGACTTGTTATTATGATAATTATTACTTCGATCCGTTTGGCCTGAGCCCACCAAAAGAAGTTTTAGCGTACATACCTAATATAAAATACAACACCATTCAATACCAAGATAAAACAAGTGTTCTGTGTGGATATTTCTTCCTATTCTTCATTAAAAAGTTACAAGAAGGAAATAGTACGTATGATATTCTTTACAAATTATTAAAGCCTTACAAACCAGTGAAAAATGAAAACATCATAACATCATATTTTGTAAACGAAGTTTAATCTAATTATATTATATATGAGTTACTGTATAAAAGAAAAAAAAAGGTTTCTGAAAATGTTGATCCTAAGTATGTTTTAGCAAAAAATGGTAGAAAAATGTTAAGAGCAACTTGTGCATCTTGTGGTATTACTAAAACAAAGTTTGTTAAAAACACAGAAGGTGGTAATATTGATATTCATAAAGCTATGCTTCCTCTGTTGCATAAAAAGGGATTAACGTTTCCTGGTTATAAATATTGCGGTCCTGGTAATCCACTTAATAGCGGAGAGCCGGTAAATGAATTAGATGCTGTTTGTAAAAATCATGATTATTGTTATGATGAAAATCCTAGTAATAAATCAATGTGTGATAAAAGCATGTTGGCCGGTTTAAAATATAGCAAGTCTAAAACTATTGGAGAAAAGATTGCTAAGAATTTGATAGGAAAACCAGTTATTAGTACAAAATATAAACTTGGTCTTGGAAACTCAAAAAACTAGAAAAGGCGTTGAAATGGACTGACAAGTTAGCAGATGAACTTCATAAGCTTATACGAAGAAAGTTCACTCAACGCCGTGAGATTGTTAATGAAATTGATCAAATATGGTCTGCTGACTTGATTGATATGCAATCGTTTTCAAAATATAATAAAGGTACTAAATATTTGCTTACTGTTATTGATGTGTTTAGTAAATTTGCTTGGGCTATACCCGTTCCAAATAAAACTGGTTTAGAAATTACCAAAGCATTCCGACAGATAATCAGTACAGGAAGACAGTGTAAATTGTTGTGGGTTGATCAAGGTGTGGAGTTTTATAACAAGACTTTTAAGCACTTCCTTGTTGATATTAATATCGAAATGTATCACACTTTTAATTTCGGAAAAGCTGTAGTAATTGAACGATTTAACAGGACATTAAAAGAAAAGATGTGGAAATAGTTTACAGCAAACGATACAAACACATATTTAGACGTGTTACAGATGATCGTTGATAAATACAATAATACAAAGCATCGGAGTATTAAAATGACACCGACTGAAGCTAGTGATGAAAAAAAATAAAGGAACGGTGTATTTCAGCTTGTATGGAAAGATGAAAAGTAATCAAATTAAGCCAAAGTTTAAAATAGGGAATAATGTTAGAATTAGTATATATAAAAGAACGTTTGAGAAAGGTTATACCCCAAATTGGACTGAAGAAATATTTGTTGTTGATGAAATCCAAAACACAAATCCTGTGACATACAAAATAAAAGATTTAAACAACGAACACATTGATGGCAGTTTTTATGAATTAGAGATGATAAAAGCAAAGCAAGAAATATTCAGGATTGAAAAAGTAATACGACGTGAGTACAAAAAGAAACACGACGTGATTTCAAAAAGAAACAAGCATTGATTAAATGGAAGGGCTACAATGAGGATTTCAATAGTTGGGTTCCATTTAAGGATATTGAAAGTATTAAATAAGGGCTTAAAAATAATTATATATAGTATTATTATATAATGGAACAAGAAAGATTAGAAAAGGTTTGCAGAAAACTTAACAATTTAAAAGATAAATATAGAAGAGAATTAATGACAAGGAAGCAACTCCAAGTAGAATATGAAGTAGTTCGTGATGATTTTATGGACACCAAAAAGAGCAAAGTCAATAAGCGAAAAAGATTGCTGGTTGAAAAGGATAATTATAAACGTGAGCTGGATAGTAACAGAGAAGAGCTTCTTGAACTGAAATACAAAATAGCAAAGTGTAGGAAAATAAAATACTCCGTGGTAAAAAAATGATATGCAGAGCGATGATGAAAACTACTGCCCGGTTCCGTCTGACTTTGCTTAACGAGTTGCAAATGTTATGTTATTAAAATGACAACCGGATTGATTCTGGTTCCGTCTGACTTTGCTTAACGAGTTGCAAATGTTATGTTATTAAAATGACAACCGGATTGTTTAGTAGTATAGAAAGGGGCGGTATTAGGTGAGTTTCCCTGAGCGGGGTGCTTGAGAAAACTGTTGAAATATGTTGGTGTTGATTTAGGCGTGACTTGCATTTATGAAAGTTACGCCTGAGTCCCTCCCCTGGCATATTTCACTAGTTTTTCTCATTCCCCGCGAGGAGAAACTGCGCCAAAACCGCCCCTTTCTATACTACTCACCATGTATTAATATATATCGCTTATATCGCCAATCGTTGCTTTTAAAGGGACTGAAGGTGATCTGGAAGTATTATGGGTGTCAGTAAAAATCCGAATAAAACCACCATAACGTGTTTCCTATTCAATAAAGTAGGCGCCATGATTCGTACACCGTCTAAAGGTCACAAACAACTATTGATTTTCCCATAAGCCTGCATTATAGATTTAGGGCTACCCTGTTTTCCCAATATCTCGCAGGCATATATGGCACCGCTTGCCCGAAACTCACATCAAAGTGACATTAAATGAGGAACTATTTCCATAGCTAATCTAAGAACAGTTAGTCGTCTCTGGCCCCGAAGTGACATAACCCCAGTTGTGCAGGGGTTTTTTTCCCGCAAAATATCAAAGGGTACCTACATTAATTTTTGAGTCATAATTAAAAAAAAAAATACAGAAATATGACCGTATTAAATGTTCCATTCCGAAGAAAACATATTTATGTTTGAATTCTTAAGTTGCTTATTTTAGTCATCATATGTTATCCAATCCATGACGTCACAATGGTACAAATATTAGTCTCGGATTCCCTAGATTGTTGTTTGACCAATCATAGTCTGTTTTATTTAATAGACACGGACAGAAAATAAGCATTCATTATCATCAATCTCTATGATCAACAGACATTCATCATCATCAGTGACCATGATCAATAAGCAATCATCACTATCAGTCTTCATTACCACACACAGCATCCGCAATACCATCAAACGTATCATTATAACATCAGCATCATCAAGCACCGACAACGTCATCAGCAGCATCATCAATTATCCTTACCACCAATAATCAATATCCTCAATGGCCATCACAACACATCATGATCATGATCATGATCATGATGATGATCATCATCATCAGTCATCATCATCATCAGTCATCATCTGGAATCGTCATTGAATTTCATTGAAGTAAATAAAGAGTAATTAATTAATTTATTAATAGAGGGTAATGCAATTGGCATCTCTTCATAACATATTTACAAATATAATACAAGTAAACGTACTTTATCAAATAGATCTAGGCATACTTATGAACACATAATCAAATCATATGACAATGTGATAAAAACGCTGTCTAAAATCAATCAAGATAAAACATAAATATACTACAATGTTTAACAAAATATTGATTCAGGTCTTAAGATTGATGATATTGTTTTAATATCTTTGCTTTTCGCTGATGACATGATAATTTTAGGAGACTCTCCTCAAGATATACAAAACAGTCTTGATTTGCTTTATTTATATGTATTTATTTATACATATATAGGTGATTATTTTAAAAACTAAAGTTATTGTTTTTAGAAAACGAGGTCGTTTATTACAGAATGAAAACTTTGTGGCCAGTTGTTAGAACTAGTTAACGATTTTAATTACTTGGGTGATGTGTTTAATTACAATGATAATTTTGCTCTTAACCAAGAACAATTAGTTGGTAAGGCACTGAAGGCCGTACGTGTTCTATTAATCAATTGTCGTCAATTTAAGATGAAACCTAAGATACTTTGTCAACTATATGACTCATTTGTTGCTTCAATATAAGGATATGCATTAGATATATGGGGATTTAGTCAATCAAAAGAAATAGAGCGAATACATTTAAAATTATGTAAGAGAATTCATAACGTTAAAAATAATACTTGTTCAGCTGGGGTGTATGGTGAATTGGGTAGATACCCATTGAATATATCAAGTTATGTACGATTTATTAACTATTGGTGTAAATTGCTTAATACTGATAATGTTATATTGAAAACTATGTATAAAATATCATACGAAGACTGTATTGTTCGTCGAAAAACAAGGTTGTCGAATGTAAAACAAATGTTAGGCGAGTATGGTTTTCTATATGTATGGGAAAATCCTAATGTACTAGTAAGTGATAAAACGTTTATTGTCTCATTTAAACAACTCTTAGTTGATACGTTTATACATAAATGGGTCTCAGATAAAGAAAATAGTAAGGTTCTTAATGTATACATAGCATAGTTTGGATATGAACGATATTTAGATCTTCTTCCAGGTGACTTAATAACATTAATTTGTAAGATATCTTATCTCCTGTTCATTAAGAATACAAACTGGGCGTTAGGAAGGAACTTTATTGTATATATTGTAATACTAATAATATAGAAGATGAATATCATTTTATATGAAAATGTCCGTTTTTTTATTGATTTAAGAAAAAGGTATGTTAAAAAATATTATTACATAAGGACAAGTATGTTTATGTTCATTGAGTTATTACAATATGTGAATAGACAAACTCTTTTTGATTTAGCAAAATATATGAAATTTGCATTAAATTTACGTATATCCGTTAATCACAATACTACATAGTTCATCCTCTAATTACAATAGTATTGATTTATTTTGTTAATTAGTATTTGCTTTGTATGGGAGCTTGAGTATGCGCGTGCGTACATACGTGTGTGTGTGTGTGTGTATGTGGGTGTGTATGTGTGTTAGTATCACATGATAATTAACGTGTTTATATATTTATTTTCATTTGAATGATGCTGTACTCTGTACAAGTCAATAAAGTATATGTTCTCTTCTGTTCTGTTCTGTATACATACACATAGACACATTTGTATAGTGTATACATCATTACTACTTTCTACCCATCTTTCACCATCATTAATAACGTTTCTCTGCTATCTCTATATAAATACATTTTAACTATCGGGATCTCACGGTATCTTAAATCTTAAAGTGCGTTTACTAATGAGTGAGAGCCACAGTTACTTTATGACAACTTCGACTTCTAGTTCAATTCAAAAAACAGTTTTATGAGTTATTTCCCTTATTTCAAAATTCGCCATGTTAAAGTTAAATGACAAATCTTGAAGGTAAAAGGTTATTTTTTTAATTTGTCGGAAATCACAGTGATCCGACAAATATATTCACCGCCAACTTATCCGTTTTCAAAAACCGCCAAATGTTGCATCCGCCAAATAAAATCCGTATACAGTATCATTAAGTTGTCTTTATGTTTATAACTATGATAATTTACCAATTCTTCATATTCTAACCATGATATTTTCCAAATTTCTCACATTCTAATCATGAAACAACATTATATTTAGTGATCCATTACACATACTATTTCAGATGTCTATCATATTCATATAATAACATTATAAAACACATATGCCAAAATTAAACAAAACAATTTCATTTTGTCTCATGATGACCAGTTTATCAAGTGCTCAAGTCCTTCATGATACATGCGTTTTGATTGTTGACAATTACATATTCTAACATATAGACACTGTTCGTTTTATTTTTTGTTATATTCATTTCCCTTACTGTTTTCTAATGTAACTGTATCATTGTTTTCTTGTCATAGTTAACACAAGGTAATTGGGTACATTGACCTGAAGAGACGTTATATTGGTACATGTGAGGTTTGTTGTAACCTTGAACCGGTTTAAACTTCCCGGTGGTCCTTTTTTGCCACTGACTGTTCCAAGGCGGTACCCCTGTTGTCAACCCTTATATGTTTGTGATGTGGTTTTTTACTGAATGTGTTTGTGATGTTCTTTTTGAATCACCTTTGCTTTGTAATACTTGTTGGACTGACTGTATTCTGTGAATGGTACTCTTCCTGTTGGACTTATAAAGCACTCACCATCTGATAAGCTGTATACTATGGAAAATAAAGAGAGAGTTTTTGTCAGTCAAGTATCGGTTGTACTGAGTAGATAAATGTAAAACTGCAATGATCTCTAAATCCAAAATAAACTATTTTTTTTAAAAATCATTTCAAATTGTTCCCAAATTGACAACAAAAACTCACTCCGAAAATTGACAATAACAATTGACTCCAGATTGTACTCCAACACTCCACTCCACTCCAACGTTTATCCCTTGCCGAATACGAAGACCCTTCGCTGACCCCAAACTAAAATCAAAGCGGAGTGTGATTTGGATGTTATTGTTAATATCAAGGTATGTACATGAGTGTCAAGTGTCTGTTATCTTTCTAAACAAAAACAGGATATGATAAAGATTGTGAGAAAAAAGTGTTATCGTAAGTAGCTTATGTTTTATGTTATACCTTTATTTGAATATAGATATATACATAAATATTTACATTTATGATTTCAGCAATAAACACGTCTTGATAATCCGTAAACGTTCATTTAATAATGACACATTATATAGCTCAATCTTAAACATACGCCATGTCAGGGAATTATATGCTGAACATCATCATCCTTATTTATATATTTGAATGACTAATCGCCATTACTACACTTTAGTGTAGTAATCTACACTTTTAAAACTTCATATGGTGAGTGGAGAAACCCTAATGTATTTGAGGTCAGTAGTTCAAAGGTCAAGGTCAACATCACTTATATGGAAGTATGAATTCCACATGATAACTTCAAAACCGTAAAACCTACACTCATGGAATTTCATATGTTCATCACCCTTGTTGAAAGTAAAAACCATATTGCTTTTTTGGTAACAGGTCAAGGTCACTGACCTTATACTGAAATACGAATTCCACATGATAACTTCAAAACCGTTACATCTACACTCATTAAACTTCATAGGTTCATCGCCATTGTTAAAAGCAGGAACTCAATTTATTTTGGACCCAGTAGATCAAATGTCAAGGTCACAGTGACCTTATATTAGACTATGCATTCCACACAATAACTTCAAAACCGTAACACCTACACTCATAAAACTTCCTTGGTATATTGACCTAGTTGATAGGAGGTATCTTATTGTTTTTGGGGCCAATAGGCCAAAGGTCAAGGTCACAGTGACCTTATATGGAATCATGCATTCCGCAGAGTAAATTCAAAACCGTTAAACCTACCCTCATAAAATTGCACAGGTGCATTGCTCTAGTTGAAAGGAGAAACCCTGTTGTTTTTGGAGTCAGTAGGTCAAGGGTAAAGGTCATCATGACCTTATATGAAATAGACACTCCATCTGATAACTTTGAAACCATAATACCCATACTTATGAAACGTCATAGGTGCATTGCCTTTGGTGAGAAGAGGAACCTATTGCTTATGGTTCAGTGGGACAAAGGTCAACGTGGCCATGACCTTATATTGAAATAGGCTTTACTTGCGATATGTTCGAAACTATAACATCCAGTCCCAAGAAATTCGTATGTATACTGACTAGTGAGAGGAGATACCTATTGATTTTGAGTCATTTGGTTAAAGGTCAAGGTCACCGACATTATATGGAAATAGGCATTTAGAGAGATAACTTCCAAACCATAACACCTACACACATAAAACTTCATAGGGTAAGGGAACATATTGTAATTCATTGGGTTAGCAGGTCAATGGTCAAGGTCGCTATGATCTTATGTGGTAATATGTAATACCCCCACTGTTGAAACTGCATATGTGCATTGACGTTGGCAAGAGACAGGATCTAATTGTCTTTTAGGTCAGTAGGCCAAATGACAAGATCACATTGACCTTATATGAAAATACACATTCCCGTCAAATAACTGTGAAACCATAACACTCACACTCATGAAACTTTAAAGATGCATTGCATTTGGCCAGAGGAGGAAGCCTGTTGCTTTGGGGTCATTAGGTCAAATGTCAAGGTCACCTGTTCATATTCCAAGTGATAACTCCATGAGTATAATACCTACACTCATGAAACTTTGTAAATGCACTGCCTTGGTGAGAGGAAAACCCCTATCACTTTTGGGCTTAGTTGGTCAAAGGTCAAGGTCACCATGTTTTCATATGAGCATAAACATTGCAAATGACAATCCTGGAAATATGATACCCACACTTATTAAACTTCATAAATCCATTGTCCTTGGTCAGAGGAGGAAGCCTTTCACTTTTGGGTTCATTAGGTCATCAAGGTCACATTGAAATGACAATGACGGAATCCTAAGACATTTTCCTCACTGTAACTTGTAACTATTATACCTACAATTTTGAAACTTTACAGAAACAGTACCCATGTTAAAACAACAACATCCTCTATAAATTGTAATCTTATTGGGTCAGATTTCAAGGTCACTGTGACCTGATTATGTCAAATTCCTTTCCAGCTGTTACTCTCGATTATTTGGTCTACAGTCTTAAAATTTTCGACAAATAGTGCTCTTGGTTAAACAACTTTTCCTATCAGTTATATATTTGTTAGAATGTCAAAGGTAAGGGTTACATTGAACTGACACATATGAAATGCTTTTAACATAACAACTTGAGGAAACGGGCGTATAATGCCCCGTTAGGCGGCGCTCCTGTTATAACTGAATAGGGATTACAATATATATAATATTATAGAAGACTGAGTTACAGGATATTTCAATTGTTATCTATTGGTATAGCCTCTGACTGTAGTAATGTATGTGGGTTAAGATATAAGTAACACACTGGTTTGGTGATCTGTATAATTGTAGTACTAAGCATCAACTGGTATACATGTGTATAAATTACAACAGCGAAGAGAAGAGGCTTGCGTATTAGGCGACGCCTTCAGCAGTAACTAACCAGTATATAACTGCTCAGTATTTGTCAATACATACTTCCCCAACTTAATTAAAACTAGGCATATTTGTTCAATGTGCCTATTTTTGCATCTCAGTTATAAATGGAGATAGCAACAAACTCAGGTTAAAACTCTCTAGCTAGAAAATATAAATTTAATTTCATTTCAAATGTAACGTCAAACATCATCATTAACTGATTTCACCAATTACAGTTCTCTGCAAAAATTGATACTCTCCAAATGTATGTGAAACATTTCACAAATAAATTCATGAGTCCGATAATTACTCTCTATTAATGTCAAATAATTTCTCTTTAATCGAGGATATATCTCTCCAAGCACTGAGGTTGTATCCGGGATGCAGAACCATTTTCATAGTCTGTACTGTATGAATTCCAAAATGAAAAGTCTAACATAACTTGCATTTCTTTTAAGCAATTGGCCGCTTGAATCTTCACAGAGATTCCTTTTTGGCTTACAACTGTGTAAACTGTGTTTCCCCAAAATTTGAAGCATTTTAATCTGTGTTTGTTTTAAAATTCAAACAGCTTCTGTCAGTCAGTCCGTCAGTCAGTCCGTACAATCGTGTCCGGTCAATAACTCTGACATTCCTGGACGGATTTTCAAATAACTTGGCTCAAGTGCTCACCAAGAAAAGAAGTGCTTTCGTGTCCGGCTAATAACTCCGACATTCATAGACGGATTTTCAAATAATATGGCACAAGTGCTCTCTACAACAAGACAATGTGTAGCGCACAAAATCCAGGTCCGTGGCTCCAAATGCCAAGGTCACACTTAGAGGTCAAAGGTCAAATCCACTTCGGAGTCATATGTCAGTGACATTTATTGTTGTTTTGTGTCATTGTGACATGCATTTTAAGTTGTGCGGTGCCGGTATTTTGTGTAGCCGATATTCAGATAATTGATTTGATGGTCTTCTTGAATATTAACTCTTCTGGAGACTCATTAATGATACTGTGTGTAGTTCTATTATGTAGTTAGCATATTTTACAATTGTGATCTTCATTGTTTCTTTTGAGAAACAGCGGTTTTTGATCCCTTGTTTGATATTCTCTTGAAATGTTCAACTTGTCCGTTCGTAGTTTGGGCAAATGGCGTTGTACGTGTTTGATATGTGCCATTTTGCTTCAAGGAGGACTCAAATTCATCAATTACGAAGTAATGTACATTGTCAGTCCTGATTTCAGATGGATAGCCAAATGAGAGTGGACCTTTGGAAACTGCCGAACACGATACATACGAAATATTGCAGTCTCGGTTTGATTGAACCTGTTCATGAACGTTAGTGAAATAAGCTTGCTATCGTCCACGCTCCCTAGCCCCGAATTGAGCAGAACTCAATATTCATAAAGTCAATAGTACAGAATTTAACCACCCCGAAGATGGCATGCATATCGCGGTGAGCTTTCTAATTTTACTCACATAATTCCATGTCCAGCGGCGTACGGTCGCAATATCTAACAAACTTCTATGCCCCGAAATTCGACAGTGTATGTGCTGTAATAAGAAAAAAACTGCATACCTTTAATGTTAATAAATATTCTAAATAAAGTCATAATTATGTGGCAGATACATGTCTTTCCTTTAACATACCATTAGACAGTTATTGTGAACTTGCAATAAAGGTCTATCCGAAGGCTTTACATATGATATGTACTTGGGTTTAAACATATTTTATTTCGAATTCGTGCATAAATACAGTTAAATACAGTTAACAGTACATTAAGTAAAGGATTGGAACGAAAGAAAAAATATAAAGTTCCCCTCCTTGGAAAACGTTTTTACAATTCAAGTATGTATTAACAGCTATGGAAAATACATAGATATGAACCAATTGGTAGAATTATCATAATTATTCAGTGTCACATTGGGTTCAGTAAATATTTGCTTAAACAAATTAAAACGAAAAAAAAACATAGGCAAAAAGGAATTAAAGAAATATGACAATGTCATTTATATGAATTAGAAAAAGAAGAGGGCCAAGAATAGAGCCTTGTGGGACTCCAGCATCGATTGTACACCAATTAGACTTAGCACCGGGAATAACAACACATTGAATACGGTTTGCAAGGTAATTGGTGAACCAAGATAAAAGATCAGCTGAAATAAAAGACCAGCTGAAATTCCTGCCACTTTCAGTTTAACTAGGAGCCATTTATGCCAAACTCGATCAAACGCCCTACTTATATCAAAGTAAATAGCTCTAACCTCTTTCCCAGCGTCGAGCGCTTTACAGAAAGCGTTATACAAAAATGTTAGTTAATTAATTGAAAAATCACCTCGGATAAATCCGGACTGCAAGTTTGTAAGGAAATTATTATCACGAAATAAATTAAAATATGTTTGAAGATTAGTCTTTCTAACACTTTGACACTATTGCTTAAAAGCGATATTGGACGACAGTTGTTAACACAAGAGGGGTCTCCTTTCTTTAGTGTGGCACATACATAAGCCTCTTTCCAGATTTTGGGAACTTTACCCTGTGAAATAGACTAATTAAAAAGATGACAAAGAGGAGAAGCAGTTTCAGTTGCTAATTCACGAAGGACTATGTTGTTAATCCGGACTGGGCCAGCGGCTTTTCCTACAGGGAGGGACTTCAAAATTGAATTAATTTCATATGGAATTCACGAAGGACTATGTTGTTAATCCGGTCTGGGCCAGCGGCTTTTCCTATAGGGAGGGACTTCAAAACTTAATTAATTTCAAACAACGGTATTTAGAACGTGATCTGCAACGTTTGCATGCACATAATGGGGTTCAATGTTAGTGTCGTTAAGGACAGTCTGGCTTTTGAAGTAGTCGTTTAGTAAATTGGCTTTATCAGATTCGTCGGAAACATTGGAGTTGTTTTCAAAAGGGTCTGGGATAGACTGTTTTTCATTTGATGATATGAAACATTTAAGGGTTTTCCACCAGTCCTTAGAAGATAAAGAATATGATGTAAGCTTTTCGGTAATTTTCTGACGTATTGATGCAACTACTTAATTCTGAATTTGCTTAAAGTTGTCCCAGTTGAATTGAAGATTAGAAAATTTTGCTTTTCTATATGCACGTTTTCTTACTCTTATTTTGCGCTTGATCAAACCATTTAACCCTACTTTCACATGAACACAGTATACATCCGAACTACATAATAGTTTGTTCATATAAAACTGGACTAAAGTAAAAAGTGTGGTCTCAGTTAAGTTGTCGTGATGATAGCCCACAGTTTTAGATTTGCTAGTATGGTCACCGTCATATGCATACCATCTTTGGGTTGGCTCAAACTTTTGTACTATTTACATTTTAAATACTAAGACGGGAACGATAGCAAGTATTTTTCACTACTGTTCATGAATAATCTCAATTAAACAAAGACTTCAATATTAAAAAAAAATATCAGTTTAACATCATTTTGTGAAAGACCGCTTAGGAAAGATGTGTACAATCTCGTCTTAGCAAAGTATGTTATTTTGAACGTCAATAGTAAACCTATAAGTAACGACTTGATCACATATACAATAATTCTGTTAACAGAATTTTGTTACGGTGGAAGGCCGTCGATTTGTAAAAAGAATTAGAAAAAAAATAAAAAATCTTAACAGAATTTAGTTACGATGAAACTAATTAGTAAGACTTGGTCAAATCCACCTTAACAAAATTCTGTTATGTTAAAATACTGTTATTAACGAATTGTAAACAAAAAATAAAATCTTAACAGAATTTTGTTTAGTTCACATCTTAACAGAATTTTGTTAAACAGTGAGTCTAAGAAAATTGTAACCCAAAAACAACAACAATTTGACAGTATGGAAACAGTTAAATACAAAAGGAACGTGTTGTATATATCATTATGTATTACAGAAGGAAGTGTGTATTTGTATTTTTTACCACAATGACTGATATCGAAGCATTTTAAAGATAGAACAAAACTCATACTTTTATGTTTTATGTTTTAAAACTTAGGTTAGCAAATCATTCACAGTCAGTCCTCTTTCTTGCAAATTGTTTTTACACGTTATGGTACTACATGTACACGATTAAAATGTGTTACAAATTCGTATAATGTATCAGAATATGACTGTATGAATACCTACGTATATAACTATCAAGGAATGTGTTGCCAAACTGGGTTGAAACTGGACTGAACTGATAATACAATGTCAACTTACATGTATTATTTAGATTGCAGAACAGAACATCTGCATAAATTACAAAGCTTGACCTAACCGAGTTTCATAAGCTATAAAATATGACGTTACATAAGCGCGTAGTCACACAAGTTTAACATTTATATTTGTAATATTGAAATGGCAGCGGTTAGAAAATTGTATGTGAATACTTTATTGGGAAGATTTGGAAAGCGCCACCAATTGTGTAAGTAATAATCTTTACGATTTTATTGTTTTTAATTTGTAACTAGAGTAGCGTTTTCAAGAAACTGTTATCGCCTCCAATGGAAATGCAATATGCTTAACATAATTCCTAAATAATAATGTATGGGATACGCGTTGTGATAATCTGATGTCGGTCTGCATGCGCGACAAATGTCGGTATCATTTCAATTAAATTATGGGAAAACTGATGTCACAAAATTTAAACAATGGATTGTTTAGGGGATAACATGTTGGGAATCTAGAAAGTTGGTTCATGTACCTACTATTTTCCATCCCTTTTAAGCTAAGATAAGATTGTTAATACTGTCGTGTAAAAAGCAGTTCATCTTTTGAGAAAAGGCCCCCAAAACTCAGTATAATGTCAAAATATTAATGAAACTTTTATTTGTATTCACAATTGTAAGTATTCATCTTATTGCCAATCCCATCAGTTCAAGAATCATTGTTATACAGTGTGTTGATAAAGATAACAATGATTTGTGCGTGCAAGTCCTTTATGATGTCGGGTTGTCAAGCATTGAATGGCTCTAGATGTCGAAGGTACTGTTTCTAAAGTGCGCTAGATGTAGGTCTGTGAGCGCTGGATTTCGATTGATTAAAGATATAATTGCCTGATGGTTGGTTTGATGAAGTAATACAACGTCACATTATTCAATCTGCATCATTTTCATCGATAGGTTCAGTCATATGAATATCAAATATTCCACAAACATATTTATGTACTCAAAGGGACGAAGAAGCTACATTAACTTGCGTGTCGTCATTTTTCCCATTTAAACAATTGTATACAATGGTCAAATCATGTTCATGATAGTTGAACAGTTGTATATAATTACGATGTGAGTCACATGGATCATTAGTGGAGGAAATAACCAGAAAATAGTTCAGATTGTGATACAAGTATGATATTTTGCACAGTGCTTGCAAATGTTATATTTAAATGAAAAATAACCTGAGCGAATTCAGTTTCGATCATTTTCAAGATGGTCGCCAAATATCCAAGATGGCGACCAACATACTGTAAATATAAGATGCAGCTGTATATTAAGCTAATACTTTCTCTCATTCACTAAAGTTTGGCTTCGACTGTAAAACCAACAATCATTTTTGCAAATAGTTCGGCATGATTTATGCATTTATTTAAAATAAAAATATGAGTATACCCCACCCACCACAAACTATATGTTCAATCTATGCTTTACATTCTATAGTGGTTATCAGATGTTAGGGTATTCATATAATTGCGGTTATATACATATTAAAATATGCATAATGATATCCGGATGTACTTATTAATGGGACACACCTACTTACTCTTTGCTATTGCCATTTATATCAATACCCCACCCACAAGAAACCCATAGAAATACGAAAATACTACCAATATTGACCTATTTTAGACTTTTTACTTTGTATGATCTTAAACTTAAGTTTGGACTGATACTATCTTCCAGCGTCGTTTTTTTATACTGACTGTGCTAAGGCCATACCCACAGTATCAACCCAGTTATGGTTGAAGTGTCGCATGCTTTGCTTCTGTTTTCCCTTATAATTTTTTTTTTATATACGACTTGGTTGATATTGTTCTGTGACTGTTACATTTCCTGTTCGAATTGTATATCTTCTTTCATATTCAGTCCTGATAAACTATTTTCAAGTTTGCATTCTGTTCAAATTGCCACGCATAGCTATATGGCGCTGTACACGCCAAAGTAGCACGTTAACATTTGCAATTGCTGCATGTACGCTTTCTTTTCTTACAACCACATTGCCGAAATGCTTTATAGCTGAAACGCGGAAAAGAGTTGTCCAATACGGTTCCAGTGGTCACCAGCATATGTGCAGACCCATTAAGACAGATAAATTATAACCTGATATTTAGTAGTATGCACCTGCACCTATCAATCTTTTACTCTACCTAGGGCGGGGGCGGCTGGACATTCCCCGGGGATTAGACAAAAAACTATTCCCCGTGGTAGGAAATCATACACAAACATGGAGAGTTTGATATTAACCCATACCCTGCGGAATTATACATAAATCTAGCCCCTAGTTATGGGAATTAGACAACAAATTTGTACATTTGTTGAGTAACCACTGGGTATGCCCACCCCGCCACCTCCCGCGCCCTGGGACCACCACACAGGTGCATATTTGTCTGAGACCATTCACATCCTGCTTAATATCTACATCGATATGCATGATGTATTAATGTAGCTTTTTGGTGGAATTGCGTAATTTTCAAGCGTTGTTTTGTATAATGGCTTCATTTAACATCCGATTTATTGTACATAACACATGAAATTTCACCTAAAGCATCATAATCTGATTCAACAATACCGCTAGGCATGTTGTTGAGGTTTACAACATGTTCTGTTGCAGTTTCAAGTATATATTCCAAGTTTCCCATGCATACTTCCCCTTTCATGTCTGATCAATATTAAAATACTGCTAGAATCATCAAGGAATGTATCTCCTTCAATTCCTTAAATGTATCCTCTATATTTTATTTGGATGAGACAATTTCACTTTCACCATAGTGAATCTAAACTGTTCTACAAGGCTACACATTTTTGTAACTGAAGTCAGCCATCTCGTTAAAGCAGATTATCGGTCAACCATATTTCCCAAACATCTCACTTTACTTGCATTTTCTTTTGTTCATGAACCTGGTTAATATATTGCTGAAAACGTGTTCTTCGGTTATGCTCGGAAATGTTCGCTTTATGCATTTAACTGCACTCACTTGATACTCAAGTTGCCAATCAATCAAACGAATTGGAAGCCGTCCAGCATGTCCAAGAGCAAACACGTTGAGGACGAGTTCTAAAGTACACTTTTTGTCTAGCTGAACATTTTTCTCTATACGAGTGCACAAAGTACAGTAAAAAAGTACTTCAAAATACAGCAACTGATTCCATAGCTGGAATTGTGGACCTTCTTTAAATGATAGACGGTACACTATTTTTATCGCCATCTCAATGTACGGTTGGCATACATATATACCTTTAGCTTGTAAAAGGCACATTCAGTTATTTGGTTCTCTTAAAATTGTTTTTGAAACATTTGAATCAGATATAATCGATTCGGCCGTATCATTTGATTCGATAGGAGCTTCAAAGGGGACTGTTATCCAGCCATTTTATTTCAGTACATTACACAGTACCTTCAAAATTGCCATTTCGATGTGTAACCATTCCATTATAAAAAAATGTCCTGCCTGATTCGTGTTCAATACATTTCATTAAAGAAACTAACCCGCCAAATAACGGCAAAATTACAAAATCGCTTATCGAAACTCCAGGTCATGCCGATAGCTATGCGTAGTATGCACATGAATGTTAAAATATCTTATCTCATTTCATTCTATAATAAATAATATAAAACACAACAATAGTGTATATGCAATACAGTGTATTGGTATTCAAATATGCCACCCATTTCTATATTAGCAAAACATTATTATATACTAACGGATATCCGCTCTTGGAATGTCTTTAACTGGTTTAGGGCTCATTCGTTTTAGTTTCAAGTCCATTAAAAGAAGAAAGTAAACTGCTTAACTAGAACGGTAGGAATGGTTTATGAAAACAAACAATGATATTCTGTCAAATTGTTCTCGAGCATAACATTTCGAAAGACGTAATATCGGATGAAAATGTATTACTCAGCCTATAGTAATAATTATCATAATGATTTTAAATCTATTTCATTTTAAGTAAAACAGCAAACAAAAAAGGCGTGCACACACGTATTCCTAATTATTTTATCTGATTAAAACTCGCCCTATCCTGTTTTAAGCGTCTATTAAACTTAAATTAGTGCGTATTTGATGTTTCCCCGCACGTATAATAATGATCCTTAATGCTCATAAACACAGTTTTCTTCTTAAACAAACAAACCTTAACATGTTAAATTATACAATTTAAAAGTACATTAAATGTGGTATACATTTAGATTATATGATAATAGTTATGATGCACATCGATTCAAATTTAATGTGTAACTTGACAACACCATCGTTATTTCAAAACCACAGTTTGAAGTACATTTTATATAAAAGGAATGTACTTTTAAGAGGTCCTTGTAAAACGGTCGGTGACATTTCCTTTGATGAATGCAGAGCATTACATCGTTTAATTTAGGGTAACTAAAGGGGCGTGGATATACCGTACTACAACTACCAGATATTGGAATTTATAGTACGGTCACTATGACGTCAAAGTGTTACTTAGTACATCATGCTACAAAAAAGGTATAGTCTGTCTCAGCTCGTTGGTTATTTAACAACCTCGAAAAATAAATAAATAAACCAACTCGCTTAGCCCAGACTCTATCTATTACTTAAAGCATGTACCGTAGTTCGGGGAACAAGGTTTGAATGCTAAATAAGATCAGCGTATCTCAAGCGTGTCGTATCGTAATGTAAATTGCGTGTGAACCCGGAATTTTATATCTTTATGGTACCAGGTTACCAGCGTAACGCGAAATTCTGACACACGCATATTGTTTCACAAAAAAAGGTGAAATTAAACCATTTTGTAGACTAAAATCTATATTTCCTACGTTAACAAGTGAAGAAGACTCCGCGAAATGAACACGTTTCTATCTACGTACCTCTAAAATACTTAGATGGGGACCAATTACATTAATAATCTGATCAGAAAATATCCGGGTTACTGATAGTATTATACAGGTATGTTTTTGAACACTCGACATTTAGCTAAGTTTGCTCTACCCACGCAACAATGAATACATGTACATATCAAAATAAAATGTTTCCTATAAAATATTTTCCTTAAAGTGGACACACTAATCTAAACTTTGAGGGTGGCTGTGACTTTTAAAGCGGCATGCGACAGTAAATGGTGTATTTATGTTTTATTAGAACGTGTACAACTGAGAAGTCTTATTTTAAAATTGTTTAAGTTTCCTAGGAATAATTGAATTGTGTGTCGATCACCCTTGGAGGGAAAAACACACACACAACAATTTTTGTGTTAAGGTGTGTTTTGTGTGACTAAGAAACTGTTTGAAACGATAATAGCATTGTTTTAGTATATAAACAACGCATTATACAATAACGTTTTACTACCAGTTTCTGCATAATACTTTGATATGGTAGCATTTTTTGAACTTTTAGGCCATTTTGAAAATGCGTGACCACTTTGAAATAAGGTGAAAATGAAGTGGCTCAGGTTCTTAGCATGATCAGGACACTCTAGAGGATCAATTTGCCAACTTCCATGCTTGTATCACAATTTGAACTATTTTGTCAAATATATCAGTTATTTCCTCCGCTACATAGCATAGGTACCATGTTGACAAAATATTATTGCGTATGATCCTTGATGTCACATTTAGGCTAGGAACATTAGGTTTGATTTAAGCGCACATTTTATCCCTGGGTCATAGGCTTTCGACGACGTAAGCATACATCTGAGTGTAGATTGCAAAAAAAACAAAACACAAACAAAAACTCTTCCTGAAATAAAAAGTTAACATATTCGATCCTAGTTTGTTCACTTTTGACACATTATGGAGTATACTCATTGTGCATGTACGGTGAACGACGTAATATATTTGCGACGGTGTTCCTATATCGCATTTAACTATTATTTGGCCGAAGTATTACACTATAAATCTAGAAATTATAAACTGACTTCGACGCAACAGGTTTTAATATAATCACAGGAACTCACAGATACGTTTTGTTTTATTTTAAGGACTTTCGCAGAGAAACTGTCTTTGGCTCCGTTACATCATGGGCATTAAAAACTATACCCTAGACAGATTACTTAAATGTTAGTGCAGAATCACACATGCACCCATCTGCAAAATGTGTTATATTGATCCCAGGTGAAATAGTCATATATGGCTCCAAATGTTTAAGAATCAAAACTGTTTGCATGCAACACGCTTCTTAAGATTCTTATGAAAGCTTATATAAGGTGCTCGAAACTGAACATGATAACATGCAAGAGGGGTAATGACTGTTGTTGTACTATTGACTTTGAAGATTTTAAGAGCTTTGCATTGACAATGATTCATCCAGCACAGACACACATTGATTATTTAAATCAATAGTATGTTAGTTAGTTAGTTATTACAAAAGAAATTTTGTGATTAGTGTGAAAAGGGAAAGCAGGTTGTGCAGTTATTTTTTTATTTGTTTTTATTTATTTGTTTATTTATTATTTATTGAAACTAGCTACTTGATTGTATATTTTTCTCGATAAAATAGCGATGATATTTCACTGTGTTTGTTAAGAAATCTTTAAATGATGAACTCTAAAATCATGCTCGAAATAATAGGCCGTCGAAAACACGAGAACGTCGAAACCGTATGAGCGGGAATATATGATTGTAATATGATTTGATTTACAATACTGGTAGTGAAGTAGGATTATAATCCTGGGTCATGATCACTTTTATACTATCTTTAGTAAACTTTTTAACAATGTTATCTTTAACAATTTTATCAGGTTATGACCGTATCATTTTGCAACGCACTGCATGTTTAGTAGTTGACCGATTTACAGGTCATTATGCATTCCTCTTTAACTGTGTGATGACTGGCCAGATTGTTGACTCGGTGATGACGATGAGGTTTGATGCTTGTCTTCAGCCTTGTGTTGTTACCCTAAATGATATATTCTCTTGCTACTCTGGCTCCCGACTAAATACTTTGTGAATTTTTAGGCTTTTGGTTTTATATTAATTTATACGAGAGCATATTTGTTTTATATTGCCTGTTAATGCTGCTTAGTTTTTTAGAGGATATACCTGGCGGGTATTTCTTTATTTACACTTTCCTATTTTATTGGGATGACAATACGGTAAGGTTTGATGCACCCTATAACCCCTAGCGGTCTTTTGCTACTGACCGTTGCAAGGTGGTAGCCATGTTGTGAACCATCGTATGTGTTCTGTTTATGTGTTCTATGGTGTCGCATACTTTGTTTTTTCCGTGACAATTATGTTTCATTGTATGCGTGTTTTTTGTTTTTTGAGGGCTAATTTTCCACATTTATACCTACGTTTATAGTATTTAACCAGTGAAATTGACCTTTGGGTTAGGGCATGGCTTTAGTCGACACACCAAGTCTAATTCAACTCTAGTACTTTACTTGTATAGTCTAAGCTTGACAATGTTTCTGTTCCTTTACCCCATAACACGTTTACAGCTTTTAAGACAAACATTGTGGGGCTACCCACAAAGTGAAAAGAAGAACGTGAAAAGTCCTTACATATAACCTCCTAATTAATCTACGGTAAGAGAGGACTCACGTACATTGTACAGACGGACGCAAGGAATAAAGTATGGCCGAGTTGATCAATATATGCGTCCCGACACTTCCAAATCGTGGGCATGAACAGAATTTCTATAGAAAAGGTTGTAAATCCAATAGGAAGAGTAGCATTCACAGAACACAGTCACTCAACTCAGTGTACATCTATCTCAGTTAACTATACAGCCCATAAACGACATCCAGCGCACAATATATCGACATCTAGCGCCAGTAATACCGACATCAAGGACATTGTGAGACGGGTAAGCTCGATATCCATGACCAATAATATTTTAAAATTAGCTATAATTTTCGTTTAGCCATGTTCATTAGGGAAACAATGATAGGTAAATATCTGTCAGAACAAAATCAACTAATTTAAAAACTATATTTCATGCTAATGTTGACATAATGACTTCTTTGAAAGGGATGATTTGTGTTCAAAGAAATGTTCTAGAAAGTAATAAATACTACATATATCTCGCGCACATTTATCATATGAGTGGTTTACAAATAGATACCGATCAAGAAACGTTGATAAATACAACACAGATTCGTGGTTAATACAATACATATTGTTTTCCTCTTTAAACTTACACATAATACACCGACATCTATCGCATACACACCGACATCTGTCGCGTATGCAGACCGACATCAAACTATCACAGCGCGTATCCCATACATTGAATAACCAGTTGTATAATGGCTATAATTTATTTTTAAGAAAATAAATCGTATTGAAAGCTTTAAAATGTGTCCATGCGATTAGAGCAGATTAATTTAATTTGTTACTTTGCAGTATATCTCCAATCGAGCGTGACCTAAAGTGACAAAACTACGAGAATATTAGTGACATATTCTTAGTTGAGTTGAATAGTAGTGCATGATCTCGCGAAAATCTCTAATCTCAAGTGTGATCCTCGAGATACAGCATATTGCACTATTTGGCTAAATTAATAATAATATTATTATTATCTTGCGTCTGAAGTAAATCTATCAATTTAAACATACTTGTATTATTTGTAAACTAAAAAGCTACTCCAGCTGGGCTACCGTTACCATAAACTTCGAAAAACATTTGCAAACTTGTATTATCGTAAACCCTGAACTATTTTTAAAATATAAATGTAATTTAAGAACTCTTCTGCGACAAGGTCTATCACAACCTGTATTCCATGGTGATGCGATTTACAAACTTCGTGAGATCCTCGGTCATAATCACTTATTATTCATGTACTGATCATAGGGACTCTGCTTTAATTAGACTTTTAATATATACGATAGTTTTTGTCTAGAAAAGTGCACGCAAGGGTGTTTAACAGTATATATTAGCAGCAGTTTAGGATTCTTGCTTTTAAATTAAGTTAAAATAAAACAAGATTACTCTTTGTCAAGTTAGCCTATCAAGCATTACATATCTTCGTATGATATATCAATATTAACTTTTTATATTCTGAAATTCCGCTATATATTGTATATACTGCATACTTAATTCCACATAAAATTCCAAGGAAATCCCAAGATTTTTTGTAAAAAAATAAACGTTGCAGTTAGAAATAGAAAGGACACAATGTGATGTTGTAGAAGTTGTAATCGCAGTACACGTTGTAACAAGAAATGCATGAATCTTGAAGTTCCTCCTTGAAAAACTGAGCTATTTCAGTACTGTATTTAACGTAAAGAGTTTGCAAAATGTTGCATCCTAAGTTTGCTCACATACTTGAGCCAAACGCGTACTCTGTCAATAATGAAACTTTGAAGGAATACCTTTGCTCCGTTATGTGTTGTTTTAGACTTTTTTTTTCCGAAAGGAAAGGTCTTACGCAGACATTTACCATTCGATTAACAGCAGCATATTGTACATACAATATATAGCGGAAATTCCCGAGTTGCGCTTCTCTTTCGTTTCAGTATATAAACGTACATTCAGCACTCTGAAACGTATAATTGTTGACAGTACATTTTAGCATATTGGCAAATACTTGTAGGTTCAGCTATTAAATGGCATGCTTGTTATTGAATGTCATAATCTGTATGCATGTAAGTATAATAAAGGGAAGTAGTATGTATATTTTGAACATGATATACACCGCTGTGGGTTCGAATCCCACTGGGAGCTCGACTTGTAAGTGCGGCAGATCTACCCAGGAAACGGGTGGTCTGCTCGACCACAAACAGAAAATCGAGTTTCATATATAACCTTACATGTGTTTAAAATGACGTAAACCACTATGCAAACAAACACATTAAACATGATCTATTATTATTTGCACAATAACGACATTCTTGGTCTTGATATTAGTAGTTGAAGTAGGCCTCACAGTCGAACTGAAAATGTAGTATTTACGTATCACAAAAGGTACGCATTCAAAACAGACACACATTAAAGAGATTAGTGAGTGAGTAAGTAAGTAAGTAAGTAAGTGATTTCTTTATTTATAGAGGGTGACTCAGTTGGCATAGCCAATCTTCCTTGAGGCCCTCTTAATTACATATTTACAAATATAATACAACAAATAAACGTCATTTATAAAATAGCTGTAGGCATACTTATTAACACATATCAAAGCATATGACAATTTTATATTTTAAAATGAAACGCTGTCTAAAATCAATCAAGATGAAATATAAACATACTATAATATATACATAAACATAGACACATTTGTATAGTGTATACCTCATTACTGCTTTTAACCCATGGAATTAACAATATGTAAAAGCAAACTAGACTATGCTAGATTTAGATTCGATTTTCTCTTTTTACCCATTTCAAGCATTTGTTTGAAAATATATTCAATGATGTAGAGTTTTTAATTTCTAGGGGAATACTATTCCATACTAAAGTTCCAGAATATGATAAGCTCCCTTTGAATAGTTCGTTATTTGGCTTAGGTATTATGAAAATTCTATTTGTAATTGATCTCAGTTGCATTGAAGTATTTTGTTCATTTACTCTCATATGAAACAAGTCGCTTAGATATTTCGGGGACCTTTGATTTGCTATTTTATACATGCTTTTATTGTGCACGTTTCTGTCTAGTTGTAATGAACATGAATTTGTTGTTATGTTCTGTATTTAATAAATAGCATACCATTCTCTTTAGACAATCTTTGAAGGTGGTCTAATGAATATTGTAGATTGTTCTCTAGAGTGATCTTATCTAATTGTAAATCATAAATTGTAGCGTCATCAGTACGTCTGTACTAATAGAAGTTTTAGGTAAATCGTTTATAAATAATAGAAATATATGCTCCTTTGAGAAGAAAAATGCGCCATTACAAACACAACCGGGCTGTCCTTGAAAAAGTCAGTAGGGTGAGTAAACAAGGTGTTTGGGCGCACTCACTTATTCCGTATTGTCATCCAACTAAATCAGGCGAGTGTAAATAATGAAATCCCAGCTAAGCTATATCCCTTAACAAACTAGGCAGCAAAAATATGTAATTAATATTATCATGTATATATATTAATATAACAAAACCCTATGAAGCCACAAAGCAAGATATTAATGACTTAACAAAAGAAGCAGAGCAGCAAGAGAACAAACCGTTAAACTGTCAAAACTTTACGCCATTTTAGTTTATTTCAATAGGTTTGTGAGTAAAACTATCAAACACAATGACTTGCATTAATAACGGGTTAGACAGTGTTTAAATTTTGACTTTTGTGACAGAGTACCAGTCATGTAACAGCTGCAAATCGTGTTTAACCGGTTCCGCTTACGCGTCGCCATTAAACACAATTTACGACGATTAAATGTTGTATGTAAAAGAAGTATTTGCATGACGTAGATACTACTTATACCACTGCGTGACTGTACGGGGATATGAAATAATTTACCAGATCAAAGTTTTCAACGACATTAAATAAAATCTTATTCTCGCTTTTCACAGATATGGCAATGTGTGATTTGTAAATATATATTGTTGTGTATTGATTTCGATTTAAATAAACATAAACATGTTCATGAAACAAAACATGGCCGGGGAACTTTAACGTTTCGACAACGATCTGGGATCAGCAAGAGACGCCATAACATGTTTATTATTAGTCATACACTTATAGTACATGTAGTTTTAAAGGGGTTGAGTGGATAATTTGATTTTTCTTTTCAATTTCTTCATTAATTTGAACCTTCGATATGTGTTGCATACTATTGTATCCTTTAAAACGATATTGAACAAATAAAACAGAAACTGCTTCTCTCAAAACTCTTAATACTGTCCGAATATGTCTCACTTAACAGTTGATATTTAATTGGCATTCTTATATGTGTCCAACGGTGCATTTGTTAGCGTTATTTGTTAGCGTTATTTGTACGGCAAAAGATAACATTGTTAAAAAATAACCAATCATATAAATACTAAAAAGGCGATCCCCTGAAAACAACAAACACACGCAAGAGAGAAAAGAGGCAGACTCGGTAGTCTTGAGCATGCGCATGGGAGGTAATATAATGTGCAACACCCCTCACGCCGTAGTATCTATTGTCCGCCATATGACATGTAAATTAAAAACGAAACACACGATAACATGTTATAAAACAATTACTAATTCTCGTCCACGTGTTGTTAGTGAACATCTAAACAAGACGATGCCTTCCACTCTGTGATGTTTAAGAATTATCTTAATTAATTACTATCCAATTCCGTTCGAAAATACCGACACTGTCTAAGATATCACCTTGTTATGCGTTAATATTACACTTGTTTAATATTTATGTATAACCATCTATATTTGAAATGTTATTCGCATTATTATGGGTTTCCGCTTAAGCAACAGTATTATACAACGTGTCACGTTCGCTCCGTCCTTTTATGTTCTGTGCATTCTTTTTTTGTGAACTAGCGACATCGGTAATATTTTACTTATAATGCCAGCTTGATGTACATGTGACAAGTATGGCACTTATTCCAGGTCAAGTAGTAAATGCAAGCACAGCGGCAGCAACAGCGGTCTGCGATAAGCAGCAAGAACCGACAGGACCACGTATCGTCACTGATATACCAGGTCCCAGATCGAAACAACTGATACAAGAGTTGGGTCAGATACAGGTACGAAATAACATATGCAGGAATAAAGACGGACATTTGTAACGTAATACGCAAACTATTTCGAGGGTTTAAAAGAAAGGTTACTTTGTTACAGTAGCAGCAACAGTCAAACTGAAATTGAAGTATTTACAAAAACACGCAAACGAAAGCACCAAATTAAAAAACAAAAACAAGTTCATACATATATGAGAATTAAACAGCAAGGGGACGTAAAAGTTGGTATCATCTCGAACAGGAAATGTAGCTTTCACAGAACACAGTTAACCAATATCACCTACGGAAACAAACAACAATTAAAATGCTAATAAGAAGCAAGGCAGGTTACATCACAAACGAACGGGTTGACGATATGGCTACCGCGCCTTGGAACGATCAATTTGGCAAAAAGCCGCTGAGGGTTTTAAACAAAGTTTTAGGGTGCACCAAACCTCACTCTTACGCAATTGTCATCCCAATAAAACGGGTAAGTGTAAAAATGAAATCTCCACCATGATATATAATCAGTGGCAAAAAGCCGTTTTGGGGTTTTAATCGGGTTATGGGTCCTCACAATAAAACTGGAGAATGTAACTACTGGATACCCCGCAAGAATGTATCCTCTTACAAACTTGGCAGACTTTTAAGAAAACAGAAGGAATAACGTAAGACTGAGAATAACCGTTCAGTGTATTCTATGTTACTGTTAGTGCCCTAATCGGGATTTAAGTGAACGTTATCATAGGCTACTAGAGTCCATATTATTTAAGGTTATCTTACACTCAAAAACGAGCTCATAGTATGAACGAACTGTTCGCAAATGGATTGATTATTTAAAATGTAGCGCGTTTCACAATAATGTAAGAGTAGATATAAAAAGTCGAACATGAAATGCAGCATTTAAGGACCACAGTAATCAAAAGCACGCTTAGAAACTAACAACAATTTTAAAGATGACTAAAAGGAAAGACACAACATCACAAACATAAAAGGGTTGAAATAGTAGTACCGCCTTGGAACGGTCAGTGTCTATGCAATAGTGCAATACTAAATATATCTGGTTTTGAAATTTGTTTAACAATGTCGATAAATAGTATATGAACGTGATAATGACCACAGATCTAACGGAGTTTGACATCACATTAACATACAGTTTACTAGCTTAGTTCATATATAAGAAGTTTCATATATTTTGTTTGTTGCTTCTTACGGTGCAATTGCGTTTGGGTGCTGTTGTTTCTAAAAGACAAGTTGTCTCATTTTTGTTAATTCTATGCAAATCCATGCTGACCGGAAACGAATACATGTTACGTTTGCTTTATCTTATGAACAGTGATCAGGGATCAACTCAATATTTCCTTAAGTTTGTTGCAGTATAGTATAGGCTGTCAATATCGTATCATGCATGCATTTCTTACTTGCAGAAATCGGTATTGGCAGCTTAGGTCGATTAAAGCGCACACTAGCGATTAGTCGATTTTTTTGCGCGCGTTATATTTCAAGTACATGAAGTCGACGTTTGAATGACGTCATGTTGTAAATAAACGTACAACGTCAATTTTTTTTGTTATACTTTTTGACGTCACTAATTGCTCCTCATTAGTTAACAGTGAAAAATATTATTAAATTATCTTCAAAATATGTTTCTTGAACGTCTCTTAGAATCTCTCAGTCTCGTCAAAATCGTCCCAATAAGAGGGACGATTTCAAACTTCCTATTTCCCCCAGGCCCTTGTTCCGGATCGCGTAGCATAAAGTAGAGAAGAAATCAGAAGCGGGCCGGTTGACCGAGGCTAGTTGAAGTATAACACTGTAAGCGATATTTTTAGCGAGTCAGTAGTTTTGGGACGAGCCCTGTACCTCATCTTTAAAGTGTTTTTTTTTGTTTCTGAGTGTATTTGTGGTTGACTGTCGTCCTTGAAAGCTATTTTTATATCTATTTTTTCTGTTCGTGTTAACGCTTCTGTTTATGTGTTTAATTTTACAAGATATGACTGAACATACCATGTACGTGTTTAACTAGTTGTGTCTAATCGTCAAACATGCTGTGACTGCAATTAACCGAATAACCGAATTAACCGAATAAAATCCCATTGAACTAGATTTTGGATTTGTAATTGTAAATGGAAAGTAAGTTATAATTGTGTATAACGCGTTGTACTTTATTAATAATAACGCGGCTAACATATTTGCGCCGCGTGTTAATGCATACTTAAGGTTAATCCATGAGGTTATTATTGCTCATATCAATTTGTATAAGGTTATATGCACATCTAACATATTAAATTTAATATATGTACAATGCATGATTTACTTTAAGTGCCTATTAATACAACATAGTATGCCATAGGACATAATCTGGTGTGGATGTTTTACTGACACTGTACCGTTTAGTTAGGATGGCACTAGGCTAAGAGTGAGGTTTGGTGAACCCTAGATCCTGATCCGGCTTACAAAAACGGGGGGTGTGGAAATCGGCCTTTTGTCATTGGCCGTTTTAAGAGTGTAACCCATGTCAGTTTATGGTGTCGGATTCGTTGCTTCTATTTATCATTGCTAGTTTTCATTTATGTTTTTAGATGCGAAGTTTTGAATGGCTGTGTTCTGTGAATTGTACATATTCTGCTGGACTGTTATATCTGCTTTCAATATTGTATACACAACTATCTACACAGGTTGTTGTACTTTATGAGGCATGTGCATGCATTGTAACGCTACGACTGCATGTTGGTGTAGTTTAAGTAGAACAATGCTTGTATACAAGTACATGATGCAGATATAAATATTGAACAGAAAAAGCATGTTGATGTTTTCTTTGTTTGGTGTGTTAGTGGGTTATAGCACTTCCACACAGGTGCAAACGTACCCATTACTGTGCGTGCAGTCATAACACATAACACATACATTCAATACATGTAATAGAAGCCGGATATAAACCATACAATACCATGCATGCATTGTTTCCTTAATGTTTCATTCAGTATTCTACTTATTTCCTGTTAGACCTTGATATCTATTTTTATAAATTGGAGAGAAACATGTTATCACTTCTTCACTTATTTTCTTCTATTATTATCATCGCATGCATAGTACTGGAAGAATAAGTGATTTAATGGAGAATCACTCATATGACCGTTGTATTGGAACACAGTTGTAAATGTCTCACCTTTCTAGACGAAAACTATTGTGTATATAGTATATTAGTCTAATTAAAGCAGGGTTCCAATGATCTGTACATGAACAATGCTTATTAATAAATGCAGACAATTCTCAAGTTTTTGCGTCTGTGTAATCCAGCTCGATTCAGGACGTTTCGGCACCAAGCCATTTCGACACCTAGACGAATCGGCACTTAGACGTTTCGGCATCAAACCATTTCGGCATCTATTTTGAATTTTACCGTAGACATTTCGGCACCCATTTATATTTGAGTATTATAATGAAGTAAAGAAGTATGGAAATTAAATATTTTCTATAAGATCATTTATAATTCATTAAAAATGCAAAGTTGATTGCCTTAACGGCAACTCCGAAGCGGTTTTGAGCCTGAATACAACTAAAACATGAACATAAATAGGGCCCAAATGATAATCACTTGTAAAATTTAAGTAAATATGACTTTTATATTATCTTGTAGCATGGTCACTGACATTTCCTATGTAATAGCTCAGGTGTAAATCGTTTAACTGAAAATACTTGAATATGTTCCCTTTAACATGTATACTACTGTATACCTAAGACCAAATAAAAACGTACCTTCCTGTCATCTCCATATCGACGACTACAGGTATGTGACTTGAAACTAACCAATTATTAAAAAATCGTCTACATATAACGCATGCGTTATACTTTTCTTGTTTCTGAATCTAACGGAAGCATAAACGAGTTAAGATGATTGGGACCAACTCTTTATTCAAAAGAACTAGAGGGCGTGAACGGTAGCTAGCATTTAACACTACCGTTTATATAGAGGATTTTTTTTTCTGTGAAAGATTCAACTTTATTTCATCGAGTGAGCTCCCAAACAGTATTGTCACGAGTGGCTTAGCAACGAGTGAGAATACTGATTTGGGAGCTCATGAGATGACATAAAGTTGCATCTTCCACTAAAAAATAAATAAAAACATGTATTCCATCAGTACTTTTGTTTCTATTTTACATTTGTATTCCCCACCGGTAGCCCCAATTTATAACCGCTTCACTACAGATCATTAGTTCATAGACGACATAAAATAGTTCTAAAATTGTTTATTTCAGTAAAAATATTTTCCGTCAAATAAACATGAAATATATTGTTAAAGGGAGGTAATCACTATAGAAAAACAGTAGTTCCAAAAACAGTGAAATTTATTTATGGTAATTTCGCTGTTTGAAAACAGTGGATTACCACTTTTATTTCAATGAGAAAATGATATAAATCACAGGAAAGCATAAAATAAAATAATAATAACATAATCAAACCAAGACTGAAATATTGTTTATATCTGCTTCGTTGCCAAAGTCGAAAACACTGATTTATACGACCACAGTTTAACCTAAAATCAACAAGTACATGACGGCTGATCACCACTCAGCGAGAAAGTTTTCCATAACATACAATATAAAATAGCATCTTAAGGTTTGAATTCAAATTTGAGCAGACGACAGTTGTAATTTGGCGACAAAAGAGATATGTATTCGACGATTTCAAAGTTTCTCCTTTCATACTCTTTTTTACATGATTGATTAATTGTCACCATTTCTTTTTGTTAGAATGCCGCAGCAGTTAAGTTCTTCTGTGACTATGACCGCAGTCAAGGCAACTATCTGGTGGATGTGGATGGTAACGTGATGCTAGACCTCTTCACACAGATAGCCTCAATACCCCTTGGTAAGATACACAATAAACGGTAACATAATTTATGGAGATGGAATATATAGAGTTTAAATTTTAAATACCATTGTTTTTGCAATATGGAATACATCCCCAAAAAAAGATTGCTCAATATATCTCGAGGGAGGGAAATTGCTCCGATATAAGAACGACTGAATTGCTCCGATATAACGAAGCAATTTCTCTTTCGTGGGAAATACTGCGTGTATTTCAAAAACAATTGTTATTAAATAATATTTTACATAATTTGTAATGATATACAAGCAAACAATTTGATTTTTGTTAATTTTCTTTCTTTCATTCGTTTACTCGTTCAAGTACTGCGCATTGATACATAATCGCGTGCGTGAAGTCAAAGAGCTCCAACAAACGGTGTAGTTAGTTACTGACATCTGTAAACAGACAGCAGACGGTCAATTCAAGATTAACGGGACAGTTTACTATTTCTTTTTTCACTTATTATTAAAGGGACATATGGCAATCTTGAGTTATATTCAAACATTAAAATGTGCTCCTTAATTTACTTATCCTGCGTCATTTTGACTTTAAAACTGCTTGCATAAAAAATTGAGATTTTCAATTTTCTTCACTATTTCACCAAAGTTTTAAACATATTATTGATGCACTATTATAAAAAGTTAGTAATATGTAAAACTAATTTGCTTGAACTATTCTAACACTTACTATTAATGATTGAACAAATGCAAGTGAAGAGAAAAACTAACGGGACGCTGTGAGTTTTTAAAAAATCAAGATTGCCTGTGTCCCTTTAAAGATTATTGTTATTATTATTATTTACTTATTTGCATTACGATATATATATCTAATTTAATTTAATTTATTTATTTTTTGTTGTGGTGGGGAGGGGGATGTATTTAATATCGTTGTTGTTGTTGCTGATCTAGTGTTATATTTATGAGTTGTGTTTTGAATTTATATAACAAATTGGATCAAAGATTTCTGGCTACTGAGAAATATCTCCCAGTGAGTAGATATGAAGTATCCATTCACTGAATATTACTATAAATGACCACGAAATATGTTATATAAAACATATTGCCTTCAGTTGTTCTCCTTATTTGTTCTATTTATGATTGCTATGTTGCAGTGTTGCATACTTATGAACATGTACATGCACCTGTACACATACTATGCTTATGTCAAGGTGGACTTTTTGAATATATGCACATAACTTATAAACAGTCGTACGTTTACCTAAACCTTTTAAAATGGTGTTATAATTACAGTTGAAGTATATCACTGTTATATGTCATACATCATGTATCCAATATGCTAAAGAAAAGACGTTTAAACATAATCACAATTTTATTTTTTAAAAAATAAATAAATAAAAAAACATCAAAAAATGCGTAATTGCTGAAGAAATTGCAGAAGGAGGAATCGACATTCAAACCGGTTTTTATTATCTATTCGATATTATTAACGGTTTCAGTAAGAACTATGTTCTTAAAGCTTAATTATAGTTGTTACACCTTTTTCAGTATGTGGTATTTCACTTTGCTTTTATATATCGATGGAATATATTGTTTCTATGCAGTTATTTTCTTTAAATGAGTGCTTTGGGGTGGTTCGGTTCTGTGTATGTTGCACAACATGTTCGTACAACTGCTGTATGTACTTATTATTTTATGATAAGAAATGCAATACTGAAAAACTTTATCAGTGAAATAAAAATGTTATTCCACATTGTGAAATATAGTGTTGTCACAGTACAACAAAAACACATACACAGTAAAACGATTCACAATGCGAAACAGACATTCCTACGCAAATGTAAACACGTCGAGAGAAAAACACTGCGAATAGTACATTCTATTCAAACAATGATTACAAGATAGAAGGAAATGACTGCCAATATAAATATATTTAAAAAAATTGTTCTATTTGGGTATAAATAAAAAAATTGAACTATTTTTTGAAATCGGAAAAAAAGCGGCTTAGTTATTGAAATTGCCTCCCCTGTTGTTCTACCGTAGCTTCCTTAAATAATTGTTTGTAAAATCATAAAATAAAACTAAAATATGTTGTTTTGTCGTGAATAACATATTTTATTTCATCTCAAGTGAGAAAACTTTATATTTTCACGAATGCGCATTCGTGAAAATATAAAGTTTTCCCACTTCTGTATGAAATAAAATATGTTTTTCATTCCAAAACCAAAGATATCCCCATTTATTCTTCAGGTTACAACCATCCTGCATTGGTAGCAGCTCTATCCAACCCAGCAAATGTGGTAAGTTGGATTTCAAAAGCATATGTTAATGTATATATGTGTGACAATAAAGTATCGGGTTAATCCAGTTAACCATAACAATATCAGGGCAATCCTGTGATCTGCATTTCGAATTGACATGGAAATCAATTGTCTTATAGTATACTGGGATTAACACCAATGGTTGAAAAACTTGTTCCAGAAGCCTCTGTCGGAAATGTCATATTTGTTGGATCTCCCTAGGTGTACTCACGCTGTTGATATGTCATATTCAATAGAGAAGAATGAAGTTTCCCGAGTAAGTTGTCACGGTATGATCAACACCATTATTTAAACATATTTCCTTGACTTGTTATCTGATATAGAATTAGACACGTGTTTAGTGTTTCGATACCCTTTTAACAGTCTGTCAGTTATCAAATATTGTAGCATGTCCACTGAAATTACTTTCGTATTTGCTCATACTGTCAAAATGAATAGTGTACTTTAACCACCAGTTATTGGAAGTTAGAGTGTGGCAGACAGCTAAAATATACATGCTACAAAACAAATATAATATGGTCTCATATCGTTGATTCGTTTAAACACATAGATGGGCTACGCCCATGCACAATATATTACATATTCTTACGGATCTTTGGTTCGAGTCTACTCTGTCTCTAATTAAAACTAACCGGCCCTTATTTCTCTTTAAGCAGAATGGTATTTCATTCCACATTAATACGTGTTGTTTGGTTGACTGTGTTATGTTAAGGCTGTATGTCTTTTGATTTTTGTACCCGCTTGTACTATCATACAAATGCAATGATACGGTGATACTGTTATAATATATAGCGATGTGGGTAATACACCAGACACACGTTTAGCTATGCCATGCCTTCCTTATCGTCATTAATATGTGGTCCGTCATTATACATATTATACCATCATATCCCTACAAACAAAGATTGGTTAGTGTGACCTCTTGACACCCATCATGATGTTTTGATTTAATCACATAATAAATGTGTTTTGTTCATGTAAACGATTATTTGATCAATTGTCTTGAATTTCGACATTCGTGGGCTAGAGCTGTTATTATTTAAATAAAATCACAGTTTTGTTACTATGGCAAAACATTAAACACTTTTATTGAACTTACTGTTTGTAATATGTATTAAGTCATTTGTTTCAGTCTTCCTTTGTCAATCGGCCTGCCCTGGGATACTTCCCACCAGCGGACTGGGTGAAGAGGTTGCAAAATGCACTTCTTTCTGTGAGTTATGCATGCTTTTTAAAGGTTTTGAATATTGTTAAATGTTGTCAGCTTTTTAATTTAGTCTTTTTATTGCTACCTGTGATACGCAGGCTTAATAACCTCTGCTCCAACTAAATTCCATTTTGTTTATTTCGCCCATTGTTTTCTCGTTTAGGGCAAAGCGTTTTGTTAGATACATGGACCATACGCCGCTGGCCATGGAATGGTGTACTTATAACTCGTGTTCACCGTAATATGCATACCATATTTGTTCATGATGGCTAAAATATCTGTACTATTGACATCTTAAATATAGAATTATATTATGTATTCTGGGATGAATGATAGAAATCTCCCTGTTTGAGAAAATCTATAACATATCCCTTCCTCTACTGTGCTATCTCGCCTAGTGTGCAAGATAGCACAGTAGCCAAATGTTATGAACTAAACGATAGACGTCACGATATTACGTCACGAATTGACATCATGATATTACTCTGCGCTGTCGCCAAAGGAGTGACAGAAGAAGGTATACTTGTGTCAAAAGACGATTGGAATTTTTTTTTAAACAGAATGTATATTATATAGTTTAATTAACATTTTTGTCGTAAACGCACTCGTTTCTATATCGAAAGAATCTTTCTCACTCGGGAATTATTTCCCGTATCACTTCAACAATGTTAATTAAACTCTATATGCTCACCCGGGGCTAGAGGGCGTGAACGGTAGCAAACACGTTTCACTCCGTTCATGAACAATCTCAATCAAGCCAAGACTGCAATATTTTTAGTATTTATCGTGTTCGACGATTTCCAAATTTCGCTTTTCATACTTTGTGTATCCATTGTTTAACGTTGCCATCTTTATAATATTTCGTAGACAGAATGATTGTTTATTTCCTTCAGTATATGGATATCGTTAGTAGAGTATTTGTAGCATTAGAAGCTCCAAATAGAACAGTTAACACATATAGAAACACAGGGTTTATTCATTGTGTGACTATATAAATGAAGCCATTATTCAATTGCACCCTGTGAATAGTCAAACATAGTATGCTCCTCAAAAAAAAGTAAGGACCATGTTTAGATTTCGGTCATTTTTTAATTAGTAATATTTCATCGTTAATATTATGATTTCATATTTATTCAAAATGTTAATACATGACTGTGTGTCATGAAACACTAGTAAAATAGTACAACTAAAGTTAAGACGTGAAAATGGACCGTCAAAGTTAAAGGTTCACTTACAGCACTTTAAAAAATGACCGAAATCTAAACATGGTCCTTACTTTTTTTTGAGGAGTATACTATGTTTGACTATTCACAGGGTGCAATTAAATAATGGCTTCATTTATATAGTCACACAATGAATAAACCCTGTGTTTCTATATGTGTTAACTGTTCTATTCAAATAATTTAAGGACCACAAAACAGAACACATTATACAACATATAGTTTCAATTATTGGCAAACAAAGTTTCGTACCTTTTATTAAAGGCGTTATTTATGAAAATGGCGACATTTCTTATTTCTTTTGTACATGTTGAATTAATTACCATAATCATTTTATGCATATTCGGTCTATTCCAATAGTATTTTTTGATAAATTATTTTCTCAGATCGGAATATAACGGGCATTCTAACATAAAATGAAACTCATTTTCTTAAATATTACAATCACAACATTTTCTCTCATTTATCGGTGTTCTATTTGGTTTATTCCATCGTCCTTCTTCTATTTGTAATCTGTGAAATGAGACTCTTAATTTAGTCAATTTAATCTTTGTTTAAATATACATAGAAACAGTGTTACGTTACCAACACTCTGCGTTAACCGTATATCATTAAACCCCATTCGATATAACATTTCCTTTACTGAGAAAGCCCAATTTGTTATATTTTGGTTTCACATTTATATCATATAAGATCCGATCATAAATTTTCTTAAAATAGTTGTTTACATTTCTGTTTAATATTGTTAACCAATACTTTATGATATTATAATGTCGCATAATAACCAGAGGTTTTCTACCTAATTCTCCGTATACAAACTCGTTTTGTGTTGTCTTTTTTGAACCCTTTCAATGTCGTTCGCTTGATTGAAGCTCCATACTTTTCACCCATAATTCAGAATAAGAGTAGGGCTGGCGTGGCGCAGTCGGTAGCGCGGCGGATTTGTAACCGGAGGCCCCGGGTTCAATCCTCCGTGGTGCCACTGAGTTCCGTCGGTGTGTTCTTGGGCAAGACACTTTCCCTCAGCCTCGTCCGTCGGATGGGGACGTAAACCGGGCACGTAAAAGAACCATAGGAATCTATTCGATAATAAGAGTAGGGCAGGTTCCCGGATTCCTATGTATCCTTCTCCTCTCTCTGGGGCGGCTCTAAATAACCTATACTGTGTTGATGAGCCGTTAAACAACATTCAATTCAGAATAAGAGTAGTTAATTTATCACATAAATCTATTCTATGTTCAATTGGTAATTCTCTAAATGTATAAAGACATTTATTCATTTTAAATATTGCAAGTGTTGATTGAGCACATGAGAAGGATCCTCCAGTTGTAAAAACTTTACCCAAGTAGCTGAATCTATTATCAATTTATAGAGCAGTATCATTGTAATAAAAATTAATATCTCGTGGCAGACAACCACCTTTTTTAAATACCATTATCTTTGTTTTTAAAGTGTTAACAATAAGTTTCCACCTTTTACAGTAGTCGGCCATGTTATTTAAACTATTTTGTAAATCATACTTACTTTTTGCAAAGATAACCATATCATCAGAATATTATAGAAACATTTTAAACATATTAACGTCAATTCCTTCAATACCATTATTTGTGAATGTTTCTTCAATATCATTTAAAGACATCGAAAACAAAATGGGGGATAAGCATTCCGCCTGACGAACACCCAGAATACAACTATACTCATCACTAAGTGAGTTGCAATACTTAACTCGAGATTTAGCAGACCGTTAAATGAATAATGTCAAAGATTTTACCTCGGATTCCTAGATTTATCATTTTATACCACAAGTTTTCACGAACTTTAAATAATGGTAAAAAACTTTATTGTGCATTTGTTGATTTTACAAAATCTTAAGATTTACGTTAAAAAACGTTATTGTGTATTTGTTGGTTTTACAAAAGCTTAAGATTACGTAAATCTTAAGCTTTTGTAAAATCAACAAATGAACAATAAAGTTTTTTACCATTATATATAAAATGAGAAATTAAGCCATGTAATACAAATATGTCATCTACTGTAACAATGTTAGACCTAAAACCACCTCGAGCTTCTATATATACATTATATTTTTCCGGTAAAACGTAACCCTCTGTCCAGCTTTCAGGAAAAATACCTATTTCAAAAATATTATTAATTCTAACACGACCTCCGCAGTCTTTCATATACATAAACCCAGCATATGCATCAGGACATATAACATTAATAAGCATCTTGAACAAGGTGTGAACGCTTGACGTCATACAGCGCAAGCTATATGACGTAATCAATGACTTAATTGTTTGTCACGTGACTAATGGTGTACTGAAACGCAGAACTTTGCATACTGGGGCGCCCAATGGAACAGCCTGTATACATAGCAACCTGATTACCTTGACCTCCGAGATAATATATAGTGCACCAACAATCGCGTTATCAATGGGGTTATTGTTGCGTTAGAATCGAAATAATAAATACGTACCTATATTTTATCGGTGAATAAAATACAGTTAGTCGTTTGGATGCGAGTAATTAAATCACTCGTTCTAACGCACTCGTGATTTAATTACTACGCATCCGAACTCCTAACTGTATGCTATTCACCGATAAAACACAGGTACATATTTATTATTGTTTAAACAATTTCGTTAAAACTGGGATTAATATATGTTTACCATGAGTAAATAATTCATTAAGCTACAAGTCCGGCCCCATTGACCGGTTTACTTTAAGCTGGTTTATGCCCTTCATAATTTCCTGCTCTGTAAAATCAATATTAAGTTCACTAAACATAATATTAAATTCATTGTTTTCATATCTATCAACAAAATGTAGTACATCTTCGTCAGGTGTAAAAAACGGACTATCTGGGTTATTAACCGCCTTAAAATATTGCTTATGTGAATATTAGGAAGTTTTATGCCGGCGCACTCGTTCAACATATTCCAGAACATCTTGACATTTTTGTGCCTAGCCCGAATTATCTTTTTGTTTGAATTTTGTTATGATCGTATTAACATCTGCGTCTGCATGCTTTGTATTGTGATCTAGCACTAAGCATATTAACTCTATTTAAATCAGTCTTATCAAGTCGATATTTATTTAACATGTATAAAAAGGTTGATTTTTTTTCAAAACATTCATTCGTGTACCAAGGACTCTCTAAGCATATTACTGTATCTCGGTTTCTTTCAGTGAAAGTATTAACTTTTCTTTTAAATAGAGGGGATACAACTTCATCGATAATAAAGTTAACATCACTACTACTTGTACATTCGTTTATCGACTGATGTAAGGTAGACAACATCAGTTTGACCTCAGGTGATGACAGTTTCTCAACATAATCACTCTTTAAATCATTTACCTACACATATTTAAAATCAACTTTACATACAAATCCGTATAAGGCCCTCTTTATTTCCAATTCTAGTGCCCGCAACGCCACAAACATCTCCAAACGTTTAACTTCTTGTCTTACTGCCGTTAAAGATAACGTTAAACCATATTGTGATAAAACTTATGAAAACTCTGGAATTAATTTGTTTTGGACTATAAAAAATTCAAGTGACGTTTTTGATAAAATTTGCAATAAACGTCAAGTTTCATCTTTTAAAACTTATGACTTCTCTACAATATATACAACCTTACCACGTCACCTTATCAAAGACAAGCTTATTGCTATCTGGACTTGCAAAGAAGTTTGTGAAGCACTCATCATCCTATTAGATAATAGTTTCGTCAGGTGTTGAACGACCGTTTACGAACTGTGTCGCATATCCACTTGTCGCAGATATGTTTTTATATTGCTATGAAAGAGATTTCATGTTGAGTCTTTCACCAGATACCCAGGAAGATGTTATTGAGGCCTTTAATGACACCTCTCGGTATCTTGATGACATATTAAACATTGACAACCCTTTCTTTTCTACTATGGTTAATAATATATACCCTGAAGAACTTCAACTTAACAAAGCTAATATTTATGATACTAACGTTTCTTTTCTTGATTTACATCTCTCCATTGAAAATGGTGAACACATTAGAGGTTTGAATCCGAGTTCTTCGGTTTCAAGATCGTCGTGCTCTCCAATGGGCCACGAATGGACTCACACCACTATTATCTCCCTTGAATACTCGTGCCCTACAGATGAAGGAGGTAGATAAACAAAACAAGTTCGCTTTTCTACATTTTACAGGATACATTGATTTATCTTTACCGGGTTCTAAATCTACAGCATTTTAGGAAGAGATCACAGAAAAATGAATGTTGATATAAGATTTCTAGCTAATTCTGCCTTATTTTACACATCATGGGTCTAATCACCAGGGGTTGTATTTTTGTCTAAATTGTGATAGGTGTCGCGCCAACATGAAATTAAAAAAAAGTTCAATCTGGTAAATATTTGTTAAATGTTTTTTAAATTGCAGATATTGGATTAATGAAGAACTTAAGCATAAATACATGTCGTAAAATCTGTTTATCTCTATGCCACGAACAAAAACGTTACAATGGGACTCTATGGAAAATTAATTATGGTGTGAGACGTGTAAGTTAGAAGTTATGAAGCAATGTCAAAAATGAACGAAGTACATGTGTAAGTTGACATATAAACTGTAATACTATTCCCTCTATATTTTAGGTGGCGCCACCTGGTTTGAGAAACGTTCAGACAATGGCCTGTGGGTCATGTTCCATTGAAAATGGAATTAAAGCAATGTTCATCAAATACATGGTAAAACATATTTTCAATTTAATTGGTAAACTCAAACAATTATAAACAAGTTACAGTTTAGGCTATTCAATAGACTCATCACATGTTTCTTATTATTTCAAATTATAAAATTATAAAGATGATCCTAATACGCCAATATCTGGAACAGACTGAACAGATCTTCAGTTTTGTGTAAAGAGATTAATAAATATATGTATGTAATCAATGGTATATAATATATATATATATTTATATTTCTTTCATATCAATATTTTTGGGGGAGACTCACAAGGTTGTACCTTTCCAATTATGTGCTATTGAATAGCGATTTGTATTGTATTACTTTGACCACTGCATGTTCATTTAACGTCAAATAAATTTGAACAAAATGCATGAGCATCACATTAATCCGCGATTTGAACTATAGAAAAGCCACCACATGATACATACACTCAAGAGATATGAAAACGCAACACGGGGATTTCCGCTATATAGTGTATGTGTAATATGTTGCTGTTAATCGAATAGTACATGGCTACGTTAGACCTTTCCTTTCGGAGAAAAGGACTAAAACAACACATAACACAGCTATTAGTATTCCTTCAAAGTTTCACTATTGACAGAGTACGCGTTTGGCTCAAGCATGTGAGCAAACTTAGGATGCAAAATTTTGCAAACCCTTTACTTTAAATACAATACTGAAATGGCTCAATTTTTCAGAGAGGAACTTCAACATTTATGAATTTCTTGATAAAAAGGTGTACTGTGATTATAACGTCTACAACATCACTGTTGTGTCCTTTCTCGAACTAACTGCTACTGTTTTTTTACAAAACATCTTGGGATTTCTTCGGAATATTATGTGGAATTAAATTTGCAGTATAAATATACAATATATAGCGGAAATTCCCGTGTTGCGTTTTTATATCTCTTGAGTGTATTATCATGCGTTACTTCTAACTATTTACAAATATAAGAGTATTTTGTACATGTATATATATCTATGTATATATGAATGCACAATACGACCCGTATAAATACAAACGTGAGTAATATAACCTTCGACCCATATACGTTACGCCATGGTAATATTAATATCATCCACAACTCTTGCGTGGTATTCTAATCTCGATTAATTACTCCAATTAAAATCGCTACGTCTTCGACAATGGTACTAGAACATGGGGACACGTAACTGGACATGTAATACATTTTACGTCAGAATGGGAACGCTTTAAAAACGCTTTAACATATATAATTGCGGGAATCCGTATGTACATGGTAGTAGTCATGATGAAACACAGAGTGCTTTTTGTATTAGTTGAGGCAACAGTTCCCAGCAACTGTATAACAAAAATCGTATACAACAATAAACCATCTAATATTTGTCATTGTGCTACTTATAGATACTAACAATATATATAAGTAAACTATGTTTCCTTATACAATTTCTATAAGAAACGTATTGCGAATTTTTGTTGAAGGAATGAGAAACATGTACATATCCTAAGTAAACTCAAATTAAATATTTACCCTGAAAAATACTACATAACGTTAACATGTTTATGAAATGCGTGGAAAGATGAATGTGCCAAAAATGTCGCGAGATATTTCGATATAAGCCAAACCATCAGTTGTATAACATAACTGTTCAATGAATTTCATAAAGTATATTTTACCAAGAGAAATAAGTATGAGCAAAATGTTTATCTCTTATATTATAACCGATTGCGTATCCACATGACACCCACCCAAATACAACAATTATTTTAAATAGTTTATTTCATACAAAAGGCATTAGGCCCATGAGTACACAGTGGCTTATTTAACAATACACAGCTACAGTCTTCATGTTGTGTATTAACATATTTCAGTTGAGTATATTTTTCTGTAATGTGTATAATGTGTATAAATGTATATCTTGGTAATTTCTAATACAAGTTTTGACTATTTACAGAGGAACCTAAGGGGCGGTGCTGCTCCAACCACCGAAGAACTAGAATCATGCATAGTGAACAAGGCCCCGGGGTCCACACCCCTTACCATACTAGCATTCAACAACTCATTACATGGAAGAACAATGGGTAAGTTCTTATTCTTGTAGCGCGGTCGCTGACATTTCCTTTATATGTTCACAGCTGGTAACCATTTGATTGCAAATAACGCCTTCCAGAATGACTGATGAAATCTAACTACCAGTTATCTGACCGTGGACTATGGCAGACCGATGAAACAATCGAGTATGGTCACCCATGGAACCACCTCGTTGGTTGATTTAAACACCTCGATGGGCATAAACCAACTCGTTGACACCTAGTTATCACATGTTTGAAGTGTGTGAATATCTAATTGTTCCTGCCACATGTCCTTTGTACTATTTATCTTAGTTATCGCAAATAACCTCAAGTACTTAAACTATAATTTAATGAACAGTATGTGCAGAATGCTCCATAAGTTATATGCACCTTTACGAATGTGGAACGGGCATATAGTGCTACAATTGTCTGTCCGCTCATCTGTCCGTCAATCAAGAATTTGTAAAGTCTATTACTCAGATACCTTGACTTGACTTGAATTGGATTTTATAGTCGCACCAACAGCTATGGTCATATGGCGACTTTCCAGCTTCCACTGGTGAGGAAGACCCCAGGTGACCCTCCGGGCAATTTTCGTGCATGGGCGGGCACCTGGGTAGAACCACCGACGTTCCGCAAGCCAGCTGGATAGCTTCCTCACATAAAGATTACTCTGATACCACCATACACACTGATAGTAGTATTTTCCCAACAATTGTAGGTCAATATGAATATCATTGAAATCCTTTTCTAACTTTACATTGAAGTTTTATTTGAAGTGACTGACATCGCAAAAATGGGGCATCCGTTTCTCATTGACACATTTTTTCAGTTTAACCTCAATCTCCACCACCATTTTGCTTATTTTGTATTCGCTTCACGAGTCTATTATTTGGTCGCACACTATTTACCAGTACCTGTTTCATAATGTGTAGCAAGCGTCTGCATGTGGCATGCTAATATACACACGTGTAATGCACTCGTTTGACAGTTATCATGTTATAATAACTTATAAGTTAAAAAAACTGTATGCATCTGCATATTTGAAATGACATTTTAAAGGTCATAATGAGACTATTGTATATATGCAATTGCCGGATCACGCGTCATAATACGATGTACGTGTACATGACTGTCTTCAGTGTCAACACGTCCCAATACTTGGAATTAAAATCTAATAAGGATAATAACAAAAATCCATTTTTAAATGAGAACATCCTGAGAAATGAGAACTAAATGTATGCGTTTTTAATTGTCGTATGAAAAACAACTTAACATTGCACCGATGACAAACATGTGCATGTACACATATATTCTACGAATGTGTTCTTAAAGCTACAGAGTCTCCATATTGATCGATTTTTTCTTTGTGGGCGTGTCTTTATTTGTAACTTCATGTTCACCAGCTCAGGTCGAACTCGGGTATGTAAGCGAGCAAATATAAGGCAAGATATCATTTATTGTATAGACATCGACCAGTGCACATCGTACCTGTACACAGGTAACATTATGATTTACAGAAGAAATAAAATGCCTCTTTCGGGACTTTCGAACACACGACCTTCTGATTTCAAGTCAGGTGCTATATCCACTGAGTATAACGCTTCTTGAGAAAATGGTATGCAAACTACCATTTATAATGATGCAAACTAACTTAACATATTTGAACGCAACTTAAGATAAATCCATAAATATACAGTCCATCTTGTCGGACATGTAAATTAACATTGCCTGGTGTAATACTATATGTTATCGATATGAAACTAATATTCCGCCTCAAAACAACCATATCTAGGTCTAGTGGTTAAACATACGGTCATCAAAACTTAAAAGCGCAACGGTTGTGGTTCAAAACCCGTTCCGGGCAAATACAGGTGCTATCACATATATTCTGAAGCCGTATATTTATCGATGTTACCTGTACAAAGGCAAAATAAAATGTGATATTTTACGCATCGATTTCTGCCTTATTGTGGTGTTCGTCGATTAGAAACTACTTTACACGTGACTCATTCATATTCACGAGATATTACCAGTTAAAATAGAGATTATGTAGCTTTAAGCAACATTGAATTTCTGAATTGTGTATATGTTCTTTATTTTTATTATTTTTTTGTTGTGACATGCGGTTTCTTTATTGGCTCCGCTTGTGTTTAGAAAAAAAATATCATTGTTTGTATTTTTAAGGTGCCCTTGCGTGCACCCACAACAGGTGGCAGCTAAAACTAGACATGCCAGCCCCAGACTGGCCCATAGCCACCTTCCCCAATCTGAAATACCCACTTGAGGATAATATCGCAGAAAACAAGGCAGAAGAACGCCGATGTCTTGAAGAGGTAACTGTATTTATTGTCAAATTCACTCAACATGAGTTGAAACTGCAGATATATGTTTACGCGTAGCAATTAAACTATTTTACAGCGCGCTATTTTCAGACAATTTTATTTTGACTTTTCAGACACAATTCATCTAGTACCTAAATAAGTTGTGTATCAGTGAAAAACAGACATTTTTAGTGGTAAATAAAAATACCTTGCTTTTCAAAATCGTTTGAGAAATTAAAATTCCTTGCGCGATAGCTGTTTTTGATGGGGGCATTTTCAACGCAAAATTCTGCTGCCTGTCTCTATCTTAAACAATAAGCTAGACGTATTTCATAATTGTATTGACTGACTCTTACATGGCTTTTATATCTGTCTATGGTTAACTGACTGTGACTCATGTAAGTGGCAATACGCATGCTTTACAACTTGAATTCCTAGAGAACTCGTCTGAAAAACTTGAATGGTATAAACACATTTTGTAATGTTGAAAGGTTACCATTTTACTTGCTGAAATGACGATTACGTAAACCAGTCTAAATGTAGCATGTATATATTTACTATTATATATATATATATTAGCGAGGAAATATTAAGAAGCCTCAATAGTGCAGTTGGTCGAGGCGCCGTGTTAGTGCCCAGGAAGGTAGGGTCCAAGCCTGCTGATTTCCCCCCTTAATTTTTTTTAAATTTTCATTGGTTTATATTATTCCTTTACATTTTTTACTTTGATAAAGCAATCTTATAATTACACATGGTAACAGTGAACAGTTTATATGTGCTGTAATGTACACTCTAGCGCATACGTGAGCAATTGTATTTCTGTGGTGATGTGTAATTCTAGCAAGTCGTATTACAAGGTATTACAAGGTAATTGTAATCAATATGTAAGGCATGTCAAGGTTTTTGAACAGAAAGAAGCGAGGTCGCCCACATTGATTTAAAATGCTTGGTAGGAAGAACTGATGGTAAAAATCGGAAAGAATGTAAGAAAAAACGGTCGTGGCGTGTTTATGTCTCCGTGCCATTTATTGTTTTCAATAATGTTTTAACACCCGTGAATTGATATATTATTATGTTAACTTCTTGTCTCCCGGCAGCTGTTTTACGCTTGCGTTAAACCTTGCTTGTGACTGACTGTGATAATAATACGCTTAACAACATCTTATTGGATAGCTGTTAAAAGTTGGGGACGAGGAAATAAAACTGGGTTTGCACGTTCTGCCTAATATATATCGACAGTTAAAGGGTCATCGGCAATCTTGAGTTTGACTTTAAAATAAGTATATAATTAAATACAGATTTGAGATTTCAATTGTCTTTGTTATTCTACCGTTTTTTAAATATATTAATAGAACAGTGTAATATATAGTTAGTAACATGTCAAATAAACAAATTAAGATCATGACAAGTAGTACACACCGTACCAGTATATGTTCCCGGACAGTGGGTTCGTTCAGTCGAGGCAGGAGGGCTACGTCTATTGTCACAGAAAATTAGATGAATTAAATAAAACTCGCTGAAACATATCTAAATGAATTAACAGCATTTTGTGTTGTGTTTGGCTATTTTAAACGTAAACACATGCTAACATGGTACGTAATGGTAGTGCAATTGTGTAATATCAGACTTAAGTTGCTATTTAATTTTCAGTTTTATATTTTATTAACATCATTTTCTTTTCTAGAAAATATAAGCGTTCTGTACATTGCAGGTAGAAGATAAAATTGACGAGTACAACAAAAAGGGCGCACTTGTAGCCGGTATTATCGTAGAACCAATACAGGCAGAAGGAGGAGACAACTATGCGACAGCAGAGTTTTTCCAAGGGCTTCGTGATATCACAACGAAGGTTAGAATAGAATAGAAGCATAACATTAGAAAAAATAAAATTATATTTGTATCTGCCGAACTGCTTAGTAGATATATTTTTTATTAAATTCAGATTTCTGTTATTTATAATTCTGTTATGTATAACAGTTATCTAACCGGTAACTTCACTGGCATTTAATACAAACACCTCACCTAAATAAATCGTTATTCTATCTTTACCTCAAATATATAACTGGTGTTATATAATCAACAAATAGTAACTAGTAAAAGTAATTTGCGTTAAATTTTTCATAACATGTAGTATTAATGATTTAAAAGTATGATAGTTATGTCGAAAAACCAACCGTGCACTCCGCGAGTATTAAAAGTAATGAATATTTAGGTGTATGCCTTTATATTATCAACGTTTTTTTTTCACATAGTACCTGAGTTATAACTGAGCAAAATAAATTTAGAACATAAAACGCATGTCATTTCCATAGACGAGATACAAAGCCGTGTACGTTCAGGGTCAATGATAAAGATTCATAGATATGACCATTAATAATACTACAAAGAGATTTGCAAACAGTCTGTGATAAAAGTAAAGGAAATATGATGGGAACATACTTTTATAGGTTATCGAAAATCGTTCTGATTTCGAAGAAAAAGGAGGTAATTTAAAAAAAACGAAATTTGGAATTATTTTGTTTGAGAATAACTATCGTTTGTGTGAACATTTCAGTGGCTTTTAAACAATGACAGAATGGGCAATTCTTTTCAATGCCAAACATTACATTTGTTCAAAGAAATATATTTGTATAATGAAATAAGTTGTTTGTAATATATGAGAGGTAATTCTGATACTTCGCCTTTAAAATTATAAAATAGTACAAATTTTTGAAAATCACATCCTTAACTGGCATTTATAATATCTTCAAACAATTATAACACTGTTAATATGTTTAATCTATGTCTTTGAAAAGCCGTGCTAAACTTGTTTTGTTCAGTATATTCATTTCGTTATATCGCCCCCGAAAATACGACAGGACGAAAATATGACAAATGCAGCGCGAAAAGATGACAGAACGAAAAGACGACAGAACAACAGAATGTAATGTCGCCATGTCACGCGAAAAGACGGAAAGACGACACTTGATATTGTCGTCTTTTCGTTGTTTTGTGTGGTCTTCTGTCGTCTTTTCGCCCTTGAAATGGCGTCTTTTCGTTCTGTCGTTTTGTCGTCGTTTCGTTCTGTCGATTTTTCGCCTTCCGGTTTACGTTTCGGTCATCGCGGCCACGGTGACTACTAAAAGTCGGGGACGATTTTGAATTGTTGGGGAAATGGGTCAAAAAGACAGGATGTGTGCATACCTAACGTCCAATAAATTATAAAATGAGGGTTACTATTTCTTTTAAATGTGTTTTATAAACGCAGAATGTGTCATTTAATATGAATATTAAAATATAATACTATAAAAAAATGAATTTTGACTTTGTAATTTAGTAACTTTCCGGCACTGATGATCATGTCTGGACCAGTCGTACTAATTATCATGTTTGGAGTAAACGTTATATTCTTATTATTTAAATTGGTATGTAACAATATAGGATGGTTTAGCGGACATAACTATGAATTTGTTTGTACAAAAATGTAATACAATGACTTTATATTTAATGATTTACTTTCCGGGTTCACTTAAAAATAGACATGAGTTTGTCTACATGGATCTTAGCGCTCATATTCTTTGGTCTATTCAAACAAATGACAAACAAAATATTGACCTTTAAATTAAACACTAACTTCCCGGGACCTTTTATTGAAACCTTCATATCATAATGATTATACCTTATAGTTATCAATGTAGGATGGTATAGCAAACATAATTAATAATGTATTTAATATTTTACGGAACTGTTAAACATGTACGTGACTGATAATTGTGCTAATAAATGCCATACCCTAATATTATATTTTTCTCTCAATATTTGATTTAAAATGTTGTGTAACATAATTATCAAGTTGACGGTAATATTTTAATAGTTTAGAACTATATCTACAACATATGAAATATAATAGCCAAGGAAGAAGGTAACACATATACACGTTCCTCACATTTAATATGTCATTAGCTCGACTCTTTCGAAAAAAGAAATAAAACAGCAATTGTCATCAGCTGATCGTCGTATCCGCTCAGTCGAACTTTGTGTGTAAGCTTATATCTCCGAAACTGCTTTACACAATGGACCGTAACTTTACACATGTATTTGGCATCATTATTCAAAATCGTATTTTCGCGCTGCATTTGTCGTCTTTTCGTTTTGTGGTCTTTTCGTTCTGTCGTCTTTTCGGGGACTAAAAGACGACATCGCAGAAATAAGCCACCATAAAGGCGAGATTCATTTAAGCCCATACACTTTGAGAAATCGTTAACATTATAAGCATTCGCTGACGTTCTCATATAACGTAGTGTGTAATATCGAGCTGTTTGTGTGTTTAGGAACCTTAAAATATGCATTAGGGATAAGGAACCGGTGTAAAAGGTCATGATATCAAGATTGTATTATCGTTTAAAACCATTGAACATAAACATCTACTATCAATTATACCCAAGGGATACCTATTTCTTTGCGTAAACAAATTATTCAAATTACAAATACAAAACAGACGTCGACATTTAAATATTTTAACTCTTGCTTTGAGATTGTCAGTTTCTCACTTCTGGATGGATATGTCTTACACCATGACACAGCCACTTTTTTATTGGCAACCATAAGAAGGCATTTCCCCCCATTCGATAACAGTGAAACTGCAACGTTTTAAAAGAGGATTTTCATGCGCACCTGACTCTTGTTCCCGAAAAGTAATGCATGGTACCTTAAACGATGTGTACAAACTGTTCCTATGTATATTTCAGAGAGGTATGGGCTTGCTGATGGATGAAGTCCAGACAGGTTGTGGAGCGACTGGCAAATTCTGGGCTCATGAACATTTCAATCTGACAGATTCACCGGACATTGTCAGCTTTAGTAAAAAGATGCTCACTGGCGGCTTTTACAACAAATTAGAATTCCAACCCTTAGAGGTACTGCATTGTGGTTTTAGAGTAGAATATGTCTTAAGCCGGTGGCAGGATGCATGAGAGGTGATGCAACTTACATAACCTCTCATGAACAGACTATTTTATCTCTTGTTTGTGTTTGTTGCTTCCAAGGAATCCCCCTTTTCAGTATTTATTGATATGCACACTAGTGTTTGTTTAGTGCTGTGTGGCGGCGGTAAAACGTTGCCCCCTCTACAAATCAGTAGTGTTATTACTTACTGGTCCTTTGAGATCACCAATCCCAATCTTTGTGGTTTCAAAGTAGAATATCGCTTAAAGCTACAGACAAACGTGTTACACGTGCATGTACACATATATTCTACGAATGTGTACTTAAAGCTACAGCGTCTCTGTATCAATCGATTCATTCTTGTAAGCGTGTCTTTATTTGTAATTTCATATTCACCAGCTCATGTCGAAATCGGGTATTTAAGCGAGCGAATGTAACGCAGGACATCATTTATGGTATAGCCATCGACCATTGCACATCGTACCTGTACTCATGTAACATGGTTTACAGATGAAAAAAAAGTTGGCTCTTTTGGGACTCGAACACGCGACCTTCTAATTTCAAGTCAGGTGCTATATCCACTGAGCTATAACGCTTCTTGAGAAAACGGTATACTAACTACCATTTATTAAGAGGCAAAATAACTTAACCTATTAGAACGCAACTCAAGATGAATCAATAAATATATAGACCATCTTGTCGCACGTGTAAATTAACATTGACTGGTCTAATATTATATGTTATCAATATGAAACTAATATTCCGCCTCAAAATAACCATATCGCGACTTGCTATTTAGCGCTTGATGAGTTTGTGTGTGCGCTAGTTATTACGTAATGCCTATTTAGTGTTACAAATGCTATAAACTACCAATAAATAGTCGTGACCTAGTGGTTAAACGTACATCATACAGGCACAACGTCTGTGGTTCGAAACCCGTTTCGTTTTTTATCACATATATTCTGAAGACGTATATTTATCGATGCTACTGTACGAAGGCTAAATAAAAATGTGATATTTTACGCATCGATTTCTGCTTATATGCTGACTTTTGGGGTGTTCGTCGATTTGAAACTACTTCACACGTGGTTCATTCATGAGTTATTATCAGTTAAAATAGAGACTCTGTCGCTTTAAGTCGGTACTAGTAGGCGTGAGAGGTTTTGCACTCTACATTACCTCTCATGAACGGACTCAATAAAACCGAGTTTGCTACATTTATCTCTTGCTTGTGTTTTTTCTTTCACGGGATCCCCTTTTCAGTATTTATTCTTTAGCAATTCTTTCAATCGCAAATTAATCACAAATAGTTAATGTGTTGTAGAGATAGCAAAATAATTAGCTGGCACGTTATATGTTCGAATATATGCAACTACTGTTGAACAAACGTTGTGGAACAACCGAGAGTTACTCACCATTGCCTGTACTCGGTTCCGTAGCATATTTCTGAAATCCTCTTTTTGAACGACTTACGTGCTATCAATTAGTTTTACCCCTTTTATGCCGCGTCAGTTAAACATTTGTTTTCAATATGGCACAAAGCAGATGGACAATTTAGGTTAATTGACATATTGCTATGATAGGATGAACGACATGTATGTATGACTGGAAAAAGCCTAATTCTAAACTAATATACCTTTTGTTTTCGTGTTGTATTGTTTTAAGTGATTATATTTGAGCATAGTGTATGATTCTTTCTAAAACGTGATTGACGGAACCATCAGGATTCAAAACCAGTGTTCAAAGCTGGCTACGGTTGATGGTGATAATTGCAGACCTGTTTTATCATCTTTTGTTTTGAATTTACTAACCAGGAAATTCAACATTCACAGAATGCAGTAAATCAAACCAAGTATTCACAAGAAAAAAACATTTAAATTATTGATGTTGGTAGTGTTAAAAGAAAATCATGCGTTTAACTTCCGGTAGACTTTTACTGATGAATATTTATCTGATTACGCAACATCGTCAAACATCATGATTGTTAAAGTTCCATAGGTAGCTAGTATGATACAAACATTACGGATTCTTGTAGTATAAATATATTTGATATTTTAGCAGAAATTTAAATAGTATGAACCAATTTGCAAGTGATATTTACCTATTGTTCGGGGCGCTTGTTTCTGCCAAAGGATTTGTGGCCGCGTAAGACAAACTGTAACTATACTTAAACATGTTAAAGAAAAAAGGAACGCAACTTTTTAATGGACAGTATATAAGTACTTTTGCTTTTTCAAATAATCTTTTGGTAAGATACCTCTCTCAGACCTGAGAAATTCCGTTCAACAGCTATCTATTATTAGTTCGGACGTCAATGCGCAGTAAGTAAATGATATGCAAGAAAAATAATTCATCGTGGGTATCCGGTTCAGATAGGGACATTCCAACCATCGGCAGAGCCTCGGTTCTGATAATAACAATTATACCTCATGCTGGAATTCCCGATTTTCACCAGATACCCATGAAATATTCTTATAATCTAAAATATATCATTAATTGTGAGTAAAATAAAAATAATAAATATTTAAATACAAATAATGACAACTGCACATGACATTACAGGGAAACAGAATATTTAACACGTGGGTTGGCGATCCCAGTAAGGTAGTTATGATGGAAGAGGTTGGCAAAGTCATTAAGGAAGACAATCTGCTGGATAATGTTGTGGTTACAGGAGCTCATTTATTGGAGGGACTTAAGGACTTGCAGGTAATGGTTGTTTATTATTATACATGCTATGCACGTTTTTCCTAATGTATACACAGTATTACTGGTGGTTGTCCATCAACTGTCCGTCTTCCATAGTACGCTAGGTTTACGATGTTAACACGATACTCATCAGTTTCCGATTCTTACGAACTCTGACGTAAGGTACTCGGAGTATTTTGACAAGGAGAAAACTTGACGCATGCCTTGAATGTTATTGCACTTATGCAAAATAATCATATTTGAGCTTTTGAATTTAATAACTTCAGTGATATACATCTGGTCTCAATGTGATTTTTGTTCTACTAAGAGCAAACCTCTGCAATCGGCGCAGAATTTTGCCCTGGATTATGTCAAAAATGGTAATTTCGGCTTCTAAACACCCTTATATAGGCATCTTCTGGTTTGCAAATTTTCAATAGATCTCTTACATTAATGAAATCTCGGATAAGTTCGACAAGAATCAACATTGACGCATGCGTTCTCGAGTTATTGCCCTTCAAATAAAGGCGGTTCGCCCTTCAAATAAAGGCAGTTCAAATTGTTTACCTAAGCATGTGCCTTCTTGTATTAGAAGTTTTCTTTAATGAGTTCTCGGATGGGTTCGACAAAGAGAGATATTGACGCTAAATATAGGTTTTGCCATTGGTTTTTCAAAAAGAGAAATGTCAGTTTGTAAAACAATGTGTTGATTTCGACAGAACATATACTTTAACATTGATTTAAATGAAATCTCGAACGCGTTTGTATACTCTGCCTAGTATGCCAAGAACATGTATTTTCCGTGTGTTTGGTTGTGTGGGCAGGTGGAGACATTATGAGACGTATTAAATAATGGGCCATGTTGTCTTGACTACTCGGATCGTCACGGTACAGAGACATCTTAAATAATGGGCCATGTTGTATTGACTAATCGGATCGTACAGAGACATTAAATAATGGTACATGTTGCATTAACTCCTGGTATCGTACACAGATATGTTAAATAATAGGGCCTTGATGTATTGACTACTCGGATTGTACAGAGAAATATTTAATAATGGGCCATGTTGTATTGACTACTCGGATCATACATTCGTCTATTGTTTTTATGCAATACGTAGCTCTTTCAAGCATGTTGTCTAATTTCAATTGAGCTGACGTGTTTACAATTTAAAATCTGACGGTTTAGTGAGATTATAGCAAGTACGGTCCAGATTGTATCTTGATGTTTCCGATTGGAGTATTCTGGTACCCGGATTGTTGTAAACTAAAATAAGTATAACATTCGAACAGGAAATGCAGCTTTCACAGAACCCAGTAAACCTAAAAACACGCAAGACGACAAACTGGTTAATAAAAGAATAATAAACTTGTTGTTTCTTGTTTGTATCGATACTGATTTGTGTAGGTTTTGGAGTAAAACTAAGCCGAATATGTTCTTTGCAGCCACACACCAACGAATGACAGGTAGACATATACAAGCACACAGTATTTTAGACCAAAATTGCACTACGGATATTCGATGTATAGAACTAATGTGTGTTCCTCGTTATTTTATAATAGTTATGTTTCGCTACATTAATGATCTAAAAGAGTATGAGAGTGGACCTTTGGAAATGGCCGAACACGACACGTACGAAATATTGCAGTCTCAGTTTGATTGAGACTGTTCATGAACGGTAATGAAATATGATGATAGCTACCTCTCACGTCCTCTAGTCCCGGGTTGACCAGAACTCAATATTCATAAAATCAATAGTACATAATTTTAACCATCCCGAAGATGGCATGCATATGTGGACATAGATATATTCTCTTTCCCCATGTCCAACGGCGTATGGTCCCTAATACGCCCGAATCAGTGTTATGCCAGACTAGATGTATCTGTTATAAGATAAATATATTATTGTATATATATTGACATTTTGTAGAAAAAATAACGGTTTGCCTGGAGTCACTTAAAGAATATTGTTTTCATGGACTATGTGCCGTTTTAAGGAAATTTAAAACGCTACATTTATAACCATATTTCACAGACTACATATTTGCTCTTTTAAAATCTGTATGTTTTGTTATTATGTATCTTTATAACAAGATTTGAGTGTATCGTTTGCTAATTTCTCTGGATGTGGGCTTTATTGTTAGGGATTTACTTTTGATGTGATGTACTTTTATTTGCGCTGCTTTGTCAATTTGGTCGTTGAAGACAGGATAATAGCGAGGTTGTGTACACATAACATCTAGCTTATCTGTAGGTCTCATACCTCTATTATCTCCCCTGAAAGCTCACGGACCTGGAGACAAAAGGAAAACAGAAAATAATTATATTTCTTCTCAATTTTAGGCCATTTTTAATTTGAAAAATAGGGTTTTATTTGCTTTAGCATACATCTGCAGTGTAAAAGACAGATAATGCAGACAATCCCATGTTGATATGAGGTTTCATTCAAATTTCAAATGAATTTTGTATTTTCCAAAGGGTTCACAAAACATGAGCGAGAAAAAAAACCAACCTGGCTGTATTTTATTGTTTTAAATTAATGGTCTTGGCTATACTAAAGATATTAAACAACACTGTCTGCTGCTCGGCTTTGAAGCTCAGAAAAGTGGAAAACTCTGTACAGTAACACTATGGCAAAATTAATTGAGGTGGGAGACCTGAAGAGTACGTATTTTTTCATCATAGTCATTCAGACGCCTTTTTTAAAGCCCGTTATACACCTTGATTCAATTGATTTGTGTGCTTGTTTCAAACTAATGATTTGTCAGACAATAGCAACTGGTTGTTGGTAAAGATGAATGAATGAATGAATGGTGTTTTACGCCACGTCGACACAAAAATAGGTCATATTGTGCGCAAAAACTGATAAAAGACAATGGACAATTTAATTGAGGTGTGAAAGCTGTAGGTCTTATTGCCTACTGACCGTTCTAACTCGGTAACCCTGTTTTCACCATCTTTATGTTACGTATTGTCCTCTTTATTCTAAATCTGCTCATATGTCGGTTTATGGTGCAGTGCGGATGGTGCCATTGCATTTGATGCTTCGGCTTTTATAGGTTCACTTTTCTTATTTTTGTCAGCTATTAAACTTTCAATTTATTGTTATAACTGTTATGGTCTATATAATGTAAGCACATATTTATTAGTTGTTTTGACTATACGTTGCTGGCCATGGCATTGTTGAAGATTCCATGTTAACCGTTATATGCCATTCGGGATGGCTCAACTTTGCGTACTATTTACATTTCAAATATTGTGTTCACCCTCAAAACGGGGCTAGACGGTATGAACCTATCCTTTCGTGAACTCAAATCAATCCGAGACTGATTTATCTTTTTTATATTTGACGTGTTCGGCGATTTACAAATTTCTTCTTTCATACTCTGTTGATATTGCATGATTCTTGCTTAATAACTGTGTAGGCAGCTGCTAAGGCATGGATTTTACTTCCTTGATGCTATATAATCTTTGTGTTCCGTTTTACAATGCACATGTGGCAGCTGTAACATATTGACAGTGATTGCGATCAGCTGTAACATATTGACAGTGTTTGCGATGCTAAACAACCTCAGTGTTCTTTTCACAGCCGTAAGCTAATAGTAATGTCTCGATGCTATATAACTTGATGTTTAAACAGTGTACATTTCGCAGCTGCAAACGCATTGATATTGCCGGCTCGATGCTATATAACCTTGGTATCCTGTAAAATAGTGTACACATGACAGCTGCAATCGCATTGATATTGCTGGCTTGATGCTATGTAACCTTGGTATCCTGTAAAATAGTGTACACATGACAGCTGCAAACGCATTGATATTGCTTGCTCGATGCTATATAACCTCGGTATCCTGTAAAATAGTGTACACGTGACAGCTGCAAACGCATTGATATTGCTTGCTCGATGCTATATAACCTTGGTATCCTGTAAAATAGTGTACACGTGACAGTCGCAATCGCATTGATATTGCTTGCTCCATGCTATATAACCTCCGTATCCTGTAAAATAGTGTACACGTGACAGCTGCAAACGCATTGATATTGCTTGCTCCATGCTAAACTGGTATGTGATGTTTAAACATCGATCGTGGGCACCTATAAACTCACAGTTATTACTTGCTAGGTTGTTTATACCGCGGCAGTATTTTAGTATATTAGTGTATGCGGGAGGTCGTTGATTCAATCGATGACCGGGTCATACAACTAGTTCATAAAAACGGTACTGGTAGCTCCGATGCTTGGCATTCATCATCTTATGAAGGAAGGGAAATTCTAAGATGTATCGCTCCAATGTCAGCATAGCGGGACTGGGTGGGGTAATATGTCATGTGTCTACAGTATTCGAGTGTGTAAATATGTCGTGATACGAGTACAAGCTTTTAAAATCGTCGTTAAATGTTTTATATAATACTGTTATTAACTGCGATGCTCTAATTCTAATTAAAGTAGATGGTATATTTTGGATGTGACACTACCCACATATGTTAAATTCCGCTAATAATAAGTGATAGGATTAAATAGAAATAGTGAAAGGTAAAGGTCCTCTTTGAATAAATAAGGTGGGGATAAATCAGAGAAAATCTATAACTGGATCCACCTATAGCTTATGTCAGCACCACTTCATACCCGACAGTGTCTCAATCTAATCCCTCAATCTAGTCAGTGCATGGACTTGTAAACGATCATATTTCGTTTAATCACTGAAGATATGGCACTATCCTGATTTTATCTTCAGTCATACATGTTTAAATACAACTGTAATAGTTTATCACAACCACTGTTATTAATATCATGCAGGCAATCATCTGGTGATCATTAAATAAAATCAATATGGTATCTTACTTTTTTCAATACTTTTTCAGTAACGCTCATACGTTTTATATTGAAAGTACTATTAGAGAGTTTAGTGTATCATACTAAACATAACATGACTGTTAGGAATGAACCTCGAAATACTGTAATATTTTATTGCTGTTTTATAAATGTCTACTGGGTCAAATGCGTAAAGCAAAAGCAACACAATAAGCGTACAATAACAACCCAATTAAGTTGCATAATAACGTGGGTTAAAACAGTAAAAAAGGAGAAATGTGGAAATCGTCGAACATAATAAATACAAAACAGTGCAGTCTCGATTTGATTGAGAGTGTTCATGAACGGTAGTGGAAAGTGCTTGCTACCCTTCACGCCCACTAGCCCCGGGATGAGTAGAACTCAATATTAGCCCATAAATTTGAGCAATCCCGAAGATGGTATGCATATGACGGTGAACATGGAACAGTCAATGCGGTATTTTCACACCATTCCATGGTCCCAGTATTTAACGAAACGCGTTACCCTAAACGAGAAAACAATGGGCGAAATAAAAAAATGAACTAAGCTGGGAGCAGAGGTTATGAAGCCTACGTATCACAGGTAACAGTCAAACGAATAAAATAAAAAGCAGGCAACATATCCTATGGTTGATTAAGACAACAACATTCGCAGAGCTTTTGTTTGCTTTGTAGTGGGAGTGGGTGGGGTAGGGGCCAGAGGAGAGCGGATATCAAAGTCACCCATTCTGGCTGGAAGTTCTCTAATCAATGGCATACTATGAATGATCTAATCACTGTATTTCCGTATTTATTTCAATTTCAGTCAAAACTAACGTTTTAAACAACTCTTGTTAAACTACATCAGCCATTATATTACCGGTTTTAACGCCAAGAAGCATCACACCATATCGCAGTGGAACAGCTAAAACGCAATATCGTGACCCGGCGGAATCAAAGATCCATGCTTCTGTGTTCCGTGGACAACAACATGGAACTACGCGTTTTGAAATGCACTAACATCAACATAAATTTTTAAACGTAGTAATACCATAATGAATTATCCATTTAAAGGGATTACTTTGCCTTGTTCAGACGGTTGATAAGTGGACATGCGAAGTTAAAATATTCTCAACTAAGAGTTACACACACAATATTTATAAGAACCCAACCACAATCACTCTGGACTGATACCATACCAAAAATCTCAATCACCGCTTTAGATCACTATGGACACGTCTGTCATAGTTTAACTATGTTTTACTTGTTTCAGAGTAAGTACAGGGGTGTATTCAGCAAGACACGGGGTCTTGGACTATTCTGCGCAATAGACTTCATTGACGTGACAACAAGAGACAAAATCATTGAACAACTGAGGCAGCAAGGTGAGAACACATTGAAATTACCGGAACTAGTTACACATTGAATATTAATATACTGAAAGGAAAAAGAAACGCATATTGAGAATTTCCGCTCTATATTGTGTTTAATATGCTACTGCTAATCGAATGGCACAGGGCGACATTAAGCCTGTCCTTTCGGAAAGGTTTAAACAGCACCGAACACACCAATGGTTACCACTTTAAGGTTTCTTTATCGACAGAATACGCATTTGTCTCTAGCAGGTGAGCAAACTTGTATAACATGACTTTTTCAAGCGAAAGTTCAACATCTATGAATTTCGTGTAACAAAGTATACTTTGATTAAAAGGGCTACTACATGACAGAGTTGTCCTTTCTGAAATTAGTTGTAGCCCCATTTTGTACAAAAAAAGTTGTGATATATTACGTGGAATTAGGGGTATATAATAGTGTAGTATAGGCATATTTTTGATTATGCGTTTTCGTTTCCTTTCAGTATAACATGTTAATGCATAAGTTTATATCATTTATTTTTATGTATTCTTAACAATCATATTACATGTGCACTATAGTTTAACATAACACATTTAAAGTGATGCAAACAATTGAATATTGCATATAACAAACAAACTCTACTCCATACCGGGCAAAAGTCATATTGGACATCGCCATTAGTTCGTTTTTCGTTTAACACAATTGCATTAAAATATTAAAAAATACATTCACACATACTAGTATACGCGACAACGTTTTGTTGATCTTACAATATAAATATTATGAATTAGGACGATGTACATTTGTGATAAAGAACCCAGTAGAAACTCATCGTGCAAATTCGAATTCTGTTTTAAAGACTATTACATCCAGATTAAAGACGAAACTGGATATAAAAAGAAACTATTTGAAATACGTTATCCATAACAAAATTGAACTAAGTTCGTTTATTATTAACAGATTAAAGACTTCTAAATAGCATCACATAAACCCATTTTTTGTATCATACATGGGAGATAACAATGTATTTTAGATGTACAGAAGTTGTTTTAATGTTATTATATAGTTATTACTTCGTATATGCACGTTTCCTATTAAGTTCTATGAGAGGATTTCCCACATATTTTGTACAAGCAGACCCAGACAATCAATCGTCAGATGTTTTCGTTATATAATGGTTGAACATCTGAGTGAAGTATGGCTATGTCTCCGACGTAACATGCCAATTCACATAGCATGCTATTATTATCAACATTGCTTAATTATATTGTATATTCAAACAATACATACTTGACTAAAAAGAGGTACTGTCTCTGAACATAATCTTAATTTATTTGATTAATTTGTTGAAGGTGTGCATACAGGATCATGTGGAGAAACAACGCTGAGGTTCCGACCAACACTTACCTTGCAGAAACACCACGTAGATATATTCATGGAGAAGTTTAACGATATACTTGCCAAGTCTTACAAATAAAAGTATACTTGTTGTGGGAAATTATCTCAGAGTTACGTTTAAGTAAACCAGAACTCGTGCTATACACAGCGAAAGATACAATGAATACATTTCTGCAATTATCATGCACGCGGGTCCCATTAAAACGATCACATTGATTAATTTAATATATTAGGAAATCGGAAACATTTCAACCAAAAAATTTGTTGTTGATACACTTCCAAGGTAATACATTCTATTCAATTATTTATTCGTGGAGATGATTATCGGAATTACCAGAGAGTCGGTTGTAAATAGAACTGCAGCTAATAGCGTGTTACGTGGTCCTAGTATTACATGTCATACCCTATCCAACCCCTTTTCCAAGAAGCGAAAACGGGGTTGGCTTCGATATTAAATATAACCCAAATTTCGGCTTAAAAAGTTTGCATCTTGTAAAATTAAAACATTTAATAGGTAGTATTTAAACATGTTTCATTGTCAAAATAACTTATAGAATCCTGCTAATATAAGCTTTACCATCGCTAAAATTAAGAATTAAGGCGGGACCACGGAATATGTATTTTAATATAGTCTATGATACATGTATTGACACTGGTGTATGCTTTTGATTGAAAGAATTCCTTTGTAGTCCTTAAATTATATATTGTTAGAAACATTATCATTTTGTGCTGTATGAGATATACGGAGGGAACTGATCATTTTAAGCAGAATAAAGATATTGTAAACAAGGGATATCCTTGACACATTTATTGTTAAGCCTTCGTATATCTCATAATTTGTATGTTGTATCTTTGTAGATATGTACTAGATGTATTTAAGAAAACAACTCAAACACACTAAATAACAAATCCTAGTTTTAATGTATCATTGTTGAACACGTTTATAAACATGATAAACAAGTAAAATAAATGTAAAATGAAAGAAATAAGACGTTGGTGTGTGTTTCTTTTCGGCAAACCAAACATAATGATACAGTACCTTGTCATTCCTCTTTGCTATATATATTAGCGACATAAAAGAATGTAGATTGCTAATCAAGTTTGTTGTGATGAGGTAACATTAGCCTTGAATAACATACATTTTCCAAAATAACCATGTAAACTTGGCAGCCATCTATGATCACCGGCAGTAACAAAACAGTTTTAAAGAGTACCAACAAACATTCTTTTAGACCATGTTTCATTTAAATACAGAAAGTGGTGTTTGCTGCCTTTTTTGTTAGAGAATATAACCTGACGGGGATATCTTTATTTACACTGTCCCGTTTTAGTGGAATGATAATAGTGTAAGAGTGAGGTTTTGTGCACCACAGAACATGGTTTAAACCCCTAGCGGCTTTTTTTTGTCGTTCCAATACGACAGCTCTATTGTCAACCGTTTTATGTTTGTAATGTGATATCTTGCCTTTTATTAATCGTTTTAGTTTTTTTTTCTGTTTGTGTGTGTTTTCGAGCTTTAGGTCAAAGTTCAAGGTTCCAGCTGACAAAATCACAACCTATCCACTAACAGCAATTATAGGTTTTAAGGTCAAACAAATTCCAACAGAAGGTATTTTAGGATTTTCAGAATAACTGACATGTATTGAGTTTCAGAAAAAAACTCCTCAAAATAAAGATGGTGGGAAATGCTAAATTTTGGGGTAAAAGTTTTTAAGAGAAAACCTCAAGAAACTGGAATAATTTTATAAAAAATCATTTGAGCAAATTAGAATTTTCTAACAGTGCGGAAATGCGCTTCCAAATACATCTCCATGTAAATCACGGTATTATAGATGGATATGATGTTAATAATATAAGATTTTGGGGCAAAACTTGAAAAAAATGAATAAAATCGTTGATTTCTGTAATACATTTGGTGTTGCTAGGTTATAAATTAAAACAAATACTAAATGAGTTTTAAAACCTTAGTGTCTTACTGTTTTGCACAGCGAAAGGTACAGAGATGTGCCAGAAAAATGTCCTTTAGCATACGACGATAACAATTACTTTATTTTTGGGTCTAAAAATGTGTTTTTCATAAAAAATCGCTGAAAAGAGGAATCATTTTGTAATATGATGTTTGAACATAAACTTATCTAATGGAAGTAATAAAATGGTGCAAAATTATATATAAAAATGTTTCATTGTATCGTAAGTTAATATGAAAGTTCACATTGTGAGCTTTTGGGGCATACTGTTGAAAATAATAATAAAATCGTTGATTTCTGTAATACGGTCGTAGTACAGGCCTTTAAGCTAAAGAAGTAGGGAAATGAATTATAAAATGATAATCTATAATGGTTTTCAATAGAGCAAGATGCAAGGATGTACCCCCAAAAAAGTCATCAGGCGTATACTGTTTAACAATGCATTATGTTTGGGTAAAAAAATGTTTTTTTATAAAAAAATGTTGTAAACAGGAATCATTGTTAAGATGTATTTTGAATATACATAATCTACTTCAAGTTGATATTATCCTATATATGCATATATCCAAATGTTTTACAGTATCAGAAATTTAGTTAGATGCCAAATTGTAAAGTCTGTAGCAAACAAAAGTTCCGTTGAATAAATGTCTAGTTGCAAGGGTTACGACCATGGATCATGTTTACTTCATTTGGAAATTTATATATAAAATAATTAATGAAGAACATGATGTAATTACATACATATGCATTTATAACATTTTGATACACATATTGTATACACTTCATTGAATACGTGGTGGAAATATTGTTCAAGCTAACATTACAACAGGGTTTATAATCATTTAAATATCATATATGGTAACTTATATTAAAATGGTGCAGTATGTTTTATCTTTAAATTTGATAATTACATTTTAATGAAAATGATAACCGGAAAATGTATGATAAGTTTCAAAAACACGTTCAAAGTAACTGTATGAAATTCAATTTTGAAATTTTGCGCAATACTCATGTCGAAGTTGTAGGAGCTTTTGTTCACATCACCTAATAGTATTGCTTGTTTATGTAAGAAAAGAGTGATCAAATAACTAAAAATTTAATTTAAATGTATCTCAATTTCTATAGAATTCATAGAGCTTACAGTTTGACACTGCATACCTGAGATTCCATGCTTTCTACAAAATACTGTTACACATTCAATGCTATAAATGTACACTCTGATTACATTGTTTTGGTTGTTCATAATGTATATAACCTTTCATTAACACGCTCACTTCCGAGAAGCAATTATTTGTTGAAAACACCAAGGTATATATGTTATTTAAAAGAGGAAGACTAGTATGTTACTAGTGGGATAATCCATAGATTTATCTAACTATCAGACATCCCTTGTACGAAAATGTTTGGTATAAACTTTGCACAACTGGTGTTTTCAGCTGTAGCACTAATATTACTACTCTTGTAAAACATGCATATCCGTCATTATTATCATTTTTCCAAAATAACGTTAATACATTTTTTATCTTTCTTTGTGTTTTGGACTAAACGTCTCGCACTCTATAAAAAGCTATATACATTTATTTACATATGTATACAAGCTTGGTTACAAACAAGAGGCTTCGCTAACCCATTGGATATGGCCATGGCTTTGGAGCCACAGATCTCTGCCCCAATCGGTTCGCTCTCGAGGCATATATGACGGGAAACGTTATCCTACATCTCAAATATTCTGCCCCGCATGGGTTCGCTCCTTTGCGGAGGCAGTTCTGATGGAAACCTTCACCCTTCATGGCATCTCTATCTGAAATTGTATTACCAATATAACCTAATATGAGTGTTAACCCCATTTCATTCAGGGTTACATATACAAATAGCATATGTGACGTGCAAATTATTGATACACTCAATTACTGTTCTACTGAATTGAAAATGTTATGTGTTACGCATAACAAAACAGTTCATAGCATCAAAGGGGTTAGTACATTTAATTATTCCAACATGAATCCTTTTATCCATTACAGAAAAAGTAAACATATATATTTAACTCTAGACACATGAAAATCCTCTAGTCCACTATCCCTATCAATTACAAAAAAATATCAATGTTTGAGTTTACTTGTTTTCAACATGTCCGCAAAGTGAGTATCTAATTCAATCTGGAAATAATGAAACTGGGCGAGTACATATATAAAGCAAAATTTTATAATTCCCAAAATATTGTTTATACTGCTGAAATGATTTTTGAAATCGGTTCATGTATATTTTGCTCTTTTTTCAGCCAAGTCATAAAGACTAGTATGTGTGTGGACCTATTTCTGACACAGTAGTGCACATGCGCGACACTTATAATGCGCCAAAATGATCTTTCTACACTTGTGTAGTTTATAACCAAGTACTTTGTGTATGAAAGGTTGATTCTACACAATTGTTAAGCAAGTCGTCAAAAAAAATCACGGTTTGAGCATTCTTCTTAATTTCAAATACAATGAAAAACTTTGATATAATTATATACATTGAATAGTGAAACATTTTGTGACATCATTGTATTTTTTGTTTAAGCTAAAACGATTTTAAAAACGATTCTGGTTTTCAGCGAATGTTGATGAAAATTGTATTGTTTCGCAAAAAAAAAGGCATTTCCATTCATCATACCCTTCGATACTGACACATCGTTGCTCATTGCTTTGTGGGAAACCGTTAGAAATGATCTCTTAGCATTCGCAACTGCTCAATAAATTCCATAGAATCATATTTCGAATTTATGTAGAAGGAATCCATACTGGCTATGTCATACAAATATGGCGGCGCCCTAAACCCCAGCAGATTGCCTTCAAAAGCCAATAAAAGTCACAACCAATATCAGTTTTACACTGTCATTTGGCAGATAGATCTATATATATATTATTTACATGGAATCGCTGATATAACCTTCATCTTTATTGTAGTAACAAACATGCAATGCAGATCTTACATTTTACACGTGTGGCTAACGGCCATACTGTTAGAATACAGCAACAGTGAACTACTTTCTGTCCCGTTGTCTTCCGGATAACTTAATGTTAAGATTTTCATCGAAACACATAGGTGTGATTCCAAATGAAGACCGAGTATTTTTTACAAATGTCTCTTTTAGTTCATACATAATTTATTATTAAAGCCCAGTAATTTGATTGTATCACAAAAACATTGGTGTTTTTACTCCATTTCTGTTCCAAGTTTTGACCCTGACCTCGCAATTTGAGCATCTTATTCACTTCTAAGTTCTGATATAATCAAACATATGTTATGTAAGTTTCATACACTATTTTTTCACTTCAATTATATTTGTTGAAATACTTATTTGTGATTCTTTTTCAGTGATTTTCGATGAAGGACAATTGTTTTAATTTAATTAGCGTCTTATCGATCTCTGAATCCGTGTTTCACATGAAGATGGGTTTGAAGAAGGTTTCCTCACTTTAAAATGAATATAAAATGCTGTATTTTCAAGTCAAAATAAAACACCTTCCATCATTTTTCTTAAAAGCTTTTGAAGCAAACAATAAAGGGTGTACATATTGAATGAACAATATATGTATTAGATAGTTAAAAGACATGTTTAATCATTTATGAACTTTTTTATACCAATAAATTTAATAATTTGACCTAAGAGCAAAATCGTCGTAAGATGTTCCATAAAACCGGCCACTGTACTACGAATGTATTACAGAAATCAACGATATTATTTTAGTTTTCAACATTTTGCCCCAAATCTCACAATGTGAACTTTCACATTAACTTACGATACAATGAAACATTTGTATATATAATTGTGCACCATTTTATCACTTCCATTATATTAGTTTATGTTAAAACATCTTATTACAAAATGATTCCTGTTTTCAGCAATTTTTTTATGAAAAACACATTTGTAGACCCACAAATAAAGTATTTCAGATCGTCGTATTTAAAATGACTTTTTTCTTGGACATCTCTGTACCTTTCTCCGTGCAAAACAGTAAGAAACTAATTGTTTGTAGCTCATTTAGTATTTTATTAATTTATAGCCTAGTAACACCAAATGTATTACAGAAATCAACGATTTTATTCATTTTTTCCAAGTTTTGCCCCAAAATCTCATATCATTAACATCATATCCATCTATAAAACCTTGATTTACATAGAGATACATTTGGAAGAGCATTTCCGCACTATTAAATGATTCTTATGCTCAAATGATTATTTATAAAATTATTCCAGTTTCCGGAGATTTTCTCTTTAAAACGCAACTTTTACCCCAAAATTTAGCATTTCCCATGATCTTTATCTTGAGGATTTTTTTCTGAAACTCATTACATGTCAGTGATTCTAAAAATCCTAAAACACTTTCTATTGGAATTTGTTTGACCTTGACTCTTATTTTCGGCTATAATTACTGGCCTATTTCCAGACCAAGCAATTTCATTAATACAAGTTAAATAGGACGTGGTGCCTTGTTTCGTGTAAATGAACATTGGATATGCAACTGAAACGCATTATGGTGGTTTTATTTCTATTAAAAGCACCGAATGATGCTAAGAAGTGCAACTATTGTTAAACACACTGCAACAGTTAAGCTGGTGCATGTAATCTCCGCGTCACAGCTTAATTCTACAATTAACAATATAATATATCTCAGCAAATACAAACATAATTTTAGATAATTCCCATATTAATAATAAGGCTTTGATTTCGCTATGTTGAGTACATATTCATGTTAAACATACGTTCTTGTTCCTGTAACCTTAACCTAAATATTGGCATATAACCAATGGCATCATTCCCACAACAGTTCATGCTTACGGTAACGCACGACGTATATCCGGGATGATGTTTTTTTTAAATCACATTCCGTTACTTAAGATAGGTAACTTATTACAATTTATACCTTTGACTCTAGTACGAAATGCAATACTGGTATTTCAATTAGGTATTCCAGAACGTCCGTAAAAACATGCTCTGAATGATATTCTGCGAACTCAGTCTATACGTATTGAACTCTTCTCATACAACGAACTCCTTTGAGGAATGTTAATGATCTTTTCAAATTTAGTGTTAAAGTATCAGTCATTGTGTGCCTTTACCAAACTAATGCGTCAATGAGTTCTTCATTCCAATGTTTATTGCTTTATCAATTTAACAGCAAGTGATTATCGTACAATATAACGTGTGGGGCAGTATAAGAAAGAGTATGATAATGGACCTTTGGAAACGGCCGAGCACGACACATACGAAATATTGCAGTCTCGGTTTGATTGCGACTGTTCATGAGCGGTAGTGAAATATGCTGGTTACCGCTCACGCCCTAAAGTTGCATTCATCCTGAGGTCATTTTATGTAAAATAAATATATTTGATATTTGCAAAATAAATATATGACGTCCCGACACCCACTCTTTTAACCATGGTATCTGTTAACCCCTGGCCACAACGACCAAATCACGCATTCTATGAATGCCACACAATATAATGAACAGATAACAATATTGATTGGCCATGCCTAGTTCATTGAGTTATTAACATCCTCGATCTAAGAAAGATTAATACGTTTACAGAAATGTCACTTCAAAGTAGCCTCTATCACGCAGCCGCGTGCCCACCTTTTCTGATTGATTGTGAACGTCTCGGTGATCGATACTTAATGCAATTTCCTTTGGATGGGATGAGTCTCATCAACTCTAAAAGTTATCCTCTGCGAGTATGTAAAATGTTGAGGAGTGTTTGTCGTATTCCAATATGCAACCGTTCAAATATTTACATTCTAAAATGTAGTCAATTACAATTCAGTACATTATAATTATCATTTCAATGATTATCATCCCAAATTATTGTGCAATATTTTAATAATGACTGTCTTTGAACTTTGTTTGCATATGTATTTGATTATACTAGTAGACAAATCATAGATTCAACCTTACAGTCGATAATTATCACTGGCTTCTATTGGCTTTGAAATTAAGGATACACCGTTTAACCGTTCATTTAAAGAAACATGTACGACAATAACAAAACAAGAAGCACTTGTAATGTATTACAGGGAGAACATTGTAAGTCAAAAGCAACATTTAATAGCAGAATTGTTCAGAGTGTTCTGCAATAAAATACCTACATACACACGAACAGAACTATCGGCTTGTAGTAAGTTTTTTCCTGCAATGTATTTCAACCGACACAAGCAAGCATTCAATATCACTCGTACAAGACGAAATGATATTTCAACATCACTCTTTCCGCCAAATATTTGATTGATTTCTCAATCTAATAGATAGTTAGCTCGAGATAACCTGTATTGGTCCCTTTAGATGGGGTTCTGTAGAATATATATGAATAATTATTATAGTTTAATTGTGTTTGCTCCTTGTTTCCGAAAGCACTAATCCGAACGCTTTCTCTCTTTTTTCTATTTCTCTCTCTGCCCCTCTCTCTTTCTCTCTCTCTCTCTCTCTCTCTCTCTCTCTCTCTCATGCAGCTACTTGAACTAAGCGGTAAAGTCAGCCCATTGTAGTTTAGCATTCCAACTGGTGCTATTGATTCAATGGTTAGAACAATAGCTTTTAGAAATACACAAATATGCAAGTTAAATGCATAGATTGGGTATCATATAGTCTATTTTATGAGAGTGTTGGTCAAGGCAACACTGGCCATGTCTAATAAATTCAACTTAGAGACAGTATTCAACGTTAAGTATATGTTTTACTTGGTGGAGGATGGAATAAAAAAAACTGTCCACTCTACAATCAGTCGCGAACATGATGGATGAAAACCTCACGTGGTTGATACATTTATGAAATCCATTGCAAAAACAAGACTTTCACGTTGTACTAAAATAAAGCTAGCAATGTTAACCATGGAAGGTACCACAAAGAGTAATTATACTAAAAGAAAACAAACAGTAAGTTAGTTAGTATTTAGTCATACACGTTACAGGATGCTACGTATATTTAAGAGTGGACATGTTTTTAATGGCGTAATATTCAGTAGTACATATGTCTTTAATTTTCATTATGTTGTTAACATACAGAAAACTATGTATACGGTGTATTCTCATAGCCAATAGCTGATATCGTTAACGCTTGAAGCGGGGCTCATTCATAAATAAAGAATAAGAACAGAACATATTCTTTATTTATGAATTAAACAAATGTTTCTCGTCATATAAATACATATTACATTTGTTAATATGTGACAGATCAATGCAATTTTTACATTAAAAAATGGAAAAGTACAAACACACAATCATACATACTATACACTCATACAACTCACCCATTCACTCTGACGCCCGAAATGTCTCACACATTCACTCTGGATCACGTATTTGCCCTGTTATAATGATTTAACTATTCCTATTACATATTTTCATGTAAACTTTTAAGTTTCAATAGTTTACATGTCATGTCCAATGAGGATGAACATACATTTTTTACTCATTATACATTGCAGTATTTCGAATAATAAATGCTTCCCTAACAAACCTAGATAATCTAAAAAGCTCTTGCTGGCTTGAAGATTGCATCAGTTGAATAAATTTAAAAACACTTGGATGTCTGTAATAATATTGTTTAACACATAGTTTACGTAATTGTTCGTACAAAGGACAAATTAAACTAAAATGATATTCATCTTCTAAGTCTGTACTATTACACAATGTACAATATCTCTGATTTCTATCAGTTCTATTTTGTGAATATCTGCCAGTTTCAATTCTAAGTCTGTGGGAGGATAATCTTATCCTCGACATGGCAGTTCTTAATTTCAACGGCAATATATCTAGATACACTTCATATGAGAATGAGGTTTTAAAATGTCTTTACAAACATAAAACTCGATTATTTTCAACATCAGTGTTCCATTTTTGAACAAAACAATCTATTAAATTTTGTTTAATCAACAAATGAAGAGATTTCATATCAATACAAGTTTGGTCATTCCAAACATAATTAAAGCCACAGTCAGTTATAATGGTTTTAACATTGCTGGCCCAATTCTTCATTCCTCTTACACAGCATCTTTATAAAAAGTTGATATTAAAATGTTTTTTGAATCGACCACCTTACTCCAATACTTTATTATTTTTACATACCTTAAAATATACAAATGTCTGCTCCATAGCTTAATATAGAACCAGCGAACGCATCAGATAATTGGCAAAACGTTTTTGGTTTAAAATTGTATTTTTTTACATGTGCAATTAATATATTCAAAGCTTTTAATCCTTTACCTGCTAAGGTCTCTTGATTTAAATTGTAGGAACCCGTATAATTAAAAACAGTTCCGAGGTAGTTAATAATAAGAACTGTACCAGATGTTGCAGATGTCGAAAAAATTAATGAAATAATTATTGTGTTATGCTATCATAATTGTTTTGTACGTTCACACTTGCAGTGAAACTGATTAGATTTCTGTTTCACATACAGCTCGGTAATCAGTGCATAAGTTGTTCGTGAATATAACAATTAATTGTTGACAGAGACTTACGTAAAATGCGGGAATTTGGGTCGATTCAATACACCAAAATGCGCCGGATTAAATACTGTTAGTATTTGTTGTTTTGTGTTAGTCAACGGTGAAGTTTATAGTCAAGCGGCTTCTGATGATTTTTAGGATCAACATGTTGTTGCCATTTCAGTGTAGCCGGTTGCCATTTAGTATGCACACTTCTAAATCCGGAGATAAATAAGTTGAACCAAACTGACGTCACTGTGTTACTTCGGTGTGTCCTTGCTTGTCAAATGTTTTTTCAAAAGTTATGCCACAAAATATAAGATTCTGATTTGCACCAGTCCTGTTGGTGATATAAGTCTTTAGATATTGATAGTCCACATATTACCAGTTAAAACACATATTTGCTGCCTTCAGCAAAATAAGCATGTGTGTCACATGTGTGTTTGTTTCCGCACCTTTTCTAATATGGCGTTAATTTTGACGTCATCAATATCAGTTAAATCGCTTTATACTTTTAATTATTGTTCGTTGCGATGCGAGGTTTTGGCTGAATGTGGTCTCTAAATGCTACCTTTAGGACATCAGAATACACTTAGTTGACCAAAACGTATTAATATATACTTTATTAAAAGAATACCAAGTAGGGGTTTACTTAAATTGCCATGTTATCATTATTGAAATAGTGTTTCTGACAAGATAATTGTATACAGGATCATATTTCCAAGGAACCATTCCACTGTGGAAAATCTCAGCAGGTAACAGTTTAACCTTTGACAATATATATTTAATCGGTGGAACAATCAGAGGCAAATATCCAATTGTTTTGCTTGTTTGATGTTTTGTATATATGTGAACTAGTTTTAGCATGCCACCACCCTTTGTTAGGCTCATATGCAGTACATAATTATAAACATGTTGTTTTTTTACATATTTTGAAAATTTATGAAGCGACAAGTTTTGCAATGTATTGTGAGCAAGTTTTCATTATTTAAGACCAAAACGTATGCAAAAGTTACACGTCAAGTACATCGACTCCCTTCGAATACATCTGTTTTGTTTTTTTAAATATTACCAAGCACAAGTAGGTAAAAAAAGTCAAACAGAAAATGTAGCATTAACCGAACAGAGTCAACCAAATAAATGCAGAGCACATAAATGCTACCTTAAAAAAAATAAGAATGTGTCACATGTGTTTTCTGTCTATGGTATTAAATACGACGTCAGCAGCATCAGCGTAAATCGCCTTAACAAAGTAAAAGATACTTAAGCCACAAACATTTGTCAGACTTTTAAGAACAGGATTACTACTTTTGAGGGTGTTATTTGTATTTGATGACAGCTACTCACTGGGATTTATTAAACATGTAAAAAATGACTGCACCTTGCACACTAAGGACTACATGTACTGTTCTTCCATCTTTAAAAAAGAAAAAAAAATCCAAAATGGATTGGGTATGGGAAATTGTAATGTTCAACCAGTTACATATTTTAGGCATAAGCAATGTCATCCAGATAGTGCATGACAGTAATTTAACACTACTTAAGTGAACATAATAGCTAAAAAATACTTACATGGCAGAAATTCTGTCCTTTACATCCGAAAACGTTGGTTCAATTTCTGAGAAGTTTGTTTTACGTGAAATAAATTATTCGATAGAATAGTCTATTTATCGATCTATAACAAACGAGACATCATTAATAAATAAAATAAGCCATTTTATCACATGCATATTTGAGAAAACAGTTCCTATCTAAATGCAGAAAAGGGCATCCTTCGGAAACAAGGAGCACAAACAGGAGAGGAAAGTAGCAATCTCGGTTTTATTAAATAAGTTCGTGAGAGGTAATATACCATGCAACACTTCCCACGGCCCTAGCCCCTATTTCAGTGGATTTCTGCTTAATGAACGGGCTCGATAATCCAAAAAGACCAGTAAGTAATAGCTCTACTGATTCGTAGAGAGGGTAAACTACAGTCATATTTCCTTCTATGCATTACGTGGTCCGAGTATTAACTTTCATACCCCATCCAACCCCTTCTCCAGGAAGAGAAAACGAGGTTGGCTGGGGTATGAAATAAACCTTAATTTCGACTTAAAAAGTTTGCATATTGTAAAATTGAAACATTTAATAGGTAATTATAAGCAGGTTATTGCATATGTTTCAGTAAAATATACTTTAAACGTGTTTTAGTGTTAAAAAATCCTGCTAATATAAGCTTTCCCATCGCTTAATGGAATTAAGGCCGGACCACGTAATGGCCACTTTTCTTAACTAGCATTATGCTATATCTATGCAGATACTGGTATTCCACTATGGTTCGTCACATTATGTTACAACACAAACCAACCTTTTAAATAAATAAAATTAAATATATTTTTTTAAGTCTCACTTCAATAATTATATAAATAAATACAAACTACAATTTCACATATGATACAGGGAGTTTCAAATATGTTAATGACAATATAGAGAGGCGATCAATAGAGATATGATATACTATTTTAGAAGTGTAGGAACCTAGTGCCATGAATCGTAGCATACTAGGTATACTGACTGTCAATGAAAACGCACCATTAACTACATATATACCCAGTTGCAAAAGAAAGAGGACACTGAGTTTTGTTTAGATTTAATTGTATAAAGTTTTTTTAGAATTAAATTGACAAATTTCAAAATGAATATCCCATGTTTGGTACCAAAGCTTGCATCATTCCATTGCCAGTATCATGTTGTCATTTGTTTTTCAATAGGTCGAATCATTAAGGGACTGTCGCTTAATAAAGAGGATAGGGTGTAAAGTAAAATTTTCAAAGAGTGCAGTTACTTTTGCAACTGAGTATAGTATTCTGTTGGATTATTCGCAAACCATTTTGAGTAACAATGCTGAGCCAATATGCTCTATATTTTAAGAATGGAATCTTGATACCTAACTTGTTTTACACGTTTATTGGTAGGCGTTATGACAAGCAGTTACGCAGTTATTTACCTTGTCATTTAACATTGTTTACTAAGGATCATCGTAAAAAGAAAACCGTTCAACTAAATTGCAAGCTGCATTAATCTCTCTTGGAATTAATTTCCACTGGTTTTACTGGCCGTTTTATTTGTTGACTTCTGACAGTATTATGCAATGAATGTTTTTGTGAAATTGATTTCTATGTGCGATGTAGCTGAAGAAAACAAAAATGCACGTGCATTTCATAACACCAATGTGGAATTCACTAAATACAGATATGCATGCAAACAATGTGAAATGGCTACCCGTAATATGGTTTACATCATATGTTGTCCAAAATGCCTAAAATTCTAACTTTTAAAGGGTATTTACAAGGATAAATCAAAAATAATATGAGTAGACTAAACTGTGACAGAACTGTTTGCTAAAATGCATGATATATTAAACTCACTGGTGAGTGCCATTACCATTAATAGAAAGTGTGATATAGAGGAAGCTTCTTGTTGAATGTTTTCCTAGAACTTAATAGTTTCCGTTTGTCTGAGTATATGTCTTATTTCATAATGCGACATCTTACATCAAATTCTGGAACATCAACAAATATACTGATCATATATTTGGATAGATAAGGAGTGACTTTTCATAACGCCATCGCGAGGAAAAAGCTGTGGAATGCAATACTAGAAATTAATGGATTAAAACAAAACAAAGAGTTCATCCTTGAACGTCCGAGAGACCAGATATGCACATAATTTTTAGGATTAAACACGTTTCGACAATTAAAACTGAACTTGACAACATGTGGAAAATTAATGTAAACTTGATTTTCACAAGTCTATTTGTACTTGTAAAATGGTCAGATTATAATCACCCAATTGTGAAAAAATAGTATTTGTGTAGTTATAATACATAAATATGTCTTCAGTCAGTACATTACACTACAGCGCCGTATTTTTTACTTAATATGTTTGATCATGTGCACGTGTTGACTGCGCGTGTTAATGTGTAAATTTGATTAATTTATGCATTATGTAAACACGTGAATTTTGCATTATTCTTTTTGTTTTTGTAGTATGGTAACTGAAATTCCCTTTGTATTTGCACAGGTGTTAATCGTTTAATTGAAAATAACATCTATCTGAACAAATGATGCAACCTAACTACCCGTTATTGGAAGTTAGAGTTTGGCATACAGCTGAAATGGACTTTGGGTTGACAGTAGGGTACGTGTGAGGTTTGGTGCACCCTAGATCCTGGTTTAAACCCACAGCGGCCTGTTTTGCCACTGACCGTTCCAAGGCGGATGCCAAATTATCAACCCTTTTGTGTTTGTGATGTCTTATTTGGCCTTATATCCATCTTTGAATTTGTTCTTTGTTTCTGTGTGTGTTTGTGGTTGACTGTCGTCCTTGAATGATTATTTTCCTGTTCGATTTTTATATTTATATGCTACAAAACAAATTGATATGTAATAGATAGAGTATGGTTGGTTGATTTAAACCAACCAACTCGATGAGACCATACTCTATCTATTACAAGTTATCTGTTCTATTTTAATTATGTATTCATCACTGGTTATGTATACTCTTTTATAATGAAGTAAATAAAGATTTTTACTATTAACGTCTCGTATAATATCGCCAAAGTCTACACAATGTTAATGCCAGACACCTCCGTTAATGTTGAAAAAATAAACATTATGCTGTTAAATGTCACTGATTGTCCGATCAGACCTCTGTTAAAGTGGAAACTTAAATCCGAAACTATGTTATTATCTGAGATCAATGCTTGTTATAACGATTCATAAATGGGACGCTTTTACCTTAAGATGATAATGGATTTTGTAATTGAAATGCAACATCTAATATCAAATAACAAGTGCCTGTTATGAATGCCAATTGAGAGATTTATTGGAAAGAAGCCCGCAGTCCTAGATCAGTATAGTGTAATGATATCAAACTGACGCAGGTTTGTCATACCTTAGATTTTCCTATTTCCGACCTGTCACCACATAAGCAGATTACTACTATTGCATTCAATGATTGGCTGAGAATTGCCACTACCCGGTGCATGTTAAGTTCTAAAAACGGGTGCATTTTAACAAGTATGTCGCAAGTAATACTGGACAACAATGCAACCGATTTTATCCACATGAATTTATGCGTTGTTATTATAAATAACACCGAAATATGAATATTTCTTAAAACATTTATTTTTAATTTGAATATAGACTTACTCAAGATTCATCAATCTCACCTTATTGGCATGAGCAAAATATGTTTATTAAATGCAATGACATATGATTTATAAAACAAAAAACAAAATAAAAACATTTTTATAATGGTACGTGTATGTCTATTTATTCTACACTGATTGGCAACAGGTACTATAATACTAAAACGAAATATATGCAATACAATGGGTCATGTATGGCATTGCAGCAAAATTGCAGCCCGTAGAATAAATAAAATCAACGGACTCAAGGTCCTGAGAGTCTGTCTCCTTGACGAGGTTAAAGGTTATGTTAAAATTTTGCAGGTTTGGCGTATTAAAATGAAATGTAGCCAGGGGCCCTGTGTATAATTCAGAGTTGGGTGTCGGAAAAATGAAAAAGCTCAAATTGCAATAAAAAGTGAAGCTGAAGGTGGTTGTGTGTGTGTGTTTGGGGGGTGGGGGGGATTAAAGTAGACCAATATGTCCAACCCCGGTAAATATTCAATAAATCAAAGAAAAAAAATGACTCTAGAGAATTAGAATAGCTTCAAAATACGTTTCTAAGTAGCTCCAAACTACCTATTTTGGGTAAATTTTTCAAAACTTTTCACGGGACGCCCGGACCGCCACCAGCGGGAGGGGTCCCCCTCACGTACCCTCCCCCGTGCGTATACCCCAAACACTACAGTTACGCACAGGTTGCTGTATCGATGTTGGGAAATAAAAACGAGTAAAATAAATATATATGTTAATTTTTTTCTCTTGTTGTTGAAGTTTTCCTAAAAAAATGTCCCGCAGTAACGTAGTTAACTTAGAGACAAGGTGTGAAGCTCTATCTGTTCACAGACATATTATATATTGTTATTAGGTCTGTTCTCTGTTCAACATTTGATACCTAACTGTTTTTATCAATTATTTCACTGGCGAAATTCCGAGAATTATCCACAAATCTGGGTTGGCTGGAATCGCAGATGTATGTCATTCTCGAAACCGAAAACCTAAAACAATTCGATCAAACCGTTTTTCTGTGACAAGTCAAAATGCTTCAAAACACGCAGGTATACATCACGATGGAAAAAAATAAAGTACATGTTCACCGCTGTTGGTGGCGATTCCCCGAATGTACCAGTGTATATCAATTCAATCCGAGATGATTTCAACAACGGAACAAGTAATAAACATAAATATCACGCTTACCTTTTTTAAAATTGCTGTATTTGACGAGAAATCGTCATTTTAGAATACTCCATCCATCATTTGCTGCAATTGTTTTGAATAGTTTCGGTCATCTGCGATGCCTTCTTTTTTAACGTTTCCGTTTGTCTTTAAAAAAGCAAGCGTCGTATATAATATAGAGTCTAGTGAACTCGTTTAGAAATTAGTGCGTAAAATGTGTTAATTGATTGCTTATGTAACGTCGAATGAATGGATAATTATCGGGTTTCTACTGCACTATCGAATGAAATGAATTAATATTAATGAGATGTTCGACATCCGGGTAACTACGCTATTGAAACTTTTCATTCATAGAATGTTCCGGCGCATAGTATTTCAGTACATTTAAAAAAAAGACACGTATATACTGTATACAACTACAATTATTCACAATCAGTAGATATATTATTCGGCATACGTAACGTTCACGTCAGTCACCTTATCAAATTAAGTTATAGTTGAGGCAGTTAAAGGAACTACATTCTCGAACTGCGTAAACTTTCACGGTAAAGCTCGTCGCCCAAAAAAAATCCAACTTCAGAAATTACACTATATACGACTCCAATGAGTCAGCCTGTATCCCTTTCAATCACACTTTTGAGTCTGATGAATATTGACAAGCTACACGAACACGTAATTATAATTAAGGAATAAAAAAAAATTGTGAAGCCTAAATGTTCCGATGTATACTTTTGTATGTGTGGTGGTATTGGCTGTTAGTTGATATGTGCCATTGTCATGCTGTCTGAAGATGTTTTTTGTCACGATTGTTTGTCTACTCCGTGTACTTGAGTATGTGTTCCTGACAAATGTAACAAGAAAAGTCATAGTATACAATATATACTATGACGACGAGCGGCAATAAGAATGAAAATTGTAGAATATATTTGTTTTAAATCATTGCATTGGAATTACAGCATCATGTGTGGTTTGTTTGTGTAAAATTAATAGTGAGTTCTATTTGGTGTAGCAACGGCAGAGAACAAAATGGAAAAGCGTAATAAAGGTAGAATGCTTTTTATTTGAAACTAAACGTCCAATTTAAGTGCTTTTTATAACCAAGAAAGCGCTATATTCGCTATTTTTATATTAAGCAAAGACTGGAGGAGCTGGAATGTATGTATATGTATTCTTTTGACTATAAATAATGTTTTAATGCACAATTATATAAAAACACACTTTGAATATGTATGAATAATTACAATTTACATACGGTAATAATATGATGACTATCAAATGTACATATTTTTAAGTTCATGCTGTACAAAAGCAACATTACTGATGTGAAAAAGAAATTGTATGTACAACTCAGTGTGTCAGGTCCCTGCCAAGACTTGAACTTGAATCTCTTTTCTCGAAAGAAAAGCGTGTTTCCTTACACTACAGAGATCGCCCAGACATCACAAAAAGAGTGTACAAAACTAAGCAAAATTAATAAAGATGTAGATCAAACAAGAGGCCCAAGAGGGCCTGTGGACGCTATACTGGCTAATATGGCTCTTATGACATCAATGAAGCGAGTGACTATCGTCTTAAAGAGGCAAAATATAGCATTTTTAACTAAATCAAAAGCCATAACTCCGTCATTACTGGTTCCGATCTGGCTGGTTTTCCAAGTTGGCCAGTAGAGATAATAAAAAGAAAAAAAGAAATAATCAAAAAAAAGAAAAAAAGAAAAAAAATCACAAATAATAATAAAAAAGAAAAAAAGAAAAAAATTAAAAAAAAAATAATCAAAAAAATTAAAAAAATATATATAAAAAAAATATAAAATACAAGATGTGTTCGTAAAACACAATGCCCCCGTCAGTGCACTTATTCTACAGGCAAGGTTAAAGTTTTGTAACGGAGGTCACGGTGACCTTGACCTTTGACCTACTGACCTCAAAATGGGTGCGTCTTGTAGAAGTTGTCATGGGCAACCCGCATGTGAAGTTTGGTGATCCTAGGTGGAAGGGTTAGTGTTTTACAGGCAAGGTTAAAGTTATGTGACAGACAGAGAGACAGACAGACCAAAAACAATATGGCCCCGATTCATCATCGATGATGCGGGGGCATAAAAAAATAAATAAAAAAATAAATAAACAAGATGTGTTCGTAAAACACAATGCCCCCGTCAGTGCACTTATTCTACAGGCAAGGATAAAGTTTTGTAACGGAGGTCATGGTGACCTTGACCTTTAACCTACTGACCTCAAAATGGGTGGGTCTTGTAGAAGTTGTCACAGGCAACCCGCATGTGAAGTTTGGTGATCCTAGGTGGAAGGGTTCTCGTTCTGCAGGCAAGGTTAAAGTTTTGTAACAGAGGTCAAGGTGACCTTGACCTTTCACCTACTGACCTAGAAATGGGTGGGTCTTGTAGAAGTTGTCACGGGCAACCCGCATGTGAAGTTTGGTGATCCAGACGTGACCCCAGGGTCACCATTTGAACAAAATTGGTAAAGGACCATAAGCTTAAAGCAACAGCAGAATATTAAACCTCTTGCTCTTGCAGTTTAAGAGAAGAATTTTGTTTAAGTTTTTCCCTATACATGTCTATGTAAAACATGTGACCCTTGGGGCGGGGCCAAATGTGAACCCAGGGTCACCATTTCAACAAACTTGGTAAAGAACCATAAGCTTATAATAAATGTAAAATATCAAAGCTCTGGCTCGTGTAGTTTCCGAGAAGAACATTTAAAAAAAAAAAATCCTATATAAGTCTATGTAAAACTGTGACCCTCGGGGCGGGGACAAATTTGACCCCAGGGTGTCACTGTCCTCATTTGTTTTTGGGTTTTTTAATTTATTGTTTTTGATCGATTTTGAATTGAATGTTGTTTAACGGCTCATCAACACAGTACAGGTTATTTAGAGCCGCCCCCGAGAGAGGGGAAGGATACATAGAAATCCGGGGACCTGCCCTACTCTTATTATCGAATAGATTCCTATGGTTCTTTAACGTGCTCGGAGGATAGACCGATACAAGGGACCGCCTGGTTTACGTCCCCATCCAACGGACGAGGCTAAGGAAAAGTGTCTTGCACAAGAACACGATTTTGAACAGGCCCAAATGCCATTTGAAGCGGTCATTTCGGCCGGCGGTTGGTTCTTATTGAGAACCATGGAAGAGGTCTTTTATAGGCCTCTGTTATATAAGGTAAAAAAGCCCTGAACTTGTATCTTGTGTGCGTTATTCACAAAATAAGCATCGCTGTCGTTCAAAATACAAATCATACCTTCACACAGACATTGATTCTGCATTCATGTTGTTGTGGGTTTGTAAAAAAGCAGAAATATTTTTTAAACGAAACAGATTTTAATGGTTATTTTCTAGTACGAAAACAAGTAGGAATATTATTAATTTATTTAGTTCACTTTTCATTCCGTACATTCAACATCCGTTAGGCCGCCTGTTTAAATGTACATTACATTGTCAGTGTATGAGGGACAAGTTTAACACGGTAATATTAGATATTGGTAGACCCTATGTAATTAAGATGTACATGATGCTCCTAGTGCAGTAATTACAAAAGGATAGGCAGATAAAAAAATGCATTAGGTCGAACACTTTTTTCTACTTAAGACTACTTCAAATAAAAATAGAAATATGCATTAGGAAGTTTTTTCCTACTTTCACTTTCGTTATAGACAGCATGTAGATAAATCAGCAAGCTCATTTTTCTGTGTTGGAAATTGTTAGCATGGTATATGCCTAAATTTGACTGGTAGGTTCGTTTTTCTGTTAATAACTTTTTGAGATGTCAATTCTTCGAATAATTATCGAAAATTAGCCAAGTTCGAAGCAGATCTTGGATATATAATGGCAAACATGTTTCAAAACAAAAACACACCATTCCGTCATTGATCTCGGATTCATTCAGAACAAACACGGCATTCTGAAATAAAAGCATAAGCATTACGACATGCGTCGATTGTCTCTTTGCCCATCAAACAATGCCGTCAATTTGCCATAATCGTTTAATTGCCCTACTTGTTTACAAATTGGTTCGATCGACTCGCCATTGTTTCACTTTAACATGTGGTAGTGAACGAGAGTTGTCTTATTGGCTGATAAAAATACATTGGTTATTTGATTGGATAATACAGTACTAGGTCAAGTATTGCGTCATGATTTTTAATTCTTGAAGAAAAGATTACCTTGGGTCAATACGACGCACCGACCGAAATACAAAGAGACAACACCATTTCAGTAACTGATTTACACATTGATGTGTATTTCACACTAATCTGGTGCGTGACTTACTTCCTGCATAGAGGGGCTCGTTACGGGTGTATATTTCACACAGTATACAAATTATAAACACTGCTCGTCTTTATTTGAAGATTGGCACCCCAAACCTCCCTCGGCCAATCAAATTCTGATAAACTGTCAAGTGGGAGGGATTAAACAATCACGAACAACACAGGTGAGTTTTACGACACATCAGTAATGCTCTCGACGAAAACAACGGGTGGTTAATTCCTACACAATTATCGGCAAACTACACAGTGAAGGCAAATTTCCCTCGATTTTTTATCTAATGCTGAAACGTCCATCGGGCAAGTGACGGACAGCCAGATTTACGAAGGTCACCCAAAATCCACTTGTCCGGGCGTCGGGCAGCCATATTTCCGGAGCCCTGGTACTGATTGTTCCCACCAAGGTTCTTTGAAATCCGGCAAGAACTTCATTAGCACCTATGCATTATTTTGTAACCTCAACACATGATTATAGTTTGCAAGAATGGTTTTATAGTGGAATTTGGCGCTTGCGTTACTTTAACAGGGCTAAAACTCATTCAACCAGTATACAGTTAGCTTGATAGTGATAATCCAGTTTCCCACCAAAACAACCACAGTACTCCAAACATATAGTTTTACATTGATTAGAAGCAGAAACCAGACAGAATGTATCTAGGCTCGCGTTAACCATTCGCCAAATCGCCATAGGCGAAAAGAAACCCGAACTGGCGAATGAAAATCGTATGAAATACATATCAAATTCGCCAGACATCGGCCGTCTGGTGAATCCAAATTTCCGACAGATTTTGTCTACAATCTCGGAAAATCCCGAATTCTAATACACAAAGTCTTTCACTGTCTATAAGCCACTACCCCGCTGGGTGTTGTTAGCTAATTAGCGACAATCAATTATCTGGACTGATAAACTAATTATCGCAGTGTTTATTGAAGACCGCAGTCAAATTGTCGATGTGCGATAGACTCCGCCCACTGTTCCGACTCTTGCTGTCAATCAACTGGTTTGAGACCCCGTAACAAGAGCCTGTATTTTTATATTTTCTTAATATATGCATGCATTCATTATGTCCTTTCTTAAATTTCAGTCGACAATTTTTAAAAATTAAAATAGCATTAAAGTAAATACAATTTGTAAAACTTTTTGGATATTTTACAGCTCCACTATTATAAGTAATTGTAAGCACTAAAGCAGAATGAATATGATGTGGACATATTGATACCATATACATGTAGGTTAATAACGCATACTTTTTTAACTAACTGTTGATGTGTACGCAAACGCAAAGTTTTAGCGCCTCCAATTCGTTAAAAAATATCTCGGCAAAAGTCTGGCTAAAGGAATTTTTAGGGCTTTAGCCAGATTTGGCTAAAGGGTTTAAAATCCTAGCGCTAGCCTAGTGTATGTTTAAATCTAGAATCTATGTAATTTTTTATGTAACCAGTCCAAGTTGTCTGCCATTTACACTTTCAGCAGGCCACATCTATTATTTCTCTAATTCTAATACACCCGCACTATATAGCCTAGTTTAAAATATCTCGCTATATTGAACGATATATCACTGTAATTTGTGCAACGTTAGGAGAATAAGCATTGCGCATTGTAACGTATGCAACGTTAGGAGAGCATGCAAAGCAATGCGAAAGATTTCAGATGTGTGCGTTATTTTCACATTTTAGGGGTATTAGAATAGAAATAGAACATCGTAAACGGTGAATTATCTATAATATAGCACGGTTTGTCGTTCAATTGTAAACAATAATTTCACTCGCTCTTCGGGCTCCAGAAATTATTGTTTACAATTGAACTCCAATCCACGATATATTAAACGATAATTCACAGTAAATGATGTTCTATTTCTGAAATAAAAACATTCTAGACCATTCTTATAACAACATAGCGTCACACTATCAGCTGATATAAAGCATACAAATACAGTTCTGCATCTAGTTTCATTGCATAGGCACATAATTGAATTGAATTGGATTTTATAGTTGCACCAACAGCTAAGGTCATACGGCGACTTAACAGCTTCCACTGGTGGAGGAAGACCCCAGGTGCCCCTCCGGGCAATTTTCGTGCACGGGCGGGCACCTGGGTAGAACCGCCGATGTTCCGCAAGCCAGCTGGATAGCCTCCTCACATAAAGATTCCTAGGCCCGAGGGATCGAACCTACAGCGGTGAGGGGCAAGTGATTGCAAGTCAGAGACTCTAACCACTGGCCACGGACGCCCCACGCATAGGCACATAAACTAGACTTTAACACATAGTAAAATGATAAACTTTCGCATATAACTTACAATAAATGGGTTATACTACGACGACACACTGCGTTGAATTGCTGAAAAAAAACAACCTGGCACCTATCACAGATACCAGTTTAAAAAAAAAAAAGTCTTATATTCTATTAAATACTATTCTATTAAACAGTATTTAATAGAATATAAGAGTTTTTTGTTTGTTTTTTAAACCGGTATCTGTGGCACCTATGCACAAAATATGGCGGGAAAATTACCTTCCAGGTTTTACTTTACTCACCAAATACAAACAACGCAAAACAGAAACGTCACTGTCATGTTTGTAAACGTACTGCCGTCTCATTTCTAACCATGCAGATTGTACAACAAATCAGTTTTGTCAACACGCACAGTAAAACTTGTTTTAACTAGTATAGGCCTATAGGTCATGCTCTGCAATCACAAAACAATAACAAACAATTCATCACACTTGGTAGTATAGGCGTTGGCGATCATTTTAAGAAACTGGCAATATCTGCCTGGCGTGTCTGGAGAGGAAGATTTTTAATGTTTTCAACCATATATGGTTATAGCAGCCATGTCAAATGTCGCGCTCACCTAATTTTAACAAATCTAAAAAGCATTCATCCGAGGAACATCCTTGTGAAGATTGGCCAAACCTACTTTTAACAGAGGTTTCTGAGGAGGCCGTTTGAAGCAGAACTTTACGACACCGACAACGAGTGTTCCCTAAAAGGTACATTTCACAGCGACAGAGGAAAGTGTTGTCTTTGGTTTTTGTTATTTACTTTGTTGTGACGCAAAAGGGGGAATGGGGAATATACTACTTCAAGGGTAAAGGGGTCGAATTGCGGCAAATATCTCCGGTAAAAGAGAGCAAGAATAGAATGAGCAGAACAACATTTCCTTACTGTTTTTCTGAAGACACTAACTTGCAATTGTACATGTCCTTTCTCGAAAGCGGCTAAGATAGCTCTGCGAAATGTCCTGCTCGATTACAGTGTAGGTGCACTGTGAAGTGTGTCAACGCCACAGTTATTGGATGTTTTACTGCACTTGCCAATTTCCATGAAAAATACCATGAATTCCTTAATGTAACAGTATCACTTATGTTCCAGATTTATACTAACCAAACACCACAAACAATAATTTATCACAAATTACCAAAGTGTGAAATACTAACCTGGCAAATGCCTTCAGCCACTGCAGCTGCCTGTGAACGCCTCAAGCGGGACACACAACAATGCAAGATATGTTTACACTGGAAATAAGAAAACAAGAGGTCAATGACCTTGAAGCTCTACTGATAGATTTTTGATAGCTAGGTCAACATTCCCGTGAAGTTTCATGAAAATCGTGGCGGCCATCTTGAATTTCCGGCCGACCTAAAATTTTGCTAGGATCAATTAGACATCAAGAGCAACATTCCTGTGAAGTTTCATGAAAATCCGTCAAGTAGTTTCATAGGAGTAGTTGCTACAAGTTTTCATTATATAACTCTATGTAAACAAAGATGGCTGCTGGCGGCCATGTTTAATGTCAAATCAAAATAATTTTTGACAAGGATCAACATCATGTCATACTGATCATTTTAGAAAAAGTCCCATATCAATATCACTTATAGTTTTAAAGAAGTAGTCGCTACAAACTTGTTTTTTGAAAATCTATTTTTAGCCGGGGCGGCCATCTTGAATTTCCGGCCGACCTGAAATTTTGCTAGGATCAATAAGACATCAAGAGCAACATTCCTGTGAAGTTTCTTAAAAATCCGTCAAGTAGTTTCAGAGGAGTAGTCGCTACAAGTTTTCATTATATAACTGTATGTAAACAAAGATGGCCACTGGCAGCCATGTTTAACGTCGAATCAAAATAATGTTTGACTCATATAATCATCATGTCATGCTGATCATTTTAGAAAAAGTCGCATATCAATATCTCTTACAGTTTTCAAGAAGTAGTCGATAAAAATTTATTTATTATAAATCTATTTTTAGCCATGGCGGCCTTCTTGAATTTCCGGCCAGTCTGAAATTTTGCTAGGATAAATTAGACATCAAGAGCAACATTTCTGTGAAGTTTCATGAACATCCGTCAAGTAGTTTCAGAGGAGTAGTCGCTACAAGTTTTTACTATATAACTCTATGTAAACATCGATGGCCACTGGCAGCCATTTTTTAACGTCGAATCAAAATAATGTTTGACTAGGATCAACATCATGTCATGCTGATCATTTTAGAAGAAGTCCCATATCAATATCACTTATAGTTTTCAAGAAGTAGTCGCAAACAAACTTATTTTTTAAAAATCTATTTTTAGCTGTGGCAGCCATCTTGAATTTCTGGCCGTCCTGAAATTTTGCTAGGATCAATTAGACATCAACAGCAACATTCCTGTAAAGATTCATGAAAATCCGCCAAGTAGTTTCAGAGGAGTAGTCGCTACAAGTTTTTACTATATAACTCTATGTAAACAAAGATGGCCACTGGCAGCCATGTTTAACGTCGAATCAAAACGATTTTTGACAAGGACCAACATCATGTCATGCTGATCATTTTAGAAAAAGTCCCATATCAATATCACTTATAGTTTTCAAGAAGTAGTCGCTACAAACTTGTATTTTAAAATTCTATTTTTAGCTTTGATGGCCATCTTGGATTTCACATCATCATGAATTTTTGCTAGGATCAACTAGATTTCATGTGCAACATTTCTGTAAAGTTTCATGAATATCAATCCAGTAGTTTCAGAGGAGAAGACGCTACAAATAAAAGTTAACGGACAGACAGACAGACGACGGACGCCGCACCACGGCATAAGCTCCGCTGATCTCTGATCAGTTGAGCTAAAAAAACACCATGTAAACACGTGTACAAGACATAATGGGAGGAAGTTTAACATGGCAACACTATATGTTTTTGTTAGGCATAAATCCACTGACTTGTACCTTAACCATAGAATAGAACAGAATTACTGTGAAAGTGAGGATACTAAATGCGTGTTTGTATGCCTCTTACGCCAATTGCACCACATGTAAGGTTATATATCATGTTGTTTCCGTCTTCACCCTTTTGCAAATGATACTAATACGCACTCAGACAAAAGCAGTCACATTACAGTGAACATGGTTGTATAGTGTTTCATTACCCTCACCTAAAAGAAAACAGTTCCCATCTTCATCTCTTTAAATAAAGTTCCACTGAAGAAAAACTTGTGTACGGAACACAGATGCGTCGGGCAACAATGAGGGAAAGCTGTGGGATTACTTGGTAATTTTTGATGTGGAATCAATATGCATATCTAAACTTCATTGGTAGGCATCCTGAATGGTTAAAACAAAGAAACGGCTGAAGACTGTGTGAGAAGATTCGCACACAACTAGGACTACCAGTTTTTACAAAACCACAGCCTTAGCTCCACCGATACAATGGTCTACTTTATCCCATAATCGATATGCACATATTGACCTGACAGTCATGGATCGTGTAAGTTAAAATATATGTATCTCCATTGCTTACCACTTGCAAGTGAGAGATGATGTAGGGAAAGGTTCACTCACTGCTGTTTTTTTTCAACACCTGTAGCAGGACTCACACCAATGCAGGGTACGTGTACACTGAAAATACAATCCAAAACATCCTGTGAAAAAGGGCACGGGGAATAAAGTTTGCTAAACCTTGGAAGGAAAACACATGGTAACAGTATCTGTTTTGTAAAATGTACCATTAATTCGAAGACTTGTGAAGATTGAAAAGCGCACGGTCTATTCAGCATGAACCACACAATGTCAAATTAGGGTATATTTCAATAACAACCACAAAGGAAAATGAGCCAGACAAAGCGACTTCACATCTTGTGTGCCTCCACCATGGGCAATTGTAGGTGTTAATACATGAATGTCCATATAAGCCTCTACCATAGACAAATGAAGGTATAAATATATGAATGGCCATATAGGCAGGGTTTGAAATTTAACTTTACACATTTCAGTCGTCCCCAGTCACATTTACATGTAAAATTGATACAAAATACAAGATCTCTCTTGAAAGTGACATTACATTCAATCACATGCATTCCACCAATGAAAACAAGATGTGTTTTCTTTGACATTTACAATATGCTCACCAACGTCTTGACATTTTTTTCAGTCATAAGTTTTAAGCATGTAAAATTCATTTCTTTGTATATGACTTTTGCCTACATACGCATAACCGCCACTGGATTACTTTATATTTCAGTAAATTTATAAAACATTTTGTAACATATTATTGGTTTGTATAAACACAAAGTTCGTAGCTTAATAAGTGCAACCGTATGCTTTTATTTACCACCATCTAACCATCTAAACATAACGCTTTCTCTTTCATGGCTTTCCAAGTACTTTTATTTCCAAATTATAAATGGGTATTCTGCTATTTTGCCGCAAGCTAATCAAGAGGTGGCGACAAACTGTTTAATACATTATATCAGTCAACTTGTGACAAATATTGCCCAATATATGGGTCTGACACGAGTATGTATATAGAAATTAACCTGTCAAAATTAGAAGATAGTGCCCAGTCCTCCCCGACAATATAACACAGGAGACGGTACTATTGCTTACACCGCCATTGCTTACCGGCATGCCATGCGCAAAAAACACTCAGATCACTCTTCAGCGACACCTGTCACACACCATCAAGCATGTGTGGCACGTCATTTTTCAACACATGTAGGGTTACATATCATGGACAATTTTCTGTGGTGGAGGCAGACCACGTACTTTGTCTGGGTACAACCAGTACAAGACATCAGAGAGAATTATCCTTTTACATTTAAAGTGGAGTACGTGGCTCAGTGGTAGAGCACCGAACTTCATATCAAAAAGGTTGTGGGTTCGATCCTCGCCGTGGCCATGTCATTTATCCTTGAGCAAGATAATTAATACACATTGCTTAATACTGGTTCTACCCAGGGAACCTGCACATAATCGTCGAAAGGGGGTGTTGCAGTATCGGTAGATACATAGATACATGTAGGATCCAAGTCATTCTTTGAAAAAGGAGTCGCGCTCGTGGTCACCTTGCATCAAATGGAAGTCACTGAACTTCACTATTGTTTGTCAATGGAAATATTCAATTCTATTCTGATAACAGTTGTCCTGTCGCTATGAAGACACTAAAAATACGACACTTTTGTACCACTCTTCAACGCATATACGCACAAATTCCAATTAAAACACATTATACTGTTACAGTTTAGCATATTACTTACAATACATGCGTTTAATACGACGATTCACTTCGCTGAATCGCTGAAACAAATTAACGAATGGGTATTCTGCTATTTTGCCACAAGCAAATCAAGAGGTGGCGACAAACTATTTAATACATTATATCAGTCAACTTGTGACAAATATTGGCCAATTTATGGATCTGACACGAGTATGTATATAGAAATTAACCTGTCAAAATTAGAAGATAGTGCCCAGTCCTCCCCGACAATATAACACACAGGAGACGGTACTATTGCTTACACCGCCATTGCTTACCGGCATGCCATGCACAAAAAACACACAGATCACTCTTCATCGACACCTGTCACACACAATCAAGCATGTGTGGCACGTCATTTTTCAACACATGTAGGGATACATATCATGGACAATTTTCTGTGGTAGAGGCAGACCACGTACTTTGTCTGGGTACAACCAGTACAAGAAATCAGAGAGAATTATCCTTTTACATTTAAAGTGGAGTACGTGGCTCAGTGGTAGAGCACCGAACTTCAGATCAAAAAGGTCGTGGGTTCGATCCTCGCCGTATCCATGTCATTTATCCTTGAGCAAAATAATTAATACACATTGCTTAATACTGGTTCTACCCACGGAACCTGCACATAATCGTCGAAAGTGGGTGTTGCAGTATCGGTAGATACATAGATACATGTAGGATCCAAGTCATTCTTTGAAAAAGGAGTCGCGCTCGTGGTCACCTTGCATCAAATGGAAGTCACTGAACTTCACTATTGTTTCTCAATGGAAATATTCCATTCTATTCTGATAACAATTGTCCTGTCGCTATGAAGGCACTAAAAATACGACACTTTTGTACCACTCTTCAACGCATATACACACAAATTCCAAATAAAACACATTATACTGTTACAGTTTAGCATATTACTTACAATACATGCGTTTAATACGACGATTCACTTCGCTGAATCGCTGAAACAAATTAACGCGCCAAACAGGAAAAACATGGCGGTAAATGAAAACATCCGAGGGTTTCCCGTTTTTACTTTAGTATAGCTACTTTCGGTTACCAAATGCGCAAACATCAACTACACATTTAAGGGGCATGTTTGTGGACACACTACCCTCCGACTTTTCACCCGTATATTTAATCATGGAAATTGATTGACAAACAAGTTATGTCATCAAGCGCAGTAAACTAGGTCACGCTATACAAACACGAAGTTGACAAACAATAACAAACCAGTCATCAACTGCGTCTGCACACTTTATTCATACGTACAACAGTCGACGGTGTCAACCCTCTCCACATTACAACACATATTCTACTTACGACAAAGTCTATACGCCTAATTGTACAACATCAACTGCTCTCTTTGATTTCATGTGTGCAAAAAAGATGGCCGCATCAGCATCAAAATAAATAAATATGAAACAGAGGCTATGACGTCAGGCTATTCCAACAATACATTACTTTCATGGAACGCCTCCCGAATATTGCGTTTTTGGACAGTGAGGTCTAAAGCAACTTTATTCTCAATATAAAACACACATATATCTATACAACACTTCCTTGGAATTTTATTAGAACAAAATGTATTTCACATCGACTCAAAACATTATACAGAAAGTGGAATTCACAATTTACTAACTCCATACACGAGGGGTACAGCAAATTCACGCTTCACTGTGCACTATATGCAGTATATGGAATCTCGAATTAGGTCAAACTCCAGTAGTAGAGCGTTCAATGGTTTCCATACACAGTAATAGTTATCTGAATTTCTATATTCATGAATAATAACGCTCTATGAAAATAGTCAAAGGAAACTATTCAATAGTAAGAATATGGTGATCTCCGGGAATATCCAAATTACCCTAAAGTATGTGTTAATGAGCCGCTATTACCATACACTTGTCCAGGATATTAGTTTTTTAATTGTGTATCACTCTAGCGCTATGCTTTCTAATGACGTTCTATCTTTGGATTTGTATTATTATCCGGTATGGTATTGAAAGACAGATGCTATTCAATGAAGTTCTTTTCGCGAGATTTTCTTCCAATTGGGTCGATTATCCAGTACAGTGTATACAAAACAAACAAGCTTTACAATGACGATCCATTTCTTGACAGGCCGGTTAACTTTGTGCAGTATCCTCTATATTGTATACAATGGAATGTTTACCAAAGACGTTTTCATCTTAAGATTTATGTTTCCATTGTTGGTATTGTTCGCTAAGTGTATTATATACATGCTTTCCAAGAACATTTTCTTCATATTTGTAGTTCTCTTATGCGGCTAAAGAAATACAGACTTTCTGATAAGTAGACGTGCATTTCGTGAGTTTTTATTGACGTCTGTATTTCCTTTAGAGGTTTTAGCAGACAATGTACGAAATACATTTTTTTCAATGACATTCTTTTCTGGTAGTTTGTGTTTGCCTGTGTTAATAATGATCCTGTATGAAATGCATTGAATCGTACACGGGAACAGTTATATGCTTGATTTCTAATTTGGTCTAGTTTTTTTCTTTCCAGTATAGGGATGATATATGTATTCTGAGCTGTAGTATGGTGTACACAATATGACTTGTAAACTATATTTAAATAATCCTGCGCTGCCGTGATTCTTTATAGAATTGGCATACATGTGATAAAGCTACACTTGATTGATCAAAATAAAAGTCTAAGCAAGCGGGGATTACATAATTTTACTCTTCAAAATAAGTTAAGGACTGCAAGAATATTACTCCAAATGCTTACCAGTGAACTTTACTACAACGGTTAAACAGAATGTATAAGCAATCTTTCATTAAACTCGACATTATCAAGTATTCTGCATTAGATGGAAGAACAAAATGTTGATATACATTGTTCTGTTAATTAAAAAGAGTCCGAGATTTTTGATTATTTCTAAAAAATCATAGTTTGCCCCAAAACAACAATACTTAAAGTTTTAATATGTTTTGACAATTTATTAATTATATATCATTTACTACCAGTGGAACTATGGACGCGAAATTTTAATTTCCCGGAAATTGACTTAAATACACACATCGAACAGTTTTGAAAAACGAAGATTTTTTATCCCATCCAAAATGAAGTAAATTTCAAGACCTAGTTGCATTTGGCACTGCACGCTTATCTGCATAGTTATTCTAAAGAAAATGGGACAGATGTTTGTTAAGGAATGAATAGTCATGAAAATAATACGAAATAACATTTTTGCGTAAAAAAGAAGCATTTTATTGAAATTTCATGACAACTCTGTGGTAAATTTATTTTGGTCTATTAAAGTTCAGACGACGTTCTTGATCAATTTGAAACAAACATCAAGCGTCATCTATAAGTACCTATGATGTTTTTTTACATTATACACAACTTTGCCATACAACTATATCAAAAACTCTCTTCTAACTCTCATTCAAAAAACGTTTGCTACGGAAAATACTTCATTGTAACATGAATTTCACCTAAAAGGCTGCCAGATGTTTAATATTTAACAGTGTCATGTTTTAAAATATGATTGATGCAAGTATCGTACTGATAACAAATACGTTTCCATGTACATACTTAATCGTATATAAAGTGTTTGCAAAAGTAAGTAATTGAAACATGAAATACATAGAAATATTGCCATGATAATCACATATTCTCTTTGGTATAACTAAACGATTCACGAATAAAACAGCGTTCCGATAACATCAATTACAGTCAGGTCTCCAAGAAGCGAAAACGGGGTTGGCTTGGGTATGAAATAAAACCTTAAATTTGGCTTAAAAAGTTTTCATATTGTCAAATTAAAACATTTAATAGATAATTTTAAACAGTTTATTGCGTTTTTTCAGTAAAACATATTTTTTAACCCGTGTCATTGTCGAAACCACGTAATGCAAAATATGTCATAATGTCAACACCTGAAACACATGAACTGCAACATAACAATTATGTCGTTCAGGTTCTTGACCTTAATTATCACATTAATATATACACTCAAGTGATATGAAAACGCAACACGGGAATTTAAAACAAAGGGCAATAACTTCTTTTTAAATAAACAGTGTTCGTGCATTCTCCACATCCTCTTATTGCTTTCTGTCATTTTGTTTCATTGCAGATCCATTAGTAGTTTTGGAGTTAAACTTTGGGCAAGAATTTTCAATATAGAATTACCAAGGCGAACAACTCTATTGCAATCTCCACTTCATTTTCTTACCCTCTAATATTTTGTGATGTTTCATTCCAGTCTAGTAGTTTTTGAGTTATGGACAAAATTTATAAGTATAAAAGTACAAAGGGCAACAACTCTCAATTAATTGATGACATATTTATGGTTCCTGCATTATGCACTTACTATCATAGCCTTCTATCATTGTTTGAAATTTGATTGTTGTCCCATTAGTACTTTTCATGTTATGGAGCAGACACAACTTATAAGTATAAACTTACAAAGGGCAATCAACCCCCAAATTAAATGAAGAGTTATGGTTATTGCACTCTGCACTTCCTCTCATTGACCTCTATCATTTTATGAAATTTCATGGCAGTCCCATTGGTAGTTTTCCAGTTATGGAACGGACACAAATTATATGTATACAATTACAAAGGGCAATAACTCTATTTTATATAAAAACAGAGTTATGGTTTTTGCACCCTGCACCTTTTTGTGATTGTGATGTCGTTTGCATTTATTATTATTTTTGCCTTCTTGTATGTCTGTTTGCGTGTTTGTTTCTGTATTTTGTGGTTGACTGTCCTCCTTGAATGCTACTTTCCCTGTCCGATCTTTTTATATTACTTTTTCTCATTGCTCTCTATCATTGTGTGAAATTTCGTTGCAGTAGTTTTTGAATTCAGTTGAGTTGAGTTTTTGAGTTATTGAGCGGACACAAACTGTACGTCTAAAATTACGAAGGGTAATAACTTTAATTTAATTTAATTGAAGGCAGAGTTATGGTTCTTGTATTTTACACGCCTTCGCATTGCTTCCTATAATTGTGTGAAATTTCATTGCAGTCCCACAGGGATTTTTAGAGTTATGGAGCGGACACGAATTATAAGTATAAAATTACAAAGGGCAATAACACCAATTTAATGAAAGCATAGTTATGCTTATTGCAATCTCCACGTCCTCTCATGGGCTTCTATCATTGTATGAAATTTGATTGCATTTACATTAGTAGTTTTCGAATTATTGAGCTGACACGAAATGGGACCGAATTACGGATGTACGTACGGACATTGTGACCGACGTACGGATGTACGTACGGATGGATGTATGGAGGGCATTACTATATCCTCTTTCCACCTGCGGCGGCGGGGTGTTTAAACTGGGGTCTAGGTCCAATTTCTCAGAATTGAAAGTGCTAGTAATTGAAATGATTTCAAAAGCCGGATTGCATATAGTGTTTGTACTGTCAACTCTTCAGTCTGTCCTCCGTCTGTTCAAGTCTTATTGTCGCGTCAGGTCCAAAATTAAAATCCCGTTTTAAGATGGTCTTTCAAACTTGCCACAATGCATTACCCTCTTGTAACGATGTGCAGAGCGTATATTCCATAACTCTGCCTATCATTTTTGCTGATTTATGACACATTTTATACTAAGGCAACTTGTTTAGCATTCAGTTTAGTGTCAGGTCCATAGCAGTAGCCTTGTAATAATTTTCTGTCAAACTTGTCGCAATGAATAACCACTTTATAGCAATATGCAGAGAGAGTAATAATCTATAATTGCATTTCTGCGGAATGGTAATTCTTTTTATATTTAGAAACATTTCCGTGTCGTGCCCGGACCATGATATTAATATCAATTAGTCGTTGTCATTCAGACCTGCCACACTGAAATGGTCTTGTAGCATAACTCTGTTTACAATTCTGCGGATTTTTGCCCCATTTTATACTTAAGCAAACTGAATAAAACTATATACAGTATCGCATTTCATCTCAGATACCTTTCATCTACATTCGGGCCACAAATTAGGTCTCTCCGGTGACATTGTTCCGCCTCTTTTACATTACACATCCTATTATATACGTTTTATATAGACACACTGACCTAGACTAGCACATATTCTGTTGCATGATAATGTATATTCTTACTGGTTTATATTGTTCGTCATTAGTTTGTTTCGCCTACGTAGCATGTCATGTTTTACTACATTCGTCGTCGTCCGTCTTCCGTCACACTTTAACCAACAACATAGCATTGGTCATAACTTGAAAATAATTTGACCTATGTTCATGAAACATCAATGATCAAAATCAAGTTATTACCAGTAAACTTCTTCAGCAGGATGTTCGTTATCACAAACTACGTAGATCTTCCTCTAAATTCTACCACCGCAACGAGGGCCTGCTGGAAAATACAGCACCAACCTTAAAACACGTCTGCGACTAGGCATATCACAACCCTCATTTTATGGAGATGTGGTCTATAAACTTCAAAAGTTAAAGGGGTCTGACGGGTTTCCTGACCACTTAACAAAAGATCGTCGGAAAAGGATTTAACCCTTTCGTTTTACAGGGCACTGCATGTTTAGTGATTGACTCCTCTACAGTTAGTCATTACGCTGCACTTTTCACTTGTGCGATGACTGGACTGCCTCTTGGGACTCTATGATTGTACCTACTGAAACCCCAACTAAGAGAGGCGTGTGCATGAGCTTTCGTCCCTCGGGTTTTCTGGTCGTACCCTAGATTGGTGTTCTCTTTAGCTGCAACTACTAGGGTTGTTCTGTACGATTTTGGATAATCCTGAGACGTTTATTATTTTGTATGCGTTTATTTGGATGTGGAGTTTATTGTTAGAGAATTCCTTTTGATGGGATGTAGTTTTGTTTACACTGTCTTGTCTTTTTGGGCGCTAGAGGACAGGATAATAGCGAGGATTGTGCGCATATAAAATCGATTCAAGCTATCCAGTTGGCCTTATTGCCTACTAACCGTTCCAAGTCGGTTACTCTGTCTTCACCAACCTTTCTGTTGTTTTTTGTCTCTTTCAGTGCGGACCTACGATGCCATTGCGTTCGGACGCTGTGGTTTCTGTAGAACCCTTTATCTCATTTTCACACACATCTTCATCAACCAAAGAATATTGTTACACATGATTGTCCATTTACTCTGATCTTCAATTTAGCAGTGGTATACTCCCTTTCATAAAACGCTGCAACCTAACCAAGCTCATAACTGGGCATAACTTCAGAAAAATTTGACCTATGTTCATGAAAGGTCCCACACATATGTTGTTTAGAGAATAGTTCACGGCGGAGATTTATTTACACTGTCCCGTTCTATTGGGTTCTATTGGGTTGACAGTAGGGTAAGTGTGAGGTTTGGTGCACCCTAGAACCTGATTTAAATCCCCAGTGGCCTTTTTTGCCACTGATCGTTCCAAGGCGGTAGCCATATTGTCCGCCCTTTTGTGTTAGTGATGCTTATTGAGACTACTATTCATCTTTAAATGTGTTCTTTGTTTCTTTTTTTGGGTGTGGTTGACTATCGTCCTTGAATGCAGCTTTTCCTGTTCGATTTTTATATCTATATTTACCATAAGAAATTGTTACCTATGGCCAATAACTCTGACTTTTAGTTCAGGAGAGACATTCTGCTTTTAATAAAACTTTAACCTGCAACCTAACCGAGCTCATACCTTTCCACAGCTTGAAAAGTATGCAACCGATGTTCACGAAACGTCATACACATCTTCATCTTAACAGAGGTAATGTTGTTACAAATGTGCAATAACTTTTGGCAGAGATATGCCACTTTTCATAAAACTGTAATCTGCACTAGCTCAAAACTTGGCAAAATATTCACCTATAGTCATGAAACTTTATACAGTTCTTCCTTATCACTTTTCATCTGCATATGTAGGCCCATTCTCATAAACTTCAAACCTTAAGAAATTGCTTCAGTTTAAGCGTCCAGGTCAAAGGTTATAGGGGAAAAACTGCTTGCATCATTAAAAAAATTCAATATGTAAATACAGTACGGCGTAATGACTACGGTGCTTTATAAACAAACAGACAAATAAGAAGGCAAAAGTAATAATAAATGCAAACGACATCTCAAACACAAAAGGGTTGACAAAAGGGCTAACGCCTTGTAACGGTCAGTGGCAAAGTAGGCCACTGATGTGTTTAAACCGGTTCTAGGGTGCTCCAAATCTCACAATTACCCTACAGTCATCCCATTAAAACAGGACCGTGTAAATAAAGAAATCCCCGAAATGATCTAATCTTTAACCAACAAGGCAGCATCAATAGGCAATATAAGGTACTCAATGACTTGGCAGAAGCCAGAGCAACAAGAGGATACACCATTAAGGGCACGACAAGAAGGATCATAGACAAACATTAAACGCCACCGTTCCAAAGGGCTTTAGGTAGGCGTCATCATAGGGTCTACAGCCTGTCCGATCATCGTACAATTAAAGGGGAAAGCATAGTGGCGAACTGTAAAAGGGTCGATCACCAAGCATGCAGTACGTTGCAAAATGATACGGTCATAACCTCTTTTGATAAACTTGTATAAAACGTTTAACAAAGATAGTATGAAAATGATCATGACAAAGAATCTTACGAAGTTAATAAATCACATCACCATAGAAGTCAGGTTGTAATAGTCCTTGTCGCAGAATAGTCCTTAAATTATTTTTATATTTGGAAAGAAAATCAGAGTTACGATAATAAAATGTTGCAAAGTTTTTACGAAGTTTCTGGTAACGGTAACCCTGATTGAGTAGCTTTTTAGTTATACACAGATTTCAAATATGAAATTCCTCAACTCGAGTACAAGCTCTTGAACAACGAATATGTTGAGACACATACACCCCATAAGAAGTTGCTTGGGGAACATCCCCATCCAAGTGGGGATAATTAACAATGTCAAAATTAAAATCATCTCTCTTGTCATAGATTTTGCTAATTATTTCACCATTTTCAGTCGAGAGATCTAAATCAAGAAAAGAAGCGTTATTATCAGACATATTAGCTTTGTTAAGCTGAAGTTCTTTAGGATAAATATTATCAACCATAATTGGAAAGAAAGGGTTGTCAATATTCAATATGTCATCCAGATACCGAGAGGTGCCATTAAAGGCTTCAATAAAATCTGCCTGGGTATCTGGCGACTCAAAAAGACTCAACATGAAATCTCTTTCATAGCAAAATAAAAACAAATCTGCGACAAGTGGTGCACAGTTCGTACCCATAGGGATACCAACAATTTGTCTTTAAACGGTGGTTCCATACCTGACGAAAATATTATCTAATAGAAAGATGAGTGCTTCATAAACTTCATAGTAATTCCACATAGTATAATTTTCTAAACTGCTGTTAGTAAAAAATGCTTTAATATTATTACATGCCAAAAATGTAGTATTTTCTCTAGCGAATGTTTTTTGAATAAAAGAAATTAGCTTGTTTTTAATCAGGTGATGTGGTAAGGTTTTATATAGTCTAGAGAAGTCATAAGTGCTTATTGATGAAACTTGACCTTTATTGAAAATGTTATCAAGAACGTCTCCTGAACTTTTTATTGACCAAAATAAATTAATCCTAGAGGTTTCATAAGTTTTATCACAATATAGTTTAACGTGATCTTTAACGGCAGTAAGACAAGAAGTTGAACATTTGGAGATGTTTGTTGTGGTGCAGGCACTATAAATCGAAATAAAGCGAGCAGTATACGGATTTTCATGTTATTTAGGAATCCAGTACAAAGTAGGCAGTTTATTTTGTTTATCGTTTACACCAGCCTTGAAAGTATCGCACCGAGTGATCTGTGCGGAAACAACATCATCCTCAGTAGAATTAACTGGAGTATATGAATTGGTGCTGCCGAGTTCCAGAGATTAACATTGAAGTAATGTAGGCTTCAAACAATAATTAAATTATTAGTTGCTTTATCTGCAGGAACTAAAACAAATTTATTATGAAATTCCTGAATTCCCGATTTTAAATTACGAAAGGAAAACCTAGGTCTCGGAGGAAGTAAAGAGGTGTTAGCATTATAAAAGTTCTCACGTGTATCTATAATTTTAAGAATTGACTTTTTCCAAGTAGAAAGCGAGCTTGGGTCCGCATGTTCTCTACGACACCATTTTATACTAAAACATTCAATGGAGTGGACGATCTGGGCACGACAGACATTAAAATCAATAGTTGAAGGTAATCTATATTTAGGGACTTTCGAAAACTAATGCCGAATACGTTTATCAACAATATCAAAATAAACCCGATAACGGCCAATAAATGTGAATTATTAGCAAACTAAACGCCCAGATAGATGCTTCAATGTTTGTTTTTACTATACCCAGTCCCACTCAATGACTTAGTGACATATTTTAACAACGATTGCGACCGTAGTCACAAAGTTTTGCCGGCGTTAACAACAAAAGTACCTGCTCCTCGAAAATTCTAATAAATTGATTTTAAAATAGCAATTGAGTATATTGCTGGTCAGAACAATTACACTTATGGAAATGGTATAGTTTTACTTAAAGACCAAAACATTTTTAATGGGGAAGATACATCGAAATACAAACATGAAAGTCTAATAAGAAGATAGAAAGAAGGGGAAAACAACAAAGAAGATGAAATACATTAAATTGTATAACATGGAGGTAGTGTTATCATATTATAAGTGTTGTTATAAACAGTCTCAACCTTAGAGTGGTTACCTTTTTTTATAGATATATATCTACTCTGTCTACTTGTGAGCAGGATGAGGGTGTGTGTGGGTGGGTGTCCCGGTTTGCCAACTTGGGGAGTGGGTGGAGGAAGTATATCTATAATATAACTGATCTGATAGTGACAGGAACTAAACAAGTACCTTACACATGCAGGTGTATGTAAACGATAATTCAACATGAAGATATGGAGCTAGTTAATAATACTTTTTTGAACGAATTATATAAATGAGTAATACATTTTCAGAAGAAGAGATAGTGTTATAGTATGGGTTATATATTTAGAAGCTTCTAAATATATAACCCATACTATAACACTATCTCTTTTTCTCTCTATCTTTTCTATATTCTATTGTAACAAGAGTCTGTGCTTTTCAGAGACATAGTCATTTAAGAGACAGTTTCATTCTGTTTAAATAACTGTATACTGTTGTAAAGTCAACTGACATTAAATAAGCAAACTAAATGAAGATTGTCTTCGTTTAGTCTGCTGCAACAAAGCATTAATGATACAGTTTAGTAAATTAAATATATATTAACGTGGCTTCTTCCTTCAAATATATTCAATGTTTGAAGGGAAGGAATATATACATTCAACATGTCGACTGTATGACACTGCTTTATTACCACAATTGATGTATCTAAAAATAATACTTCTTTAAAATAATAAGATGTTGATATTAAAATAAGGTAGGTTTTAACATCTGGTTAAAAAAATCCTGTCTGGTGAATACAATGTAGATCTACATTATTATTAATTATATTTGCATTTGTGAAAATTAATTGACTTGAATATTGATGACAATATTTTAAATTGGTATGAATAGTAGCTAATGAATATGCTACATATTCAATACATATAAATGGTTAAACAGCAATTAAAATATATAAACAGTATCTGTCTACAGTCCTACTTGTGTCTCATTACACATGGTCCTATATTTAAAGGTGTACATTAGGAATTTCAGATCTTAGAATAAAAGTCAAGCATTAAAGCATGAAGTAATATATGTTTGCGTGTGTTTTCATTTTGGTTTTGAATTTATGTCTCATATTTGACTTTTTACCTGTTAAATGTAGCCCCCAAATATGATTTTACATGAAGTTGCTTTGATTCATATTTACAATTGTACCATCCAAATCCAGATACCCTTCATTATTTATTGTATTTTGCCTGAATAAACTGTTTTACTGACACTAAATATTACATAGAGCACATGTACTGAGCTGACAAGTTGTTTTCTTCATAATGTCATTATGTGTGGTATGACTGTAGCACGTGGTTGTCTGGTAAAAGGTGTTCTGGTATGAAATATATTATTCTATTTATGATTTTACAAATTGAGGGAAACTACTCACACATATAATCCATATACATTTATTTCGCAGGAGTTATCAATCATTTGTATAGTTGTATAAATATTGATTAAAAATTAACTATTATATTCTTTATTTATGTGTAATTAATCAGTTAAACATTCTCTGTTGCACAACAGCCAAGTGACAATTGTTTGGAAGAAGTTTTTGGAAGAAGAGCTTACAAATATCACCAAAAATTGATAAATTCAGTTGAATGCAGAAGCAAACCTATTAAAGTAGTGGGAATCTCCCTACTTCATTTGCAGATGTAGATGTTTAATTACCTCCATTATTATTAAACTGTGAGACTATTCCTTTTTAAAATTTCAACCTAGCCGAATTTATGACATTATAACTTAACTTTTGTGTTTGTTTTATTTAATTACAATCTTACTCTAGAAATTAGACTGACTTGATTCTGGCAAAATAAGTTGATTATGGTATAAAGCCTTGCCAGCGATCTATATTAAAGGAGCCTTTCTCTTCTCTTAGCTGAGCTTCTTATGTGGAAAACCCCAGGCCCATGTCCAACTTTTTAATCAGCATCAGACCACCATTCAGATAAGCACATGCAGTTCTAAATCGAGTGATGTGTCTCTGGCTGATTTTTGAGATCTAGAAAAAACAATGAAAAAAAACAACAAATGTTTTAATACATTCTTTTTTATCTAAATAATATATTGTGAAATAGAAAACATACATAACTTTTACTGAAATTACAAAATTAATATGAATGGTTAAAACAACAACACTATATAACTTGCTTCCTTGAGCTTTCTAACACAATTAAATAAATAGTAAGTAAATATACTATTTAAATTTGTCTATTAGGTACTTCAGTCCTTAGAATCAAAGTCAAGCATTTCTCAAGTCTATTAAACATGAAGTAATATATGTTTCAGTGTGTTTTCATGTTGATTTTGAATTTTACCTCTTCAATGTAGCCCCCAAATGTGAAGCACCAGAGTGAGTTAACATCCGTTTGGTCCGATGTTTACATGAACATTTGAACTATCCCAATACAGATTGCCAGCTACATTAATATTGTCTGAATCAACTTTTACACTGGCACTAAATATTACATAGAACTCATTGAATGAGCTGATTAGGTTTTTCCTTTAAAATTTGTGGTATTTTGGTCCGGCAAGACTAAAATAAAATATATATTATCATATTTTATTGTTTAACACGTTGATAGAACGCACTCACAGTACATCCAAAGAAATAATTTCACTGGAGTTGTCAGTCAGCTGTAATTACTCTTTTTTCTTTGTTTTATAAATATTGACTGCAAATTGGCCAGCATATTAATTATTTCCGCTTTACATTATGTATAATTAATCAGTTAAGACATTGTCTATTGCAAAACAGTCAAATTACATGTCTTTGGAAGAAAAGCTTGTAAAAAGTTACAAAAATCATCTATTATTTTGCCAGCTATGTATTTAACTGAGACTATGCTTTTTCAAACTTTCATGTTAATTAACCCATGAGTATAATTACTAACACAGTCAGATTACTAACACAGTCTTTCGCAATACAATCTCTAAAGAAAAAAGTACTGTGCCTGAGCTTCAAATTAATTAATATACATGCCCATGTATACATTTAGACATTGAGAAGAAATGTCATTTTTCAGTCCTTTATCAGAGTCAGTGTCTCTCTGTCTCTCTCTTTCTCTCTCTCTCTCTCTCCCCCTTTCTCTCTCTCTCTCTCTATCTCTCTCTCTCTTTAATTCTTTCAAAAATATTTTAAGTTTTGTACTGTCAATAGGAAATTAATGACACTTATATCAAATGACATGAGCTATACAAATGTCAGCTTGTAAATCTGCATGGGTACCTGTTTACACCCCGTCCGCAACCCCACCCCACTGCGAAACATATTGACAATTTTGCAATATTAGCTACGGCTATCATTTAAAAAGGGATTTTTTTAATATATTAAAGTCAGAGTTTCAAAAGTAATATACAAATTCAAAAGCGAATAGATAATTGACGTAACCTCAAATTTGACAGTTCTAAAGTGGTAAGGACAATCTCCATGTAATGGCATAAAACACGTATTTTTATCACGAAAAAAACACTATTGGCAACAATAATTTATATTTGTATAGTTGAATAGGCAAACAATGGATAGTAACTCGCAAAAACAGTTATAAGTGACAGCAAACGTGATTGATTTCTCATCAACCATAGTGTTTGCATTGGTTACGCGTGAAGTTTTCCCCTAAGACCTTTGACCGATGACGCAATATTGGATTTTTTACGCAAGTGTTGATTGGTCTATATCGAGCTGAATCTTATAATAACTATGTGATTAATTAATGTTTGTCTACGTTCTTGATTTTATTTGCAAGAAACGTCAAATTTCATCTATACTGAGGGAAATTTTTTTTGTTGCACCCTGGAAATAATACATTTTTGGTTGTAAAATCTAGAAACTACTGCTACTGACACAATATTTGATTAGACACACATCAATAACAGTCTAACATCTTAATAACGTAACGAATGAACGTAGGGGTCAAACTCGTAAAGTCCCAAAATGTCAGTATATCTTGTAAACAGTATTATTTCATCTAAAAAAACTTGCTAAGTACTTATGATTTTGCAACGCTATATACAATCTTAACATATCATCTTCTCAAAAACATGCTTTCATTCATAACACTTTCACTAGAAAAAAATAAAGAGTTGGCCAGTTACACTATTAAAGCATTATTTATTAACGGCTGATTAGACATTTACATATGAAGGGCTCATTTTTTTATTTTATAGAATTTTCGTCAGGTATGGAACTACCGTTTATAGACTCATTGTTGGTATCACTAAGGGTAGAACTGTGCACGGCTTGTCGCAGATTGGTTCTTGTACTGATATGAAAGAGATCTTGTTGAGTCTTTCACCAGATACCAGATAGATGTTATTGAAGACTTTAAACACACCTCTCCGTATATGGATGACATATTGAACATTGACAATCCGTTTTATCTACTATGGCAACTAGTATCTATCCTAAAAAACTTCAACTCAACAAAGATACCATTTCTGATACTGTCGCCTCTTTTTTTGATTCAAACCTCTGTATAGAAAGGGATGTTCCCCAAGCTACTTTGTATGGGGCTTTCAAACTTATTCTTTCTTTTATCCAGAACATGTAGTTGCATTGAATACTTTAATATTCGTATTATTTGTATAAATAAGAAGCTACTCCAACAGGAGTACCGTTATTATAAAGATAAGAAACCTTTGCAAAATGTTATCATCGTAACCCTAATCTACTTTTAACATATTACGTATTTTAATAACTCTTCTGCTACAAGGACTGCCACAACCTGACTTCTAGGGTGATGTGATTTACAATTTAAAAACTTCGTAAGAGCCTTGGTCATTATCAAGTTCATACGATCTATATTAAACTTGTTAAAATATGTATCAAAAGAGGTTATGACCCTATCATTTTGCAACGAAGTGCATGTTTAGTGGTTGACCTATTTACAGTTCGCCACTATGGTGTCTTCTTTGATTATGCGATGAACGGACAGATTGCAGACGACCCTATGAAGACGTCTACTTACATGTAACTCCTCAAAGGACAGTATTGGATACTGGAGAATATAACCTGACGGTAATATCTTCATTTACAATATCCCATGTTATTGGGATGATACTTGTGTAAAGACAGATACAAATATCGGACAGGGAAAGCAGCATTCAAGGACGACAGTCAACCACAAAACCCCAAAACAAACACGCAAACAGACAAACGAGAAGGAAAAAGTAATAAAAAATGCAAAATCACAAACACAAAAGGTTGACAATAGGGCTACCGCCTTGGAACGGTCAGTGGCAACAAAGGAGTCTGAAGTTTGGTGCACCCTAGAACATGGTTTAAACCCCCAGAGGTCTTGTTTTGGCACTGACCGTTCCAATGCGCTAGTCTTATTTGAACTCGTTTATATTGCTGATGTCATACAATTACTTTTAGTCAAACTAAAATTATGTAGTTATTCTTTGTTGCTATGCGTATTTTTGGTTGACTTTGGTCCTTGAATGCTACATTTCTTGTTCGACTTTTATATCTACTTGCATACAATCAAATACCTAGATGAGCGGTGATAGATGAGCCTTTGTGCTTTACGTAAATAATTGATACCTGTTGAATATCAAGAAAAATCCATTGTTTATTCTATTAAGTTATATCTTCACATGGCGTGACTGTATCTGACAACAGTCAGCAAGAATGACAGTCAAATCATATAAAAGTACAAAATGATCTATAGGCTTCAGGAGAATTATTCAAATCACGTTAACTAATGTATTACAACAAGACGAGACTACAACAATATGCTGAAAAAGTACAAAGTACAGTTCTAGTTCAGTATCCAAATCACGTTAACCAATATGTACAGACATTAATTTAGACTCATAAACGTTTTACTATGACAGATTTCAAACTATATTCAGAAATAATGGATACTCCCATGTATAAATGCGTTTAGAAATCAGAAAAGGCGTTTCTGTTCATGTTAATGTTTGTCTGAAAACAATATTTTCTCCTTTAATAATGGTTGTTTGCATATTTATTGATGTTTTATCACAGTATAGTTTAACGTGATCTCCTCAAAAGTGTCACAAACTGCAAATCCGCAAACGTCATCTACTTAATGACGTGCTTGATTTGCAAAAAACAGTATGTCGGTGAAACAAAGCAGGCGTTGAACCTCCGATTTAACCTCCATCGCTCCGATTGTAAATTACGTAGGTTTGCTAGGTCGCCACACGTTCAACGACCTGTCTCTGACATGCATCGAACACAATCCAAATTGGACCGACGCAGAACGTAAATTGCGTGAAACGTACTGGATAAGACGCTTAAACACAAAACATCCAGCAGGAATCAACAAATGGATAAATCTTACAGAATATATAAATGTAAACACACATACTCCAGTTTTTATTACTTCCCTTGATCCAATTTTCTCCATTTATATATTATTTTAGTCTTATTCAATTAACTTTGGAGTTGTTTTTGCTATATCCTGCAGTATCGATACTAGAGGTAGGGTTATTCACTCACATACTCTCTCTTCATACCTAATACTAAATGTCAGCGTACAATTTTACTTTTATCCAACCAACCAGCAATTTTCTATTATTAGTACTTTTGTTACTTCCCTTGATCAAAATATCTCCATTTATTTAATTTAATTTGTTTATCCTTAGTCATTGTTTTTACTGGCTTTGGAGTTGCTTTATACTTTATCCTGCAGTATCGATTTTAGGTTTAAGGTTTTGAGGTAGGGCTTGTGTTATCTTTTTCAAATGTTTACTCTCTCTTCATAACTAAATGTCAGGGTACAGTTCTACCCTCATCCAGCCATATATGTTCTTTTATTAGTATCACATTTGGCTCCAGAGTGTCTATTCAAAGCTAACAGCTTCTGCAACACTGTCATACGATAAGTTGTTTTTTAAAGAGTTTTATTTAAACTGCCGTGTATTTTAGTGTTTTTTGCTTCGTATTTGTTATTTTCGTGTTTGTGTACTCCTGATGAAGGCGTTAGCCGAAAGCGCTTGAGTTTTTATAAACTGTAGCACTGTATAAAGGTTTTTTCCCTATCTCTCTCTCTCTCTCTCTCTCTCTATATATATATATATGAGCCTCAACACACGAAAACGTCCCTTCGGACGTTTAAACGACAACGTCATAAAGTAACAATTTATGACGTCGGCTGGTAATCAATTAATTACTAATAATTTCTCGTCACTTCCGTGTTTTACCTAATAATTATATCATAGGGAATATATTTTCTTAATATAAATAGTTGATGCTATAGAAAATGATAATTGCTTATGTTTTTTGTTGTTATTTAATCAACGACGTCGTCCAAGACGCCGACGTCAACGTCGAAATTAATGGCTAATACAATCTTTGGTTTTCAAATTGAGATAAAATTATTTTTAATTAAGATATTAAATTAAAGAGATTTTTAAAGAGAAAATCAACGTGTTTCATAAACATCAAGAAACCATTAAATGTCAAACTTTTGTCTAAAGGGGCGTTTTTGCGTGTTTCGGCTCATATATATATATATATATCACAGTAGTGTTGCCTATGCAGTGTGGCGGCGGTAAAACGTCTCGCCGTGCTTGCAATCAGAACTCTTATTCAATGCGATCTTTGGAGATCGCTAAGCCCAATATTTACAGATATCGGTGGTACATTCTCAATACTTATAGTTTCTTACTTGAATGTGGAATAGGTTGTTCCACTACTCCAGCCATTAAAGTTTCTTAGTATTGTTTAATCACCCATAGGATATGTTGCCTGCTTTCTAATTTTAAATTAGTATTTTGACTGTTGCTGTGATAGGCAGGTTTCATAACCTTTACTCCCAGCTAAATGCCATTATGTTTATTTCGCTCATTGTTTTCTCGTTTAGGGAAACGTGTTTTGTTAGAAACTGGGTCCATACGCCGATGTCCATGGGATGGTGTGAAAATACCGAATTGAAGGTTCCATGTTCACCGCCATATGCATACCATTTTCGGGATGGTTCACATTTATGTAATATTTGCGTTTAAAATATTAAATTCTGCTAAACCTTGGGCTAGAGGGCGTGAACGGTAGCAAGCACTTTCACTACCTTTCATGAACAGTCTCAATCAAACCGAGACTGCAATATTTGTAGCATTTATCGTGTGGCAATGACCACAATGGAAATAAGGGAAAATCATTTGCCCCTGTTTTGTGTTATGCTTGGCTTTTTTGATGTGGAACGTATGGTTTATATCTAATGCATACATTTTATTTTTATTTTATGTATTGTGTTGTTTTTTATAACCATGTGTGTACATCTGTATATCTGCCGAAATATATCTGACGATTTCCCAATTTATCCTTTCATACATTTTAAATGAAATATGTAGCTGTATGAAAAATAATATAAGGTTGAACACGATGATGCGAATGTACTTACAATTGAATCTGGTACGATACAGCAATTATTTACTTATTTATTAAAGTTACTGTAGTCAATACCACCTTTCTTAATCCTACGTTTTAATATTGGTTTGCCATTTTATGTAGAAACAGTATCGGTCCGTTGGACACCTGTATTTATTAATTAATATCTGAAATAAGACTGATAACTAAATGTCATATTCAAAACGTATAGCATGTTTCATTTAAACACACACGCAGGTAGAACAGTCGTTCGTGTTCTTGGTGGAATGAATAATAATATAATGTACTGTGGAATGTGGAATACATATTCTAGATGAAAACACCTCGAACAAATGACGATCAATGTTCTACATATTAAATTGTGACTGTGTGATATTGTTCTAGTTGAAAATAAATAATATAATGTAATTATCCGTATAACGTATATATATAGTTGTTGCATCCTGTTGCCGGTACTTTCTATATGTCATCTGTTTTCAGAATTACATTAACAATCAGTTATAATTGCCAATTGTATCTCTTTATTTGTAATGGCGGAATTTAAAGTGGCGAATAGGTTATCAAATGAATCAAAACTTACCTATTGATCATTTCATATTTCAAAGATGCTTATAAATAGAGTGCCCTGCGTTTAACGTTATTTCTTTACTGTCGCTCAGACGTATATGTTCGTCTGAGTTCCTGCAAGCTAATGCCACTTGTTTTGTATTTAGTTTATATTTATGAATTTTAAACGTGCTTTACAAGGTTTGTTGTTTGTCACAACCACTTTGAATAATAACTGCTAAAAGGGTTACCACATTAATATCATGTTCGCCATTATGCAGATTGTTTCCTGTTGAGAAATATATGTGAATGCAATGTTTATGGGGTGTTGCAAGTTTTCATAAAAGTGTGTTGTTTGTAATTTCCCTGTAGTAATATTATAACAATAAATCTAACAGAATTCCCAGACACCGACCAATTAATTATGCCAATGTTACCAAACGTGCCACAGTTCACTATAAATCAGTTGATAAATATCGCTAATGTGCAAAACATTAGAGCCGATCATTTTACCATTATGCTTAAATGCATACATTCATACATTATTTAGTTATTCATCAACGGAACCTAGACTTCAATGTTAGCGGTGTTTTAAAGATGAATGGCAACCCTTTTTGTAGTGTTACGTATATATATAGTTGTTGCATCTTGTTGCCGGAATTAACAAATTTAACTATTAAACAATCATATGAACATTTCAAGGGGAAATGAGGTAAATCTGAATTGTATAGCCGTACAAAATTTGCCAGATAATTAATAAATACATTTACCTGTGGAATAATTTATCTGTTCAAAGTTTTCTACGTCATCAAATACAATCTTATTCTCGCTTTTCACATATATTGCAAGGTGTGAATTGTAAATATCTAGTGTTGTGTATCGGTTTCGATTTAAATAAACATAAACATGTTCACGAAACAAGATATGGCCGGAGAACTTGGTGACGTTTGATGTTTGTCTGCAGTCGTGTCTTTCCGTGCCCTCAGTGATTTAGTCACTTGTTGCTCTGTCTTCTGCCAAGTCATTTAGTACCTTCTGTGTGGCTTTCTAGGCTATTGTTGTTGTTTCTTTTGGTATTTATTTAATCACGAGCATTTTTGTGTTTTACTTAAATTGCCTATTAATGCTGCCTTGTTAGTTAGAAAATAGTTCACGGCGGGGATTTCTTTATTTATTCTGTCCCGTTTTATCGACATAGAGCAGCAAGGAATATCGCTTAGGCTAAGTGTGAGGTTTGGTGCACCGTAGAACCTGGTTTAAACCCCCCCAGCGGCCTTTTTTGCCACTGATCGTTCCAAGTTTGTATCCCTATTGTCAATCCTTGTGTGTTTGTGATGTCTTATTTGGCCTTTTATTCATCTTTAATGTTGTTCTTTGTTTCTGTGTGTGTTTGTGGTTGACTGTCGTCCTTGAATTTTACTTTTCCTGTTCGACTTTTATATCTATAATTATAAATGCATACAATCATACAATATTTAGTTGTTCATCAACAGAACCTATACATCCAAGTCTTCAGCGTCTTAAAGTATTTATGGTATGTAGCATTGTTATAGTGTGGCTGAAGCCTGTTGACGATGTTATATCGAACATAAATGGACATACGACAATTTTAAAACAGTTTTCATACATGAAAATGAACTCACCAGTTCATTACTGTTTTATTGCTGAAGCCTGTTTACGATATTAAATCGAACATAAATGGACGCACGGAAATTTTGAAACAGTTATCATACATGAAAATGAACACACCAGTCCATTAGTTTTATTGCTGAAGCCTGTTTAAGATGTTGTATCGATAATAAATGGACGCACGCCAATATTGAAACAGTTATCATACATGAAAATGAACACACCAATCCATTATTGTTTTAACCTTTAGCCTGTTTGCACATATGTACATACAACCTTATACAATTTGCAGTGTTCTTGTTTTCGTTATTATTCTAAACTGTGTTACAATAGACTAAAGTAATATATAAAAAAGTATTTTGACTTACTCCATCAATTACTATCCAATGCTTTGAAATCTGAGAGATATTTAGAGAAACTAACGAAATGCCGCGACTTAAATATTGTCGTTTAATATAAAATATATAAATAAATATAAAATAATTTAAAAAAAACGCGGAAAGCATTGAAAATTCGAATTAATTCAAAGGCTAAACTAAAATGGAGATTTGTAGCTATAAACGTATGTGTTTTTACCAAAAGTGTGTAACTGAGTATTATCAACATGTTTATATTTATTAAATACCTCGCGATATACTAAATAGAGGATCTTACATGAGTACTCATTTATTCTTGAATTCATTAAACGAGTTGGCAAAATGATATAAAGCAAGGCTCTTGCCGAGCATTATATCATATTTGCTAACGAGTTTAATAAATTCAATAATGAATGAGAACGAATGTTAGATTCTATTTATTACATAACTTATAACGTCACATTACGGCAGAAAAAGTACATAAACGTGACGACCATGACGTCATTAACGTTATGTTATACCACTAGTGGAATATCGAACATATTGAATGGTGTTATTACACTCCCACTTCACATTGTATGCGATAAATAAATATAATCACCCTGTATTCATGTTTTACTACCAGAATGCCTTCGATTGCACATTTGGATTAATTACTAAATGAACCCACCATGCATAGATTCGTTGTTTCTTGTTTGAACAACTATAACTATTCTACCTGCAATAATGTCTGACTATGGTTTCGAGCCACACAAAAGGGAATCTGCTTCAGCGTGTTCATGTGCAAGTTGTTTAACAAACATTCTAAACGATGTTACTAGCGTTCGTTTAGTGACATGTGGCGGCTTTACAATTTCGCCCGTGGTACGAATCAGTCGTCTGATATTTACTGGTACTTTGTGACCAACGAGCCAAATACAGATGGTTTTAAAGTAGTATACCCATTAAGCCGGTTTTATGGAGTGTGAGAGGTTTTAAACTTGCATTACCTCTCATAAATAGATTGAATAAAACCGAATCTGCTACTTTATTCTCTTTGGTTATGTTCGTTGCTTCCAAAGGATCATCCTTATCAGCATTCATTATTATCGTTAGGCATTGTATGACAGGTAATATAATAAACTTTTTTTTAATAGAAAATGGAGTCTGCTACACATTACGTGGTCCCAACTTAATTCCATTAAGCGATGGGAAATCTTATATTAGCAGGATTTTATAACGGATATTTCGACAATAAAACAATAAAAACATTTTTTAAAAATGAGATAACCTGTTTAAAATTACCATATCATGCCCCAGCCAACCCCGTTTTCGGTTTTGGAGAAGGGGTTTGATGGGGTATGAAAGTTAATACTCGAGCCACGTAATGTTTATTCACTTTGGTTATGTGTGTTGCTTCCAAAGGATCGTCTTTGTCAGTATTTATTATTATTATTGTTATGCATTATAACATGTCATTGAAGCCGTGTCTAAAATGCGTGGAACTGACGGAAATCATAAAACATATATAAGTTGCAAACCTTGCCTTATCAAATGTGGATAAACGTTATATTTATGAAAAGTGTCTAAAGTATAAAGTGTATTTGTATTCACCGCCTGGTGTAAGGCGTTTCTTAGCACTGTATATGCCAACAAACGCGCTGGCTTTTCGTAGAAGGTGCACGTTAGGCTACATGCATGTTTGTTGCTGTAATTAGTTTTGACATGCATCATTTATATAATGTTGTTTGATATCTTTGCTTGCTAGTTTTTTATTTGAAATGCTGAACATTTTGTTTAATGCTATTTTCGAAAGATTAAAATGTTGAAATGTGTAAGGAAATACGTTTTAGTCTTAGTCTAGTAAAACATTGCTATGTGAAATCCGAAACATATTTCGTAGAATATAAATGAGGTATTCCAACCGATTCAGCTTTCAATAATCATCAAAAAAGAATATATGCATTATAACCAACAATGTAATCACTAAAAAAAACAAAGCTGTTGCTGAGTTAAAAGCAAAACACTATTGGATTGAAACATACTGAATGGTATTGGTATAACATTTGTATGAAGGGGTAATGTAAATGAAATTCGTGTTTAAAATGTGTGTTTCGAAATACACAGCAACCGCCGAGACTATTTGCTGCATATGGACCGACTCTGTTAACGTTTGAACAATTTAAAGGACGTTTGTAGATATCATAATTTACCAAAGACATTCATACACATATACTGGAAGGAAACAGAAATGATACTGGGAAGTTCCGCTTTATATTGAATATAGTATACAATTATGCTATTTTTATCGAACGGTACAATTTCAGGTCCATTTCGAGAGAAGATTAGCAAAGCATATAACACTACAACTTTTACTCATCAGTGTTTCATTATTGCCATATAAGAATGTGAGCATACTTAGACTGTAACATGTTGCACTCTCTGAACATTACATTAAATTACAGCCAAAAAAACAGCAGGAAATTGCACTAAAAAATTTTTTAAAAGAAAAACAAATTAGCACTCTTTAATACAGAAATACTTTCGACTGCACCAGGCAAGCACATCTGGATGATATAGTGTAATTAAACCTATTAGCAGGATTTTATTACGGATGTTTTGACAATAAATCTCGCTTAAAAACCTTTTTTACTGAAAAAAATGTGATAACCTGTTAAAAATTACCTTTAACTTTACAATATGCAAACCTTTTAAAGAAATATAAAACGATCGGACAGGGAAAGTAGCATTCAAGGAGGACAGTCGACCACAAAACACAGAAACAAACACGCAAACAGACAAACAAGAAGGCAAAAGTAATAATAAATGCAACAACATCACAAACACAAAAGGGCTGACAATAGGGCTACCGTCTTGGAACGCTCAGTGACAATGTAGGCCACTGGGGTTTTTAACCGGTTCGAGGGTGCACCAGACCTCACACTTACCCTATTGTCATCCCATTAAAACAGGACAGTGTAAATAAAGAAATCCCCGCCATAATCTAATCTCTAACCAACAAGGCAGCATCAATAGGCACTATAAGTAAAACACAAATATGCTCGTGTAAATATAATACAAAAAAGACAAAAGCCTAGAAAGCCACAATGAACGTACTCAATGACTTGGCAGAAGCCAGAGAAAGAAGAGAATAAATCATTAAGAGCACGACAAGAAAGATCCTAGACAAACATCAAACGCCACCGTCACAATGGGCTTTAGGTAGGCGTCATCATAGGTTCCACGCCGAAATTAAGGTTTTAATTCATACCCCAGCCAACCCCGTTTTCGATTCTTGGAGTAGGGATTGGATGGGTAATGCAAGTTAATACTCGGACCACGTCGAGCAGGTACAGTTGCATTTCCAGAGCACACACTAACAAAAACAATCTTGCAATATAAACGACACATACAATGATAAACAGAAGCACTGGAGAGTGATAGTCATCTCAGGCATCCGTATTTATTTATCAACTTTTAAAGATGATGTCTCAATCTGTTTGTACAAGATTGATACGAGACATGTACCTAAGTTCATAAATGAGATACGCTATATCTCATTTGTGTTAGCCTTGTGCATTACACGTGTATCGATGGTCATCATATTCACGTGCCGTTGTTGTTGAAACTGAAAACGTAGATATAAAAAGTCTAACAGGAAATATATATTTCACAGAACACAGTCAAACCAGTCAACAAGAAAACGGTCATTAAAATAATTACAATGCTACGAAAAATCAAGGCATTTGACATCACAAACAATTATTGGTTGACAAAAGGGTTACCACCTTGAAAAGATCAGTGGCAAAAAAGGCCGCAAAGGTTTAAACCAGGTTCTAGAGTGCATTAGACGACACACCCTATTGTATTAGTTAAACTCCCTCCAGGCTATATCCCCTATTACATAAAGCAGCATTAATAGGTAAATTACTAGAAAGCCACCAAGCAAGTACTCAATGACTAAGTGGTTGTTAGTGGTTGTATTAATTCTTGATTTCTACGCTTCCATTGCAGTTATGTGCTGTTGTTTCTATAGGACCATTGTTCCCATTGTTGATATACATACTCTATAAATAGCAATTAATTAACATAACATTATTAAAAACAGCAAACTTAAGATAATTGATAATAAACTTACCATTGTAAAGAAATAATAAAATGAGATATAGGGTCCTATAGAAACCACAGCGTCCAAACGCAATGGCGTCGTAGGTCCGCAATGTACTACAAACAAGATTTAATTATACAATGAGAAAGACACATACAACAGAAAGGCTGGTGAAGACAGGATTATCGGACGGTCAGTTGGCAAAGAGGCCTACAGGTTAGCTTGAATCGATTGTAAGTACACACTCCTCGCTATTATCCTGTCTTCTGCGCCCAAATAGTCAAGCGGAATTCTCTAACAATAAAGACCACATTCAGAGAATATAACAAAAGAAACACTAAGATGTTGTTGTAAAGATATATAAAATACAAAAAAAGAAACATCTCAAGATGTATACAGAATTGTACTGAACAACCACAGAGTTAAACATAAGTTTTAAATTTTAAAATTGCCTCCCTTTGCATTGAAAACAAAATAAACTTACTATTTCTGTAAAGCATCTTAGTTAATACTGATTGTATTCTTGTTTTATTGATTTATTTATTTATTTAATTTATTTATTTATTTTATTTTTTTTATTTTTTATTTTTTTAATTGCTTTTCAAATGTCGCTCGAAAAGAAAGTCCCGCAAATACCTGGGTTTAATAACATAGCAAATCAAATTGGACATATGTTGTGCTATGTATCGCAGTAGTCATGTATTATATAATATTAGATATGATCAACATGTATATGCAGGAATTCTATTTCAAACGACATTTCCAAAACAAAATCAATTATTACAATAATGTGTTTACCACTTGCAGGAATTATAAGTTTCTCCTGTTTTAAATATAAAGGTAGATACTATTAAAACAGTTTAAAATCCACATAACGATGTTACTGCACTCGCTTACTGACGTCATGTTCTCACGTTGTCTACTTAAATAGTCGAAGAAAGAAAATCCTGTTAGAACATTGTAAACCACGTCACCGTAGAGGTCAGGTTGTGATAGTCCTTATCTCAGAATAATTCTCAAAAGAAAAAGGAATCACTGGCGTACATACACAATACATTATGATACATTCGTATTTTCTTTAAAACAAAAACAAAGCTCAAAGTATAAACACATCTGGTTTTCCTGATTACCTCTTGATTCCAGTCAATTGTGCTTTTGTCTTTTTATTAGCGCAATTAGTTCCCAAATACACGAAAAGTTCAACACCCGCGGTATATAGCGCACTTGCAGTAATTTCATTCCGACTCGTAAGCACGGTATAGTTATATCTTCTGATATCATTCCAGAAAGAAGAATTGATTATCTGTTATATGTATAATATATTTTCAAGTGCCATATTTTTCTAGCTGATACTTGTCTGAAATCGTTATTTTGTTTGCTCAAAATATTTAGACAAGTTACATAAACATGATTAATTTTATGCAAGTATAGGTAATACTGAATGTCACTGAGTACTGTGCGAACACACAGTTCTATCAAGCCATGGTCAGTGTGGGATGCCTTAGTATTATTAGTTCTATAATGCCATACATGTAGGATTGTTTAACGGCAAGCGACACAGGCAATCTGAACGCACGGATCATGCTCCTATAATTACCAACAGGTATGCATGATATTCAATTTTCATCTGTTCATTTTATTTTTATATCAAAACGAACACAACACATATTTGTAGGGACGCATCAGTATTTATACAACCAAAATAGTAGATATAAAAGTCTAACAGAAAATATAGCATTTACTGACCAAATTTATCAAATATATATGCAAAAATTGAACAGGAAAAGCAGCTTTCAAGGACAATAGTCAGCCACAAACACACACAGAAAAAAAAGAATAAATTTAAAGATGAATAAAAGGCCAATTAAGACTTCACAAACACAAAAGGGTTGACAATAGTGCTACCGCCTTGGAACGGTCAGTAGCAGAAAAGGCCGCTGGGGGTTTAAACCAGGTTCTAGGTTGCACCAAACCTCACACTTACCCTCCGTCAACACAATAAAACGTGACAGTGTAAATAAAGAAATCCCCGCCATGAATTATTCTGTAATCAACAATGCAGCAGTAATAGGCAATATAAATAAAACACAAAGATGCTCGTGTATATATAAATATAAAAAAATAGCCTAGAAAGCCACAAAGAAGGTACTCAATGACTTGGTAGAAGCCAGAGCAACAAGAGAATAAACCATTGAGGGCACACTCAAAACCAATTGCACTTACTAGGACGGAAATAACGCAAAGTAAGCTAAACAAACAAACTTAAAGGCTTGACAATAGGAGTAACGCCTGGAAAAGGTCTGTGAAAAACACACTTTTGAATTAAACTGAAAACAAATAGAATAATAATCATCCAAGCATCTTTGTAGCGTGCGTAATGCGTATTACGTGTTATGTGTCTGTAACCGTTATGATCATAATGTACTTCGTTATATGTCGTATTACGGTTACCATCAATCATTCATATCCACTATTCTAATTTCCCAAAGGAGTTTCATACATATTAATTGTGTGAATTCATTTGTTTGTATCAATATCACTGTGTCACGACGGTTTTGAGAAGAGTACTGACCGTCCAAACCAATTTGAGACGTCGCTTGGTTGTCACTTTCTTCAATCGGTGGAGTTGATTCGACCATTTGATTCCTATCTATCAGGAAATCAATTACGACAAATCCGTAGTGTTTGTATTAATACGAATGAGCGTTAGAGAATACGTGCAACTAACTATTAAGTTCTTTGAAGGCGGTACAAGCCAAACGATTTTAAAATAAGTATGTTTTGCCAATACATTAAAGCAGATACGGACACAGTTGCATTCAAGTACGCCAAATAAATGCAGAACGAACGAAGAATGAACGGAGAATGAACGGAGAATGAACGAAGAATGAGCGGAGAATGAACGGAGAATGAACGGAGAATGAACGAAGAATGAACGGAGAATGAACGGAGAATGAACGAAGAATGAACAAGTCAATAAGGAAATGTAGCATTCCAGGACAGTCCTCCAAAAACACCGATTAAAATAAACGACCATTACAAGGATTACTAAGAGACAATATATGTGACATCACAAACATAAACTCGTTGACACTAGGGCTACTGCCATTTTTTCAGTATTTCTTATGAGAATATTGTATAGTCCGTTTAAGTTAAACTATGCTATTACGTATACATTTTATTTAGTCACGTGTTCCAATTTTGTTAGCAAATAAATAGTTTTGATGGTTAATATCATTTGTTCTCGTGAAAAAACAAAAACAAAAAACAGCAACAGTTGAATTGCTTAGTGTACACTACATGCTGTAGCAATGCAGCTGAAACACTTTATATGTTTATACATTCCAGGTAGTTGTTTGAGAAATGCGTGTGACTTATTGTCCTTAGGTATATTTTTTGTTAGATGAGAATGCAAAATGCTTTTGAAGATAATTCATCATAACATCTAATCATTCGCTTTAAATTATTTATAATCCATAGCATTGACATACCATTACGGAATACGCTAAGAATATGCGCAAGTGCTTCTTTCGCTTCATTTATATTTCAGTTTAATAGTGTCTCATATTACTCTAAAATGATAATTACTTTTCAATGTATTATTGTTTAAAGTTCTAACACGTTTCCTCTTACGGTGTATCTGAGTATATACATGTGTCGTGTACACTAAACCAAATTGCTAAGTACCAACCTAAGAATATGTCAATAATATTCTCATTGTTTTGTGTATTTTGAGCTTGATTAGAGATACGGTTAAACTGCAAAATAACGAGTGTAAATCGTCTGCTCTGATTACATGAACATATTTAAAACTTTTTAGTCAATGTGTTTTCTTAGAAATAAGTTATAGCTCTTATACAACTGGGTATATAGGATTTTATTAAGTACTTCGAATTATTGAAGCTTCCGATGTTTCTAATTCTAAAATATTCCAGTTAAAATTATTTTGACATCATGTTTTACTAGCATTACCTCTACAAATGCGTTTGCAAAAGACATTTTCGAAATATTTAATGTTAACGCTGAATTACAGTTACTTGAATTTCAAACAATAATCAATTTAAAGGGAGGTAATTTAAGATATTTGGCTTATGTTATGTGTTTTATCAGCACATTTCATGTTTTCATATGAAGGGAGGGTAACTCTCAAAAGATGTAACAATTTAAACAAAAAATAAATGTTTGACAAACTATGGTCAAAATAAAATACTTATCACATATCTATTCTAAAATATATTTAAAATAAGAAAATTAGTTACAAAAGTTGATACTTAGACATTTTGTTCCGTGTATGTGCATATATACGTAATGTATTTTATTTGTGTTATGTATACGAACGGTGACTGTTTACAAAACAGTGCATTGTTATTTAAATGTTCCAACCAGCCATATATTGGTCAGTGGAAGGTTTCTCTTTTCAAACTGACCAATGTATATCTGGTTGTCATTTTGTATAATAATGGTGAATTCACCGGCCAACGTTCGTATATGTATGGATACCTCAGGAATTGTATTCGTATATTGATATATTCTGGGTATCGAACAAAACCAAGAGAAGTTCACAACCCTGTTTCTGACTCAGTTATATTGTCTTGAAATTACATGATATTGTGTTACAATAATATGTGCCTTAATTATGCCGATTTAGTCGAAACTAACTAAACCGTTTTTGACTGTAAACTTGATTTACAATTGCCTTACTGAATAGAATTAACGGTTTGTTGGAACTGAATAAACTTCAAATAAGTAAAGGTGGCATATGGTACAAGTAAATGTGACATATAGTACAAATAGAGGTGATAAATTATGGTAAAGTAAATGTGACATATGCTACGCTAGATGAATCAATGTTTAACAATGCATGTTTCGATCTGATAAAAGGATAACATAATACAGGTTGTAATATAAGGTCCGAGTTTTTGCTTTTAAATTAAATGTTCTTGTTTTAATATAACACTACTAAAGTATACATACCATATGAATGACAACATGATAAATATAATACTATTAAAATCAAAGCATTGTACTATCAAGTTTATTAGACTCGGCATGAACACGTAAAAAGAAAAAGCTCGGCACAGCCTCGCCATTATCATCGCCTACTAAATGTGTAAGTACAGGACAGCCCATTTATGTTGAATTTCGTATATTATTCGATTTTAATTGGATGTGTTTTGTTGACTGTGTTCTTTTTATGCTACAATTCCTGTTCGATTGTATAACTACTTTTGTTTCTCTTAGTTAACTTGAACTAGATCTACATTCATATAATGTGTTATATACAGTGACATTGTCTACTCGTGTTTTGCACTTTCGTAGGACTCTCGTGTATTGCTGTTACAATGTACTATAGCCCATTTCACCGGTACTTCGGAAATCTCCGTACACTGTTCGGAGTTCCAGTCACGTGGCGGAAAGTCACATGACTTCAAGAACTAATCAGTTGCTGGTAGTCACAGAAGTATCAACACTCACAAATTAACCAGTTTCAGTGTTTATATAATGAGTTAATGAATTCGTATTGTTTCGCTAAATCACCGCAATCATTAGTGATATTCTATACAGAAACCATCTTGACACATTCCTTGGAAACTAGATCAGATTTCAAGGCTACAGGAACACGTTTTGAATTGTTTACATTGAAGCATGTGCGCGTAAGTTGGAACCGGTGTTACGATAGAAATATTCATTGTTTTCTGACAATCTCGTTTTTGAATTGTAGCAACAAACACGCTTTAATTTTTGTTTTTCTACAGTGACAAACACATTAATAACATAAATATGTCATGCTGCGTTCAAGTTATGGTCTGACATTTAATAACATTTTTGTATTGTTTTTAATTCACATTGGGCACCGTTACAATGAATATTTAATGTGCCTAACAGCGTTTGATTGGTCGACCTATTTGGCTACTCGGAGAAAGTTCGTTATTATCCGTGATCGTTCGGCAAATGTCGGGGTGAAATGGGCTATAGTCCGTTCATTTTCCAACCACTGTCGTCGTGATCCAGTGATAACGTGCGTGTCTCGTTACTGATAGGTTGAAGGTCCACGATGCCACCGCAGGCTATTGCGCTGATGACATGGATCATGCTTCTTAGATCCTGCGGTTGTTATATCGGAATGACGGACCCATCTACTCGGGTGTATCCTCCTTCAGGCAAATATTCAGAAGTAATGTTTTACATCGTTACGTCCATATCTTCGCATTCTCTCTGGAATCGGCTATTAATAATCTCTAAACTGTGTTGATAAGCCATGCTCAACCACGTCCATATCCTCGCATTCTCTCTAGAATCGGCAATAAATAACCTCTAAACTGTGTTGATAAGCCATGCTCAACCACGTTCATTTCCTCGCATTCTCTCTGGAATCGGCTATAAATACCCTCTAAACTGTGCTGATAAGCCATGCTCAACCATAACAAATGCAAGGCCATAAAACACTGGCAACCTCATTTAATTTTGAGTTGTATTACATGTACTATGTGTTTTTTAATTTTTTCAGAGTCTTAATACATGTACAGTCTTCTAAATAATGGCAAAACTTGACACAGTAGTTACTGTGTTGCTTAACTTGTATTTATGCTATACAGTTGTTCTTCGTGCATACGGACCATAACAAACGGTATAAACATCGTAAATGTCGAATTAGCATACTTAAACCGAAAACCGGTGCATTCAATGCAAATAATGTGTTTATTACAGCTTTTACAGAGTTATTTGTATCGCGTTACATATTCCTGCGTAACTCCTGGGAGTACATTTGGTAATATACGGCACAATTATTACGGCAAGCATGCTATTCCATCCGCCATCATATTTGTATGATTTCCCAACAGACGTCTATAATCAATAACTGTCACAATTAATTTGTATTCTTCAATATCGGTGTAAGTGATGACAGCTTTCAGACACTTTGTAAGTACAAATGTGTGACGCCCGATTTGCTCCCTCTGTCTTCTTCTGGTCATTACGTAAATCATGCTTTATGGAAATAATTTAGGAAGAAAGTGGCATGTTTTTGCCTTCGCTGGTGAGCATCAGAGAAAAAATATCAGTCTGTCAAAAGATATAACTATAAAAACATTTTATAAATAACACTATACATAAATAATACCGACCACTTATCGGTGTATTATTCTGATTCTTCGTAAAATTTGTGTAAAAGTTAAAGTCAAATGAGTCGTACATATTTCTAAGATTGAATACCTCTTCAGACCTTGCGAATGCATTTGTATGGTTGATGGAAGAGAGCAACTGGTATTTTGTTTTACTTGTTCTTATTGATGACTTTCTCTGTACTGTGTTGATGAGCCGTTAAACAACATTCAATTCAATTCAATTATTTCTGTTTAGGATGTAAGTAGCTCTGTTATACGCATCACTTGTGTCAACAAATGGACACAATCAATTTAGAGAAAAAAAACCGTTTTGATATTAAAATGTTGAAAATGATAAATGATATACACAATCGTATAGGAATTGTTTATATTTTACTATTTTACTATTTTACTATCATACATAAAATACAGGAACAATTGTGATGCTTACACTCAAGTGATATGAAGACGCAACACGGGAATTTCCGCTATATATTGTATGTACAATATGCTGCTTTTAATCGAATGGTACATGGCTTCGTAGGACCTTTCCTTTTGGAAAAAATACTAAAACAACAAATAATACAGCAAATAGTATTCCTTCAATGTTTCATTATTCACAGAGTACGCGTTTGGCTCAATCATGTGAGCAAACTTAGGATGCAACATTTTGCAAACTATTTACGTTAAATACAGTACTGAACTAGTTCAATTTTTCAAAGAGCTACTTCAACATTTATGAAGTTCTTGTTACAAAGTGTAGTGTGATTAAAACGTCTACAACATCACAGTTGTGTCCTTTCTCTAGTTAACTGCAACTTTCTTTTTAAAAAACATCTTGGGATTTCTTTGGAATATTATGTACAATTAAGTGTGCAGTATATAAAATATATAGCGGAAATTCCCGTGTTGCGTTTTCATATCACTTGAGTGTATTTGTTCGTTTAGGATCTTATTTTTATGCAACAAGTACTTGCGAAGTATTAGGCAGAACTTATACATCGGAGTGGATTTTAATAAGGAAACTCATTGAATTGTTGCTTGACGACCCATCAACACATCATTTACAATCGATTTTCGAAAAAAATGTAACTAATGTTGTAATAACCTGTAGTGCAATCCATTTGGATGGTTGCAATGAATATTGTGTTGTTGAACTGATGTATTTAACATATCTGCAGTAAAATATTATTAAAGTAATCTAATGGATTCCTATCGTTCTTTGACGTGTTTGGAGGATAGAAACCAATACGCGGTACGACGAACAAGGTTACTGGCCAGCGAGCCCAGAAAACTTAAACTCCTGATTCAGTGTCGAACGTGCAATCCATTGCGCTAAAACGCCCACTCGTTAGTCTCTGTTTGGCTACCATGATTCAAAGTACAAATGTCAATAATGAAGAATATGAACAAAATAGGGCCTTAAAGAATAAAAGAGGGCCTCAGGAAAGTTTTATATTAACTAAGCTTTTAATGCAATTCAATATATTTTAAAAATATTTTAAGAAACCCATTATTGTAGCAGAATAACATATTTGTTTTCATTTTAAGACCACTAACAAAAGAGGGCATTAAAGAAGAAAAGAGGGCCCCAGGGAAGATTCCATTATTAACTTGGGCACTGTCTTATTATATGATAAACTATCTTGAAAGAGACTTATGTTATTTTAGAAAAAAATACATTTTTTTTCATTGCTAACTTTCGCGCATTATCATACGCACGATATATATGTATTTTGGGTGTTCTGGGCCAAAGCTCTCGCTCTGCTCGAGTTTGGCCCAGAAACACCCAAAATACATATATATATAATAAATCACCATGAAATGATGATTTTACTTGATTTATTAAAACTTTTTTAAAATAGGGGTAGTGATGATTGTAAGTTTAAATAAAATGGTGATTTTACTTGATTTATTAAAACTTTTTCAAAATGGGGTAGTGAAGATTGCAAGTTTATTTTTTTTTATAAGTTATCAAAATTATAAAATGTTTCTTTAATACAAAACAAATTTGTTGATTTGTTATCAAAATTACACATAAATCAACGAATAAACACGAATATAATAAAATATGATTTTTTACTAGAAAATTAAATTTCTATATGTCTCAGCCTAATACATTCAACAATGTATGGCTTTACTACTTCCCAGTATCTATGTCTTAATCTAACTATATGAGCACCACAACCAACACAAATTTGATATTTTGCACTTGTACCTTTTCCACATTTTAGACATGGTACAACTTTACTTTGCTTTATTCTGAATTTATGCAAACTGCAGTAGTTTGAATCTTTTGTTGGTTTATTTTTACAAGGTTCGTGATCTCCAACTTTGAGAAATTGGCAAATGTTTTCCCTTTTCTCAGTGTTTTCCATTTTCTTTTTCTTGTTATAATAAATATTTTTTTATTTTAAAGAAAAAAATTAATGTAATATATATTACAAAAATGAGTACCGAAGACGTTCACTACATTTTACAATTACACCGGGAAGGAGTAATTAATAATGATCAGCTTAGAAAGGGGCTAGATGCTCTTAAAGAAGTTCCAAAGGAAACTTCAAAAGAGGTTAAATCTCAAACATTAGAAAATTTACACAAGAGACGACGTGCTAAGAAACAACGTAAACGAGAAAAGCAGAAATATGATAAATTGCAAGATGAGCAAAATCAGAAATATGCTAAATCACGAGACAATGTTATAAATGAATTGAAAGAGCTTAATGATAGAAAATCTAAAGAAGAATTAAAACTGGTTGACAAACCAATGTGTGGCTATTTTAAAGCATACGAAATATCTGCCGAGAAATACAAAGACCCTCAAAAACTATTTCGTGATAAAAAATCTATTATTACAAAACAAATAAGCAAAGAGCTGACAAAGAATGGATTAAAGTTTCAATTAGGCCTCACTGTAAATTTATTCAAAGATGATGGTGATACCAGAAAATACACCACAGCAGTATTACATAGTGAACAAAATGCAATTTTAACCTCTGAAAAAATAGATGAGTTTTACGATGAATCATCTGCAAATATACAAGAGAGCCTTGAAAGATTTACAAACACAGCATCTGGATTGGAGATTGATCACTGTGTTAAGCTTTATATGAATTTTGCAAAGTATGAACCATTAAAAGGTTCTTCATATATTCCTCTACCTAAAGCAGTAGCTGATAAGAAAGCAAATATAAATGTGAAAAACAATGATGATAAATGTTTATTCCATGCAATAAATTCTGCTTTAAATCCAGCTGCAGATCATACATACAGATTATCAAAGTATCCTAGTATAGAGTTTTTGAAGAAAGATAACATTGACTTTCCCACTCCAATTTCTCAAATAACCAAAGTAGAAAAACAAAATAATCTTGCTATTAATGTTTATGGATATACCGTAACAGGAAAAAATAAAAAGGTATCTGTTTTTCCATATAAAATATCAGAACAACCAAAAGATATTGAACGAATTAATTTGATCTTAATATCTGAAGACACTGAGGTTGAATCAGAAAACGAAGACGATCCAAATAATGAGAAAGGAATTATAGATGACAACTATAACCCTGATGATTATTCCAAAGAACCAAAAAAATTAACAACAAAATATCACTATTGCTGGATTAAAAATTTAAATAGATTACTTTACGATCAAAACAAACATCATGGTAAAACTTACTTCTGCGATCGTTGCCTTCACGGCTATTCTGGAAAACTACTACTTACAAAACACAAAGAAGACTGTGATGGTATTAACAAAAATTCTTGCAGAATAGAAATGCCAAAAGAAGGTAAAAATACTGTAAAATTTAAAAATCATCAAAATCAGATGCCTGTGCCTTATGCAATATATGCTGATTTTGAGAGTATAATCAAACCAGAATCAATTAAATTTGGAAAGAAATCTGAAATCACAAGTGTGCACGAAGCTTGTGGATTTGGATATCAAGTTGTCAGATATGATGGTAAAACAGAAGAACCTGTTATTTACAGAGGTGAAGATACTGTTGAAAAGTTTTTAAATCATTTGGAATGTGAAAAGAGCAAGATCAATAATATATTTGCTCACCCGAAACCATTAATCATGACACAGCAGAATGAAATAGATTATGAAAAAGCAACACACTGCTGGATATGCGAAAATGAAATAGGTAGGAAATGTGGTAAAAACTGTAAAGTAAGAGATCACTGTCATTTTACAGGAGAATACAGAGGTGCAGCACATAAAAACTGCAACCTAAAACTAAAAATAAAACCAAATAAAACAATCATTCCTGTTGTATTTCACAACCTCAAAGGATATGATAGTCATCTCATCATGCAAAAAATACATAAAATGACAGGTAATATTACATGCATTCCAAACAACGCTGAAAAGTATATTTCATTTAGTGCCGGACAACTTAGATTCTTGGATAGCTGTCAGTTTATGATGAAGCCTCTAGACGAATTAGTTAAAGCAACAGACAAATCTGATTTTAAAATTACCAAAAATCAGTTTGACAAACAAGCAGATTTACTTTTACGAAAAGGTGTTTATCCATACGAATATATGGACAGTATGGAAAGATTTAAGGAAACGCAATTACCGCCTATAGAAAAGTTTTACAATAGTCTCGAAGATGAAAGTAAAAGTTCCGAAGATTACAAATATGCTCAAAAAATATGGAAAGAGTTTAACTGTAAAACTCTTGGAGACTATCATGATTTATATCTAAAAACTGATGTAACTCTGTTAGCAGATGTGTTTCAAACTTTTAGAAAAACATGTATGAGTGCATACAAACTTGATGCTTTACATTACTATACAGCACCTGGATTATCCTGGGATGCTTTACTCAAACATTCAAAAATAGAATTGGAACTTTTGACAGACATTGACATGCACTTATTTATAGAAAAAGGTATGCGTGGTGGAATTAGTATGGTATCAAAACGATATGCCAAAGCAAATAATCCATATGTAGCTGATTATAACCCTAACGAGGAAAAACACTTTTTAATGGATCTGGATGCCTGTAACCTCTATGGTTGGGCAATGAGTCAGCCACTTCCATATTCTGGCTTTGTTTGGAAAATCAAAAACAAGAGTGGGAGATTTTCTAAACCCAAACCTGGCAAAGGACAAATGCTTGAAGTTGATTTGGAATATCCTAAAAAAATTCATGAATTTCATAATGACTATCCGCTTGCACCGGAAAGATTAGCAGTAAAAAAAGAATGGTTGTCTGAATACCAAACAGATCTGTTAGAAAATAATGGCATGATAAATACAGAACAACTAGTTCCTAATCTTATGGACAAAGAAAAATATGTGATACATTACAAAAACCTGCAACTGTATTTATCTTTAGGCATGAAACTAAAGAAAGTACACAGAGTATTAGAATTTAATGAAAAACCATGGATGGCATCATACATAAACCTAAACACAGAACTTAGGAAAAAAGCTAAATCAAAATTTGAAACAGATTTTTACAAACTTATGAACAACTCTGTGTTTGGCAAAACAATGGAAAATCTACGCAAGCGAACTGATATAAAACTAGTCAAAACTGACGGCTCTGAAAATGAAAAGATAAGAAAAATAATAGCCAAACCCAACTTTAACAGGCGTATAAAATTTTCAGATGAGTTGTCAGCAATACATGTAAACAAAACAAAATTAACATTAAACAAACCAATCTATGTTGGGATGTCAGTATTGGATTTATCAAAATATCATATGTATGATTGGTATTATAATACTTTGAAAAAAAGGTACGGAAATAACTGTACTTTATTATACACAGACACTGACAGCTTGCTGGTAGACATCAAAACAAGATGTGTGTACAAAGACATGGCTGAAATGAAAGATGAGTATGACCTAAGTGATTACCCTAAAAATCACCCAATGCACGATGATACAAACAAAAAAGTAATAGGTAAAATGAAAGACGAATGTAATGGTGTTGCTATAGCTGAGTATGTTGGATTAAGACCCAAGCTATATTCGATTTTGAGAGCGGATGAGCAGATTATTAAAAAAGCAAAGGGTGTAAAAGAATATGTAGTTAAAAAACATATAAATTTTGAAAACTACAAGGATGCACTATTTAACAAGAAAAAATACACCCATGAAATGAATATGCTACGATCAATAAAACATCAAATATATGGCATAACAGTAAACAAAGTTACATTATCACCATTTTACTCAAAAAGATACATCCGAGAAGATGGAATTACAACTGATGCACACGGTTTCTATAAAAACTTATGAATTTGGGTATCAGCAGGAACAATAAGTAATTCTTCTTTGACAAATCCTCTTTGTGGCGCTGGTGCTTTCAAATAATAAACTCTTATACCTTGCGTCACCATATAACTTTTAATCTTGTGAATATCTACACTCCACATTGGATCAGTCGCTCTGCGTCTTCCACCTTCTTGTTCCCCGGGTTGATATAAATATCTTACACTTGCATTCATACAGATAGGATCATCTTTTAATATTTTTGTTTCAACAGGAGGAGGCTTTTTTGTCTCCGCATTTATGGCTTTAACAACTTCCGGTAATCTCTTTACCCATTCTCTATTACGTTTTTGCGAATCTATTTCCTTAGCATACTGATAGCCAAACAATCTCTCAGCTAATGTTCTGTTAAATCTTTCCACTAAAGCTTGGTCTCTATGTATTTCTGTTCTGCCCCGTCTGATATTTACTTTGTGTTTTGCCATCAATACTGATACTGCACCCATAAATTCTCTGCCTGGATCCACTTGTAATAATTTTGGATATTTTAGATGCCGACTATATATTTTTTCAAATGCTTTGGCAACTTCTTTACTATCCTTGGAAGTCAGTGGCTCCGCTTCTTTGTATCTACTTGCAATATCAACAACAGTCAACGCATATTTATATGTCTTGCGTCCACGACCAATTCCAAAAGTATCATGCGGCAGAAATAACAAATCGGCTTGATGCACTCCATTCTTAGCTGAAACATCAAACCTGGGTCTAATTATTTTCTTTGGCGCAGGTAAATAAATCTGCCACACAGCTTGTTTCTTTAAAAATTCTAATGCCTTTTTTTCACTGACACCAGCCTCTTTTGCTAATTTTTTAACTGCTGTGTAACCTCTCCAAAATCCTTTTGGGCTGTAATAAATCTTTTCCATTTTTTTCTATTAAAGATTAAACTTTATATAACTATAAAGAAAAAATGGAAATCACAACTGCACAATTTGATGAACTGCTTGAAGAGCAAAATCAAAATAGCACAAAGAAATGGACAGATTTGGAACTAAATAAAATATACACTATTACAGATACGAAAATAATAGAAACTGAATATGGTCCATCCATGGTATTGACATTATTAGACAACGGTGAAGTATGGGCACCTGGTCATCTCAAAGATAAAATAGAGAAGAGTGCTAAACCACCATATTATATGCGACCACTTGGATTGAAACCATGTAAAAACAACAAAAAAAATAGGTATCATGCATATGACTTAGTCTTTCCAAAGGTTATTTCAAAGTAAACATATTTAGTTATTCCAAATTTAAAAAGTCCAAAGTAATTATAGTTTTAAACTTTTTTTTTTATGAAATCAATTTATACGCCACAAATCCAGTTGCAGCCATGCCCACCACAATAAACGTAATTTCTCTATTCTGTTGATCCGGAGATGGTGTATAAAAATCACTCAACTTGGGCTCCGGTTCCAAAAGTAAATGTTTGTCAGTTGTATAATAATACTGTTTCATAGCCTGATCCACATTATCAAAAGTTTGCTCTGCATGATGTTCTTTTTGCAGTTGTTTATTAATAAAATCTAATCTCTCTGTTCTTTTTTTATTCCACTCTACTTGTGCTGCGTTTAATTGTTCTACGGCTTTGTCATGTCTTTGTCTTTCCTCATCTGAATGACTTCCCATTTTTGAAAAGAAATAATTTGAACCAGTAAACGCTAATGCATTTGTTAATGCGCCACCAATCATCATTGCTACTGCACTTGCCATTTTTTTTTATATATATATTTTTTAAAATTATTTCATAATATCCGCAGGAATAATACCTTGCTTAATCAACATATCCCTCGTAGCCATTGCTAACATTATATCCACAGACAGCATCCCAAAATCTGTCATATTAAAATCTACTTTAAGGGCTGGTCTTTTTAGTAGTTTTCTGCCAATCTCAGAATATCCAACAGTTAGAAGTGTTTCCACTCCTGCATGATACATTATATTTACAATTTGTTTTCCGTCAATACTTGCTGCCATTTTTTTTATATGATTATTTTTTTAATTAAATTATTAAATTAAATTATTAAAAATCAAACGGGTCTTTTGGTGTAACATGAACAGGTTGCACAGCTACTGGTTGCGTAGCAGATTTCTTGTTATAAATATACAAACCCAACCCAGCAATGCCTAATAAAACCAGGCACGGTGGAATATAATTTTTGTATACGTTTATTTTGATTTTTTCTGGTTCTTTTTCATCTGTTGTTATTTTTGTTATTTGATTTGCAGCATTTTGATTTGTAACATCTTGATTTGCATCCTGAAGCAAACGCTTTGCCTTTTTTGCCGCTGCTCCTTTTTTTCCAGCTTCTACTCGTTTTGGATTTTTTACTTTTTGTTGTTCAACCTCAACAGGTATAACTTCACTCTCTTGATTCTCCATTTATATTATCTGTATTTTTATTTTTATTAAAATCAATATGTCTAACAGTTGTCAGTATTGCTGTAAATGGTGCTAAGCACATTCCATATCTGTAATACAACTCACAACAAGCGCTTGTCAAAGCATGATTAATAAATGGGTCTTCTTCCAAATCTTCTATCAGCTTTGGTGGATCGGTTACATTAAAATATTTTGATACTCCAATCACATACAAGTTAATAAAAGAATTGCCTAAAGTTTTAGTCATGCTTGCCCCAAGCCTTGCTTCATATCTGCAGTAAAGTTTGTTAATTTCATCCGGGGGCATGCCATCTATATTTGTGAGTTGTATGTCTTTGCCCAAATATTGACGACTACCACCGCCAGCTACTATGGCTGATAATCTTTCTTTTTTTGTTTCTTGTTGCTTTGATTCATCTGGTTCCGTCTGTTCCGGTATGTTTTGTAATAGTTCTTCCGCATTCATTTTTATATTAATAATTTTATTTTTTATCTTGAAATAAATATAAAATACAAAACAACTAGCAGCGATATTCATGCAACTAGTAATTGTTAGTATTGTTAATAGTATTGTTAATAGCATTGTTATTAATATTGCTATTTTTTTATTAGCATTGTTAATTTGCTGCAAGCATTGCTATTAACATTGCTACTTTACTATGAGCAATGCTATAAGCATTGCTACTTTGCTGTTAGTATTACTATTAGCAACAAAGCAATGCTGTTAGAAAAAAAGAATTGCTGGTAGAAATTATTCAACCCAATAACCAGTTGGTTGGTCAGTTCTCAATATCAACTTCGAATATTTAGTCTTAGCTAAAGTTTTTTTTATTCTGGTTCTCTCCTCCAACGTCGGAATAACATCATTTTCTCTCAAACAATTTTCATAACTATCTCTGTCCTTGGTATAAAACATACACAACCATTTTACTTGATCCCTCAAATCTTTCAATACAGAATTATATCTCTGTGAAATGACCCACACTGATTGTTTGGCGTGGCGACCAGAGAATGCCAACTCTGATAACATATCTTTTTTTTTTGTTAATTCTTTTGTGGCTGAGCAATCGTCAATAATGTATAATGTGGGCTGGCCAGCATATTGTTTGAAAAAGAAACGCAACAGTTCTTGTAACATTTCTTTACCGTTGCTCACGGGATTGACAATTATTATTTTTTTATCTTTTGGGTTTTTCACATCTCCTATCCAGGATCTATTTTTATAAGCCTCGTTCCACTCTATGGTTGGACACAATATAATTATATGTTTAAAAACTCCAACATACTCTTGTTCAAGTATGTCAAGAACAAACTCTGTTTTACCGCAGCCTGTCTGGCCACAGATAATGGCACTGTGTGAATATTTAGGATATTTTTGTTGCAAACTAGTATTGTACTTCTTTGAATCTTCCATCTTCGAAATTGATTTTCGCATCTTATATATATATAAATATTTAACGGTTGATCTGCTTCTGCTTTTTTATTTATTAGTATCGTTATGCCGTCACTGCCGTTTTCTATTGTTCTTCCACTGCCGTGTAATAAATTGTCATCGCATGTTCTAAGGTCAAGCCACAAAGCATATGCTTTTGTTAAATAGGTCTCAAGAGAAACATTGGTAACGTATAAATCCTTTGCCACTTTGTCTGTCTCTTTGTTTCTTTTTGATGTTAAGGCAAAATATTTGTTGATTTCATCCCAATGTTGATATTTCCTCATGCCCTGACTATACAACTGATTTGGTACGCCTTCTATTGTCATTTGAACATGTTCAATCTTTAGGTTGTAATAGGATTCCGTGTCTGTTCTGTCTGGGTCTTCAAACAGCATTAGAATACCTTTCATGCTCCGTGTTGGTACATTAATGTTGATATCCCAAAGGGTATCAGATTTATTTTTTATAATTTTTTTATATCGCAACACACGGTCATACATAAATACTACCTTACCATTGATTTGCTGTTTTATTTGTCTGGCTAATTCAACATCACTAACCTTATTAAATTCCAAGCAGATATTTTTTATTACATAATATGCATCCGCATCACTGCTTTTGATAATTTTGTTATAATCTTTAAACGTTATTTCATATTCTAACCTATCACCAAACCCCGCTTGATAAAATGGCATATGACTTTCTAACATTTCAAAGTCTAGTGGAATACAAAATCTATTTCAATAAGCTGCTGCTACAGCTTCATCCCCAACGTCTGAGGAAGCATCTCCCGCACCAACTCTATGTTTTAGCATGTTTGCTTTACCAATACCTTGGTAAGCTATGTTTACTCGTTCGGTAGGGCTTTTCCATAAATCTACATAACTGTGATATATATCACTGTCATGTATTGTCATGACTTCATTGCCACTTATTTTTATTGTCGTTTTCTTCACAATTGCTCTACCCAGATTCTGGTATATAGTAGCGTTGGGGTCTGTTCTGCTTTTAAGTCTATTTCAAAGGCAAGACGAGCAGTACGTGGAACTATCACATTATTAGTACTTAGATTGGGAAATCCCACATGCAGTTGCTGGCTTTGGTCTATTGTTGACGGATTATTAGTTACACTTGTACGGATGCCATTGACAACATAATACTCTCTTAGTTTTCTATAAGGGTTGAGTTTGTTTCCGTAAGTTGACATTGTTTTTATTTTTTGAATATATTTTTTAAAATTAAATAAAATAAACAATGGCTGAGGGTGTATTTGAGTTTGACAATCCTACGTTTGATCCAGATGATTATGATGAATATTTTGATGATGATTTACCAATGGTGCCTGATGAGCCTGTTCAAAGAAGTCTCTTAATCAAAGCGACCATATTGCTGAACTTAGAGGAGAGCTGACAGAAGCTACACTTAAAATATACAAGAAAAATCTTGTAAAATCATTTTATGATGAAATAGGAAAACGATATAAGATGGCACCGGACAAAATGGATTATGACCAGTTTAAAGATCAGATAATGGCAAAACATTATACTGGGTTGTTGGTGATAAAGAAATAAGAATAACTGCTAAGCAAGGTAGTGCAACATTCTTTTCCCTTGGTTCTTTGGTAAATTAATATAACAAGGTTATTGGATCTGGGGGAACAAGGGCGGTAAGACAATTTTTGAATTTGCCGGAGTATAACAGTAAAACAAAATTATCACAAAAAGCTCGACAAGCGTTGGAGAGCACAAGAAACGATTTACCAGATAATATGGATGCTATTCCATGACAAGATTTTTCACATGTCATTGATAACACAGCACAGTCACTGGAAAGTGCTCTTTATGACTGGGATGTGGATGAGCGTCCTGATGTTGAAACACAAACAAATATAGACAAGCGTGAAATGGATGGAATAGTAAAAGCGATGACAACTGTCAAGGAAGAACTCACCAATAACTTGGCGAAACTCACACAACTTGATAAAGACATAACAAGAGAAAAACAAAAGTTAGAACAAGCTAAGACTGACGATGATAAATTCCAGATAAACAGAATGAGCGACCGCATCAAAGACCTTGAAGTTGAGAGAGGAGCAAGGATGGATGCTATCAATGAAAACAGAAAGGCATTTCGTAGTCAGGTAAGTAGAATAAGGGAAACAATAAACAAAATGTTAAACGAGGATACAACTCTTGGTGAGAGGATCAAAACCTTGTTTAGGAAGCAAGGTATTACTGTTGTTAGTATTTTGACTGCGTTTGGTATGATTATTGGTGTTATTGTTCGGACCAGTATTCCTGCAACAGGCGGAGGAACAACACCTCCAAAAGATGGAAGTGGCATCAAAGACAGGATAAAAAAACAACTAAGTAATCTTGGTAAACTTCTCGCTAATTTAGCTGGAAAAGCTGCTGCAGCACTTCCAGGAGTTATT